>WEIV01001953.1:0-59282 GCA_013390005.1 Calyptomena viridis
CATACATGTCTTTACACACAGTTATTGATTATATGTATTTATTCATACATGAGATACAATAAGTTATCTCAAGGACAAAGTTGAGGAAATGTGAAATTAGATCTGAAGCAGATTGGTATGAAAGGAAAGAAAGTTGAAGACAAGATGCTCACACAAGAGAAACGACAGAGTGTGGGGAGGAGAAAGTGAAACATCAGAGGGTTGAAGATTATCAGCCTAGTGACAAGGAACAGAGGAAATTAAGGGTTTGCTGTGCCTGAAAGAGTTTAGTCACAGTTTGGAAAAGTTCTCTGAGAAGGCATGGTATAGGCTCAGGAAATCAAAAACTCCTAAATGTCTGGTAAAACATGGATACTGAAGTTTTCCTGAAAATCTGAGGTTTGGAGAGATCAAGAATGGGGGGATCTTTCTTGGAAGACCTTTAGAGGAGACTGAGGAGAAAAAGGTAACATTGAAGCTCTGAAGCTGAAACTGCAAAGGTCTCAAATCTCACAGCAGCCAGGAGTCATTTTCTAAGCATTCCATGTACCCACTGCATCTGCAGCTCCATACATGGTGTCCACAGAGTTCTTGGAGAAGGTCAAGAGAAACACTGTTTTGTAAGCCATAACCTTTTCTTTGTTGGGCAGATCTAGAAATTATGCTGCCTTCAAAAGAGATAAATGGAACAGAATGGGATCAAACAAATTAGTTTTGGCTCTTGCATTCTATTGTCTTTTTTTCACAGCAAAATATACACAATAATATATATAGAACATAAAAATATTTCATAAGAAAATAAAACAGCTGCTTTGAAAATTAAAATATTAAAAGAATTAATAAAATCATATTCAAATTAACTCACAGAATAATCTGCACAATAAAAAAATCCAAATTTTTTTTTATAGAACTGGTATCTAACAACACCACTGTCTTTAACCACAATTATTTCATTAAATAAATCACAGCATTTCTTAATGTGAAGAAGAGATTAAATATTAATCATAGTTAGACATTTAACCTGATCACAGAAGTCTTCAATATAGAACCACAGAACTGAGAAAGCTGTTCCAGCTCTGGAGGAGCTTATTGACTGAACAAGCAGCCCAGCTAAATGGGTTAGAACTTGGCTCATTAAATCAGGTGCACAACCACAGGTACATACTCTGGCAAACCCTTAACTCTGCCAGCTGCCTCCAGTTGAGAAGTCAACTTTCATGCCTCTTTTGCTAGTTTTGGTAAAAGTCAGTGACACTCAAAAATCCCTGCAGGTCCTTGTGTGGCATCTGCCCTTTCCTGGGGACACCCAGGTGACTGAGCCCAGCAGGGTGGGACTGGGGCACTCCCCACCTCTGCAATGGGTGCAGAGACATTCCCACCCTGATGGGCCAGGTTTGGCAGGGATGTGGGGGCTCTGCAGGCATTGCCACCCATCACCAGCATCCCCCAAGGCTCTGCCAAACTGGAAAAAAACAGAAGGGAATCCAGGACAAAAGGGGTCACGTGTACCAAATACTGGCTAAAATCTATTGTAAATCTCTGCTCTGCTAACATTATTGTCACCAGTTCTATTGATAAATGTCTATCATGATTAAGGAAAAATCTTACTGCTTCAATAAGATATTTTCTTGTAATATTTCTTTTAATATTGTAACAATACATATACCAACAATATAGCAATTATTAATATTAGTGTTGCCTTAACATCCAAATTATGTTAATACTGCCCAGAAATCTCTTTTAGAGCATTCAGTGGAGCAAAATGAAGTAGATACTAATGTGACTTGCCTAAGATATGCTTTTGAAAATAAAGACTTAATTAATAGGGCCATGACATAGAAAATACAGAACTTGTTCTTGTTTCCCTGTTCCTACTTAATTAACTAAGGTAAGAATTTGGCCATTAACCTGAAGGGAATACATATGTGTCTCTTTTAATGTTTATGTCTGCTTTATGAAACAAAGATGGCTATATAGCACCAGAGTGAATTCCAAACAGAAAAGACAAACTTCTACCAAAAGATGACATTAAAAAATTATGGATAGAAATATTTCCATGAAGCTTGGCAGGAATATGTACACTGTAGATGAACAACTGTTTTAACAAATGTTCATTAGAACTATCCAGAATCTGAGGAGGAAATAGCATAACTGCTGATGTCTGATTCCATTAGGATCAGAACTAATGCACTGCAAGATTATCACAGGATATTTTATGAACTGTTATTGATGATTTAGTGGCAGTCTAGGTTATGTAGCTTACAAGCTGTCACCTTTAAGGTGAGGCCAAAAGCAAGCCCAAGGATATATTCTAAAAGAAAATGTAACAATTATTATAGCATGTGTGTCAGCAAAGTTCATATGATTCATTGTCCTTCTGGTAATAGGAAAGCTGTCAGTGGGTGCTCTTGGGCATGGTTCAGCTAACTATATAAAGAATGTTCTCTTAAACATTCACCTACGGCTTGGGATTCAGAGGTTGCTTGTCTGATTAAATGGAAAGGAGGTAATTTAAAAGCATCTTCCTTTCCAAATATGTTACTGTCAATTGGCTTTGGTTCAGAGGTTTCCAATCTGAAGTACATGAGGCAGCTGCAGAAGAACTCTATTAATATTCCTTCATAAAATGCTTTCTTAGCCCAGGTCAGCTCCCCTATGCACTTTTGATGTATTAGAACTTTAATGTTTAACTGAATTGACAAGTGATGGGTTTTACAATCAATGTGCACAAGGGATATGCCGTTCCCAAGCAAGCTCAAGATTTATTAAATATAATGATAAAGAAGAACTTATCAGGTGGAAGCTACTGTGCAGCATTTTGTTCCTCTGTAGTTCATATATTGTGCAAGTTACACCTGTGAGATCATCTGGTTTAAAACTGGGCTGCAGCTCGGCTCTGTTTCAGTATTAATTAAATGAAAGCTTTGAATCTAGTTAAAATGCAGAGTGTCAACCTGAATGTTCAAGAGAGGGAAAAAATAAATCTGTGGTGTATTTTCCTTGATGTTTTGCCACAGGTTGATTTCTGAACTCGCAGCACAGATGTTTTAAATATGAGACAACCTATTTGCTACAATGTTCAATGCTAATTCTTTTGGAAATATGTACTAAATTAGGGGAGGTTATGTTTTCTTGTGATGAAATAGCTCAGCTCCCACCAGTGTTTGGAGGAACTTTCTCACTGTTTTGTGTTGGTTTTTTGTTTAATAGGTAATGTTGGAATGAAGCAGCAGGGTCATCTAGAGAAAGGCTAACTTACAGTAGTTTTTGTATAATGCTCTACAGATGTAGATGTTCCCCAGATGTGAACAGACTAGAAACTTAGTTTTGTCTCTGGGTATTCATTCACCATATAAATCTCCCCACACATTCTTATCTGCTATGTAAATAAGATGTGGAATTCCAATAGTGTCTCAGCCTTCTACAGCAGATGGTATAGTGAGATTTACCACACCATTACGTTTAATGGGATTGAATTCATTCGGATTTCTTGATGTTCACTCTGTCCTTCTCTGAGCAGCAGTGTTGCCAATGTTCCTGATTATATATGATTTGAGAGAGTGCTTAAAGAAGAAAAAACCCTTTATCTTAGAAATATGAGTATTTTCTGTCAAATTTTAAAGTGTGTATGTATTGCATTCCAGAGGATTTATAAGCCCTATGAGAAAAGGATATTTAATGAATATTCAACAAAGAACTTGAAGTCATTACATTTGAAGATTTTTGTAAATATCAACTATCCAGTTGACTGTTTTAGTACTAGCATCATTATATATTCATTTGGAAAGAAATGAGCTTTTTACCTCATCACATCAGGGTAGAGAGAGTGCAAACAAGAAGAAAGAATCTATGTTGAGAAAAAAAATCTTTTAAAAACATAATCCAAACAGAAATTTTTGATTTTCATTTCAGAGCAAAACTTGCTCACTGAGTGCAATAATTATGCTAAATTAAAAAATAACAATTTCAAAACTGAAGTGTAAACTAGCACTGCTAAAACATAGTTTAGAATGACAGTGTAAAACACTATCAGATTCTTCTGGTGAATTTTCTTTTTAAAAAAATGCTGCTGCAAATGCCTTGATCTGCTTGTTTCACAAATTGCTGCATGCTCAAAATGACATTTTAAAAGTATACAGGTATCATATGCAGTCATCCATTAGATGATGTCTTAACTTATTTTATCTGCTCAGCATTCTATCATTTCCACAATATCATATGTGGCCTAAAAATTTACTCAAACCAATCTTATGAATTTTGTCATGCTATTGCTATAATTCCTCATGATAGTCATATATCACCAAAATACTCCCATAGGACAGCTGAATGAGAAAAAATGTTTCTTTTTATAATGAAACTCAGTAATGATTTCAGAATTTTTCTGTCTCTAGAGCACCCAGCTTTTCTAGTTAAATAAAAGTTATTTCTAAAGCCAGGCTTCAGGCTCAAGAGATATGAATTGTTTCATAAATTATTTTATGAATTGTAAATCAGTCAGCTGATCAGCAATAATACACTCTTTACAACAGTGCCAAGCAAGGATAGCAATAATGCTGAATCTAACATGCATGAATGAAAAAGCTTTAATTAGCACAGTGAATGGCAAACTTCTCACTTTTCTCAATAATATATAGAGGCAATACCCCCTCTGTAGCTGATGTGGCTTACACACAGGATTCCTATTCCAGTGGAACTTCAGCTTTGGCTTTTAATTTAAAGACAGATGAAAAATGCCATGTCAAAGTTCTGGAATTAATGGAACAGTGTGGAAAACGCTGAAATACTGATGTTTGGATCTAAATAATATAGGATCATGTGACAAAACCACCAAGCTAAGAGGTAACAGAGGTATAATCACACTAGGAACTCCGGGTTGGCCTTCCCAGGAAAAGGCTGGAGGGGGTTACAGATCCCTTTGCCCAACTCCCATTATCCTGCACACTCACAGAAAAAGCCAAGTGCAAGATCAAAGCTGGCCTGTTAAAAACGCTGGGTTTGAGACAGAATTTAAATGGAGAAATATTCTGATGGAGAGTTAAGCAAGCTGTAATTCATGACAAGTCACCCTCACCCAACATCACCACACAGGTGATGAGGTTTTACCAACACACTTGTTTTGCCAGCAGTTGTGGGGAAGACACAGCAACAGCAAGAGCTGTTCCAGCTGTTGCACAGTGATCACACATTGCTATACTGTGTGCTTGCTGATGTCAAACACTAAAAAATGTAACCATTACAAAATAATTTTGCTTTACTGTGACTTTGTCTACAAAAAAAAGAATCTAAAAAAAAAATCGTGGCAGAGACAGTATGGCAGTCCTGATTAAGTTCTACTTTAGTTTATAATTGAAGTAAAAGTAAGAGCTCTATAGATCTTTCACTTCAGTGAGACACTACTGTCAAACTTTTTCTCCCTTCAAAGACAGTATCTTCTGATATGGCAGCCCTTCCTTTGCCTTCAGTCTGTAAATCATTTCTTCATTCCTCAGCTTTGATTGCAATTAGATCAGACTATCAGTGTATCATTTTTCGCTTATAGCCCTTGTTGCTTCTGCCAAGGATATTAATGTTAGAAAATTTATTACTGATAGATCTATATTGGTGTTAAGGAAATTAACTAAGGAAATTAACTACAGGAGACAGGGAGAGGCTGCAAGGATTTTTCTTATTTTATTTAATGTATTAATGGTAAAGAGTGGCTTTAATACTGGTTCTGTTTGTGAGAAACAAACAACCAACCCACCAAGTCCCCTTCCCAAAAAAACCACGAAAACACACACAACAAACAAACAAACCACACAAGTACATAAGTATTCTGGCTGGTTTCCTATGGTTTAAGAAAAAAAGTCCATAGGCCCTGAAAAACATCAAGCACTTGTTATTTCTAAATATTTTCCAAATATTTATATTCTCAAGGTGAAAAAGTTGAGAGGGGGGAAACAGGGAGAAGCACTTGCCATGCAAACGCCTCAAAATCTTCCATACACTAATCCTGATATTTGTATGCCTATTAATTCCTAAGCCTTCTGAAGCATTTTTAAGACTTTTTAGACAGAAAAGTCCCCCAGAAGAAAAACAAACTGTCCCAAGTTAATTCAATTTTGCCTTAATATTGAACTTCTAATGACTCGTGTTGGTTTAAACTGAGACTCCCCACGAGATGAACCAAGGAAGCATTGTTTCATTGTGAATAAATCCTCGTGGTTTGAATGTGTATTTGGATCAGGTTATTTTCTTTGAAAACCCATGAGAATAGATTTTCTGCAAGAAAATGGTGGTGCTTGCTTTTGGAATATCAGAGAGGCTGCATTATTTCATGTGTCCTTTGCAGTCCTAGTAACATGAAAGCACAGGAGAAAAAAAGTTCATAATGTGTTCACACATCAAAGTCTTTTGGTTCTGACTTTGAATAAAAGAGTGACAAATTAATCTGAGTCAAACAAAGATCTGTTCTGCTCTGGTTTTCCCTCTTTTTTGTTCTTTTCTGTATGGTTTGGAATCTCCCAAACAGGGGTAAGTGGGGCAATAACTGCAACAGAGAATTAAAGGGTAAATTTAGGCAAAGGACTGATAAATCAGAATTCCATTTCCATCTGGTCAATGCATCATTTACCCACTTACATGCATCAAATAGAGGACTGTATCCACTTTTTTTTATAAAGCCCTACAGGATATATTAATGAGATAGTGGAGGACATGAACATTACACGAAAAATGCTGATACTCAGGTGAATTACCAAATAGTAAATGAAATGGCTTTGATTTAATTTGTCGGGGGGCTTTTTCTTGAGAGGCAAACAAAAAAAGAGATCTATCTACATAGCCAGTAAAACCAGCCCAAAGAGCAAAAGGGAATTTTCCAGCAAGATACACAAGATATAGTACACGAATTACTTTCCCTTCTCTGTGCAATCCCAAGGTAAAAAGAACTTTCCAGGCTTCCTAAAGTGGTTTGCTGACCCCCCAGCAGTGGTTATTCATGCTACCCAAGTTACTTGTGTAACTTGGAGATGCCTAGATAAGTTTTTTAATTTAAAAAAGACCTAAATGAAAATTTAATTTCCTCTTCCCATGTTGTCCTCCATTCCATTTAAGGATTGGCATATATTTTCACTGAAATTATTCTGAAAAACGAAGAACACAGTATTTAATTTAGCATCTCATTAAAAAGTGGGGATCAGCTCTGTCTACTTTTAAGTTTTTTATTTAGATTATTCTAGAACCTCTAGGGTCTGGGTGTAATAAGCCAATGCTATTGACTTTAGTAAGCATTTTATGCACTCACACAACTTCAATAGCCATTATGGAACTGCTACCCAAGTCCATCTTCACTGTAACACAAGATGAAGATTCCCCAGTTTGGATAGGAAAAACAGGCAGAGTCTTCCACTAAAGTACTTAGGATGGCGACTCCAGATGGGAAAACATTTTCAAATTATGGAGAGCCTGTTTCTACATCTTTGATCACACTGAGTAACTTCTTCCTCTACAGATGGTGCCACTGACATCAGCAGTTCCTGCCGTAGAGTCAGGTGATAGGCAATACAAAATTGATATCTAAACCTGGCCCTAAGCACAGTTCTAGCACCTAAAGAAGACTATTCTTTTGTAGCACAAAAGGAAGCACATTTATCATTCCTTTTTTCTTTGATTGTCACCATTTACTTTTTTTTTATATATATATTATCACTAAAGGGAAAATTTCAGCTACTTCTTCTATTACACTTTTGTGATAGCTACTCTAAATTTCACATTGGTGATGCAGTTATGACCAAGATAAATTTGAGTCATGGACCGAACCTAGAAGGTTGTAAATCAAAAGGCACCACAGGTACTCTGTGTTCTTGTTAGTCAGACCCTAGGATTTAGATAGGAAAAAAAAATTTAAAACATGAAAATAATATACTGTTAAAGTTGATTAGCTGGCTGTAGTCTCCTAGATACAGAAGATTTCCTCCTTTTGCACAGCAGGTGCATGCATGACTTATGCGGGCAAAGCTCAATTTTGTAAAGGTTAAATTTGATCAAATTGATTAAATACACATCTTTCTTCCATTCTATCTGTATCAGGTTTATACTTACTGGTTAGAAACCTGTTTCCCCAAAGCCATAGTCATTTCCTTACTTTACCGAGTCTGATTGTTCAGTATCTACAATTTCAAATAAAGAAACAATCCTTTTACTTGTAACTCGAAAGTGCCCTAAATTATTACTTCAAGTAAAAGTGCTTTTTCTTTTAGCAAGTCAGAGGGACAAAGTTTCCAACAGCACCACACACTGAGAGAAATAAATTACATTTGGCTGAAACTGAAAACACAAGTCTCAAATTGGCAAATGTTTAAAAATCAAGCCAAGAGCTACATGTATGATTAGTAATGTTGATTTTGACAGAGAGTTAAAAACATGCATGAGTTTTGCATAGGACTGGGGAAAAACTAGCCCCTTTTTTGGGAGACTGAATGCATTAAATTCCCATTTAAAGTATCTGGTAGCAGATAATGTTCAACACATTGTGGAAGTTACTCGGCCTAAGGGCAAGGCTCCCAGTTTACACCTGGGCTGAGGGCTGTGATGGGCAGGATTTCAGTTCCTCACCATGAAAAACCTTTGCATCGTCCAGGAATTATAATGGAATTTATTCAGGGTCATTAACTATGCAGAGACAGCTGTGTGCACTAGTAAGATTTACTTAGCATGAGGATATAAAATTAACCAATCTCCTAGATTATAGATACAAATCTGTGCTCTGAATCTGTACAGATCAATGCTAAATGAATCATTAATATTCTGTATGAAGCAGAAAAAGAAGTCGATGAAAGCTGATCCTGCTACCTTGTCATTACACTCTCGATTACCACAAGTTCATCCAAAATTGCAAATCATTACAGCTTCTCCAGCATCTGCCACACTCCACTACTGTCCCTGGAGCACTCAGAGAGTCAAATATGTTTACTAAAGCATAAAACTACTAGCACCACTCATCCATGGTTACATAGACACATCTGAACATTACTTTAAAAGTGTCATAGACCTTATATTTATTGTTCTGAATAAACATTAGTCTCATGAGCAGAGAAATACCAAAGACTGGAGACTGGTAATTACTTGCAGGATAGGTACACTGCCATTAGCTGCAATGAAAGCCTCTCTGTCTTTCCATGTCAGTGGATTTGAGTACTAAGAAACAGTTTCTTACATCAGACAGGAGAATTTAACTCCCTGCTTCTTTAGTCTTATGTACTTAGGCAATAAGACCATAATGTTGCTGGATGTTTGACTGGCTTTTGATACAAATTGCACTAGACATAGTACATGGATAATTAGCAGGGCATACAGGCTCTGTTTTTAATCCAAGCCATTTAATGTAAGTCTCAAAAACTAATATTTGGACTACCTGAAATATCTCTTGACATTTCCATTTTTGCAAAAACTGTAACCCCTCACAGAATGCTGATAAAATCCTGATTTTTTTTCAAAGAAATTTTGGGGGTTCAAACCTGTTTTAATTGTTAGTTTGAATTTAAAAGCTAAATATTTTAACAGTTTAAAAGTAAACATAGCTATATGAACCATTTTTATGAAAATTCAGAACAATTTTAAAATCAACGAGCAGAACAAAACAGATACTGAGCTCTGGCAGTGTCATTTTTTGTAAATAAAGTTTCAATTGTGTATTTGATATCAACACACTATAAACATCAAGGCCATAGAAAATCATTATTTATACTATCATATTTCTAATTAGAAGGGGCAGGAATCTTCTCAAAGGGACTTTCTTAGAGTCTAGTGTAAGTCTGCCATCAGCAGCAGCACAATGTCAGGGAAATCACAATCAAGTCTGATTTTTCTGTAAAATTCTGTTTGAAGGACTGTGACCCAGGAAAAAGAACACGCATTCACTCGACACTAAAACATGCCAATTCTCTCTGTACTCACTAGATACCAGAGGTGTTTGTCCTGTAACATAACTCCCCACAACTTTTTAACCCACGGCATTTATGACTACCAAAAATTGGAGCTACCTCTACTGCTATTCAAAAATTAAGTGTTGAACTTATTCCAATCTTTCACTGGTGTGCTACAATAAATCAAGAGAGAGAAAAAGAAAAGCAAAACTAGCAATACTATAATTTTCCACTATTTTCCTGGCAGCCCCAGAACCAAAAGCCAGTGTGTGTTTTGGCAGAGTAAAACTTAAGGCTGACGGGAATTGGGATTATTCTGGTTTACATCAGCTACTGGCTTCACCCAGGGCCTTTGGCACTGTCCTCTAAGGGATGGGTTTGACAGGCTGAGGGGCTGGAGAACATCCCTTGCCTTTCTCCACTGCACAGTGCTGTAAAGTGCCCCAGGATGGAAATTGGGGCTGGAGGCTCCGCACACTAACAGAAATCGAGGCAATGTGCCATAAGGCTTTTTATAACTCGTCTCTCAGCCTCACAGAAGGCAATAGGCAGCCTTTTTTTCTTCAGTAAAAATCTGCCTTTATGCGTTGCTCATATTCAGCTCACAATCAGATGCTATGCAGATCAGTGCCCAAAATATCAATCCAGCCAAATGTTTGCCAGAGCTTTAGGGAAACCTTACGGTCTCAGAACTATTTGCATTCTGAGTTGAATGTGCTTTAATTTCGATCTACTGGCATCTGCTATGTTTTCACAGTCTTTTAGATGGGTTACTTAGATTATTAGCAAGTAACAACTGTGATTTGACTTTTTTTTCACTTTTCCCTCACCCTAATATGGAAAGGCAGCATATTATGAAACTCTGTTACAAATCAGTCCATCCTGTTCATTTGGTTTGACATTTTGGGGATTTTTTAGTTGGAGGTTTACTTTCTAGTGTCCACTCATGCCTTGGAACAATACAATTTTAGTGCCACACAGATACCTCTGAAGTTATATTCCAGTTGTGTTTGATCTTTAGCCTGTGTTGACACCTTTCCTTCCCAGTCTCTGTTCACCTTCTTAGTCACTTTTGCCTTTTCTCTCAAATGCACAAGCACATTGTTCTCTAAAAGGCATTTCGCTGATATATCCTCCTTGCTCTACACCTTTTATTATTTATCCCTGAGCCTTTCATTAGCAGATGCCAATCTCTCCTATTTATCAACTGGCACCAGTGAAACTGCTGAATTTTCTCTTTTTCTTTCCAGACCTGTACTTCAGATCCACCTGGGCAAACCAAGCTGGGAAAAGAGGTGATGGCAAAAACAGTCATGGGGAATTGGATTCAACTACGAAAGCAGCAGGCAACAGCTGTGGTCCTTGAACAACAAAAAGCTTAGAACATTCACCTTTTTAATTTATCTAATAAAAATTGATGATACTGGTGTGGGATGGATTCTAGCTGCTTTAGGATGGTGTTTGGATGAGCAGCAACTCAAGGATCCTCGGGAGTCCTCACTTAAGAGAATGTTGATTCTCCCTCTGGTTTCCTTTCTAATACTTGGGAAGCACTAATGAGTGGTTTAAATCAAAGAGCATCTCAAATATTAATGATGTTTCAATATGCCTCCTACTTAACGTAAAGCAGCACATAGTGCTTTTCAGCTGATTTCATTTTTTAAAACAGATTTTACATTCTAACTGGCATTAGCAGGAGACCTCTGAGTGGCATTAACATATTAAGGGCGCTTAGTTCCCTGCCTCTCTTTGTCCCAGCCACCCAATGAGTTACAGTTATGGTTGAGCTTGTGGAAATTCCTTTCAGGAACAGTTTCATATGCAAACACCTTTTACGCCCTTTGGTTTAGCACATCTTTTTATTTTGTATTTTTACAGGGATTGGCTGTCAGAAGAGACTATCACATCACATTGTTTATATATAACACCATTACAAAGGCTTCATGTTTAGCTGCAGCTCACTAGGGCTGTTTTCCTTTTGGGGGGTAGTTTGTGCCAAAATGAGAGGAAACAGCATTTCCTCTGAGAGTAATGAGCAGCTGGTGCTTTTGCCCTGGTGTTTATGGGATGTAATAGGCACAGTGGCACATTTGGAACTGGTTGGAGAGAAAACTAAATGCTGCTTTCTTTTATCTTTATCACCCCCTTTCCCAAGAAGGCTTTTCAGTTTCTATGGTTTATACCAATTTTAGAAAATGCAATAAAATTAAAACCGCAGCATTTTGCCACAATGTAGTCAGATATTATTACAATGTATGCTTGGTAAAGATGGACTGTTTTTATCTACTGGAACCATAAAAACTAAGACAATAAAATATTTTTAAAACATCTCCAAATAGTTCTTGGAAGAATTAAAGAAAAGGGAGTACATCTGGAAATCATATTGGGAGAAAAACCAGTGAAATTGCCAAAAACTGTACATCTGCTTTTCTGGCCATTGTTTGACCTTAACTTGCATATTCATGGCTGCCATTCTCATAACCAAAAAGCTTTGTGTCAGTAGAAGAACTTTAAAAGTACTGATTTCTCCTACATAGCATTTACCAGTTCTTCAACCATCGTAAATTGGTATAGCTCCATTAACTGTGATAGTGCTATGCAACTCTCTGAAAACAATATAAACCCATTGAAACAGAACCTGGATCTGCTCCTTTATTCACAGCACTTCAGACTGACTGATTAGACCATTATGGATTGTGAATAGGGGTGGCAAACACTGTTCCACAGATAATGTCCTCTTCATCAGCCATACTAATTGGTATTTGTGGTGATCTCATAAACACTGCATAAACTAATGATTCACACTTGATAGCATTTCAGTAGCCAAAAAGTATTTGTTTGTGTTGACATAACACAATGAAACACATAATTATCTACCCTTCTGGTAACAGTGCTCTTTACATGGATGCCACTAATGACAATGAGTTATGTCATTCTCAAGTAGTGATGTCACACTAGTGATTTTAGAAATTAGGTTCTGGACAAGCAAGAGCATTCCAAGATGGTTACATAAAGGAACTTTAGAAGGGTACTACTTAGGTATTTTTCAGCTCATAAGTCTAAGCACATGATCACGGAATTATTTTTAAACACTTCAAGATTACATAAAGCTTTAAAAATGGTTATTTACTCAGTATTGCCTAAAATTTCCCACTTAAATACAGATTTGGACACCTTAGTTAGTTAACTTTAGTTTTTCTCAAGTTATGACCTTCCACAAAAGCAAGTTAAAACTAGGACCTGCATGTAGGGTGCTCAGATGTGAATTTAAAATCCTAACATAATAACCTAGTTTGAAAAAAAAGAGGTTTTAGCATTTCTCAGAGGAAATACATCATGGTTAGAACCATGGTCATGGGAAACTCCAAATGGGTTGCAGTTCCTCTGAATGCACACAGCATCCATGAGACAAGAAAACTCCACATAAGCCTGAAAGTTATTTACTTGGATCATATTAAATTCTGACAGGCATTCAGCTTGGATTCAGGTTGTGCTGCCAACTGAAGGTTCAGACAGGGTATACTGGATTCAAGACATATGATACATTTCAGGTGTGGTTGAACACAGCATTTCCAACATGCTTCTAAAATGAAAGAGGTGATGTGAGGAGGTGCCTTGGACATGCAGTGGAAGCATCAAACCATGAAGTATCCTGCTTTATCAGTGACACACAAGGGAAAAGCTCCTCTCTGTAACTTGGATCATTGTCAGCATCACCCACAGGCCAGCCCAGTTAGCTCACAAAGAAGTCCTGGTATTTTTCTCACATTTCCTTGCCTTTCCTACACAATCCTCCTTTTCACACAGCCCTCAGGAAAAAAAGACTACCTGACCACAAGACAGCACCATCCATTTTCCTTTTTTTTTCCCTTGCTGCCCTTACACAAAACTTCCCATCATAACCAGAAGCTACTATGACTTGCCTTGCCGTCACCTACCAGGCTTCTTGGACATGGGGGTAACCTCATACTCCATTTAACTTGGCTTTTCCATTGCAGGATGTGACAGCCTTCCTTCAAAAATCTCTGCATCTGGAGGGCTATGGGAAAAACTTCCTCATTCAATAGAAGAAGAATATACAGAACCATATTTACAGCCAACTATATTCAGATGGTGCAGGAATATGTTGTGCCCCGTTTGCTGAAAAGGGAATTTATCTTGCTTATCATTGTGAGGCTGAGTACATTACAACCCTCACTCCTACTGATTCTTCTTTTCCTCATTTTATTATCCCTGCATTTGAATGTTTTAAATAAACTGAAATAAAATCCCAATTAAGCCTGAATCATCAAACCCTATCCTGCAAAACTTTGCATATTGCAAAATTGCATTCATTGTGAAATCATTGGATATATTCACTTTAGCAGCAATCTGGATCCATACTTACTCTTTAAAAAGTCTTTTACATGACTCCATTAGAGAAAAAGGGGCTATAGTATTATTTTCATTTTTCTATCTGAGTTAGGACCACTACACAAACTTCCAGAAGAGACCAGGTGTGCTCCAGCCTGACCTCTTCTACTTCACACTGTTCTCAGAGTAAAGCAGCTCCAAGGCTCCTCTTCCTTGCAGCAAAAAATGTATCTTTGGAAAAGCATCCCAGGAAAAAGGCTTCTAGTCCCCAGACTGCATAGTTAAATAGCGTTTAGGGATCAAAACAGACAAGCAACTAGTACGAACGTTTGTACAATCCCTCTGAGACTGCAGAGAGGTTTTCTAACATTAGCAGCCTCCTTAGGAGAGTTTCTGCTTCATAAATGCTTTTCATACAGTTCTGCCCCTTCTCTTAAGATCTTTCCATTTAGTGAGTACTTGTTCTCTTGTTCAGAAGCTCTGAGATGGTACTTGCCATGGTCACAAGGTTTGCATTACCTGACACAAGACTAAGAGGTTCTGACAGCAGATTTTAAGAAGTGTTGGTAATTCATACGGAATATTATTCAGTTTAGCAGATGGAAACTGTCAAATTTCCACTTCTTGTCATTAAAATCTACACCTTATAGCANNNTTAAAATCTACACCTTATAGCATAATTAGTGGGTTTGGTTTGCTTGTTCCACCCCATCATTAGTTCATGTTTGACATGAACTTCAGCTTCAGTGAGATAAGATGGGGAAGAGTCTTATTAAGCTATCGAAAAAAATTACAGAGTTATTCTTACTACCAATTACTTGTGGACACTTTCCCTGGTCAGGAACAGATCACTGTCACCTTACAGCATACACATAGGAGTTCATCTTCTTGTTTGAATAAGAATATGGCTTATCTCACAACCTCTGCCACTTTGCTCCATTTAAGATAGAAATTTTTTATAGTAGTAAATCTGGAGCTTTAATTTACATATAATAAATCATCTTGACCTGCTGCACAAACCACCCAGCAGGTGGTAGACCTAGCAGGTTCTCCTGGGAGAACTTAGCACCTGTATCAATATTCTCATGAATCTAACACAGTCAATTTGAGCTCTAGGCCCAGGATTAAAATGTGCAGCCGTATTTCAAAATCCGTTTTTGGGCTACTTTGGCTTGTGTGCCTGCCCTGCTGTAGTCCTCTCTACCCAGAGCCCAGCTGTTTCAGATCATATCATGGTTCAGAGCAGGCACAGCTGCCTGCTTTCCCTACCTACATACCAGAGACTCTTATGTCTTACAGAAAGAATTGAGAAAACTCATTTTTAGCCTGGTAGAGTGTTGTCCTGACTATCTTTTGTGTGTAACCTTTTTACACTTTTGAGTCTTGGTTACCCTGCTAGTGGAGTTTCCATGTTTGTGGAAAATCTCTTGAAAGCAACCACCAGAGGAGGGTTGCACAGCCACCAGATTGTTGTGAGATGCACTTCAGATCTGACCCAAAACCACCAAAGGCCATTTCAGCTGCCTGGGGTTAGTGGAGCAAAGGAGCATCTCACCAGCCTGGCCACAGGCCAGTTTCCAAAACAGCTGCATAAGCTGAAGTTGTTCAAAACACAATGGAGTAAGTAGTGCATGGAGAGACCTATGAAACACCTGCCACCATGATGTGTATGGAAGGGCTAACACAATAGAAGCTGTGTTTATTATACCCAAAATTCTTCAAATATTTGGCACTCAGTTGGCTGCCATCTCATGGCAGGCACAGCACAGGTCTATGTCTTCAGTGACACTTCAGCAATCTATACTGACTGTACATATGGTTTCACATATGATGGCAAGCCAAGCCTCAGTAACTTCCAATAAGACTCCCAAAAGACATGTACTTATCAGCTCATTCCTGTTCCATTTTGACTCTTTTTAAAACCAAAAATAACCTTTCCCCTGATTCACCAGCCATAAACCCACTGGAATGTTCTACAATGAGTCAATCGGTTTGTCATGCCAAGATTGCACAGATCAGTAAGAAGTGATATTTTATAATTGCACATAAAAGGATTGGAATGATCTTTTGCATCTTTATTTACTTCTATTAGAAAATGTCTTGGCAGACTTAGCCATTAACATTTTCTGCTTTCTCCAGGAAAAGATAATTTATCCTCTTAAGGATATTAGACTCCTGTGTACTGTTTTTCCCCATTTGGTATCCTTGATTCCCCCTTCTGAACACTTGAGTGCTTGCAATCAGCACACAATGACACTTACTAATAACAACTGAACTACAACACCCCACCATAATGTTGTTGTAATACCATATATAACACCATATAACACCAGCAATGTGGAGCAGCTTCACTGTGCCGAGATTTGAGTTCCTCCATATCTACATCTGTTTTCTTTTCCCTCTGGTACATCTGTTGTGGAGCGTGACCCCTGCTGAGCACAATGAGACCCAAAATCATGTCTTTTGCTGTAATTCTGAGCCCCACTTCAAATTCTGGTGTTTGGCTTTAATTTCTCAGAAACTGACAGATGCTGGATCAACACAACAGCATACAGAAAGCTGTGTGTCATGTCTTTGTTATGCTTATTATATTCCACTGGAGAGGTGGCTGACAAACAAATTCTGTAGCACACCTTCTTGTTACATTATATGCCACATTACCAGCAATAAGAGAAATATATGAGACACATATGGGGAAAGGGAGAAGAAATGTTATATGGCTAATCTGTATAACAGACCACTAAATTGCAATGCTGCTTTATTTGCTTCAACAGCAACAGATAGAAAAGCATTCACTGATTAAATTATCCTTTTTTTTTCCCCTGTTAAATTTTGTATTTATTAGTAACAGACATACACATAAATATAGAAATATAGGAAGAGACTGGAGCAGCTGCTTCATCAGTTACAAGACTACAAATCCTGAGCATTCCTGGGGTCCCTGACCTCTGCAATTCCTTCTCTGCACTTCCCAGAGCACAAGAAAGTCCAAGCAGATTTCACTTGTAGCCCTCTTTCTCTCCAGCAAGAGGAAGAGAAATATATTAATTCTTATCCATCAGAGAGAGGATATCTTGCACTCATGCCAATGATTTTTTTTCTCTATTTAATTCTACAGGTCTATTTAATAACCACAAAGTCCTCCATTGACATCTTCCTTTTAAAGTTCTGTAGGCTGTTCCATAAGAGAGAGCTAATGCAATCCTTAGTATGCTTCTTTCTCCTCACATTGTCTATGAGTAGCCTATACAACAGCTGATCAACATCACCATAACCAAAAGTGAAAGAAATGTATTCCTGTTGCTGGGAAAAATAAGGGTTATAGGCAAATGCTCCTTCAGACAGATACTGTCCACCAGCACCAGAAACACATTATTGAGTTAAACTTTTAACACCCAGAAGGACTTTTTCCTATATCTCCAGATAAAGATGTCCAGAGAGATCCAATGAACATTTCACAAATATTGTACCTTCCCAGCCATGTAACTAGATGGAGTAAGTCCTAGATGATGTGGCTTGGAGGTGGCTGAGCACTTCACCAAGCAAAGCACTCGAGGCACCTCAGACCTTCACTCTTTCATCTTAAACTTTAAATTCCTGAGGTTGGGGAGCATAGCAACTTCTAGGCATGATGGAAGCCATCTCCTGAGCTCCCTTCTGGGTTCCATTCAATCTCAATCATTCTTTGTTTAATATGAAACAGTTTGCTTTTTGGGCAGGCTGTTTTCCTAAAGGGCAGTCTTGGAAAGTCTTGGAGTAAGCCTAGAAGGTCTTTGACAGATTGAGCTATATGTTCTCCATAAGAAAAATTTAATTTTGTTAGAAGTGTAGCAGTCATCACTGAAGGACACCCTATGATACAATGAAAAACTATGCTGAGGTAATATGTAGGGCTTATTCAGTTTATTTAGAAAAACAGGAAAATTCCACGAATAATGTAATAAAGCTTCTGCTCTCCTCTTTATTTTATAAAGAGTTTGATTAGCTGACTTTTCCCCAAGATTTTTAAAAGAGAATTTTTACTTTTCTTGAGTGGTAAACTTTCCCCACTTTTTCTCTACTCACCCTCTCCCCTCAACATTCTTTGCTTCTGAAGAAGGACAGAAAGGAAAAAAATGAACAGTAACTGGTTTTCTTTGTCTAGGGAAAGAAAAATTTGAGAGACCTTTGTATTAAGGTGATTTTTGATTATAAAGATAAATGTTCAAAATGTTTTGACAGCTCTATTTTTATTGATGTAGTACAGAATAGATTTATGACCTTTTCAATGATATGTTATAGTACAAGCATGTTGGGGAAAATGCCCATATTTTGTGCATGGGCCTGCATGACAGCATGCCTGTGTTTCAACCACTGCTATATCCACAGGTGACAGAGCAGACAAACCAGGGCTCTGCAGTGGTAAACTAATGAAAGCCCAACTGTGTTTCCTGTAATATTTCATAAATCAGAAAATCACACATGAAAATACAATGATTAGGAAACTAGCATACTCTGGGATTACTGGGCTAACAGAAGCTCATCCCAGCAGCGTGTTTTATGTGGCTTTCATATCTACAAGGCACTGGCAAATATCAAAATGACACCAGCAAAGCGGTTCAGCATTATGCAAAGCAGACTTTCAGAGGACTGCACCTCTGTTCAGTCTGTTTGTTATTGCAAATACCTTGTATTATACCCAAGCATTTCTTTTCTCACTGGTTTAGATTTGACCACAATATTTTTATGACATGTGATTTGATAACACTGGTTAAGCAGCACTAACTGCTTCCAGTCTACACAGTCTTGCTGATAGTTGTCCTAATACATGCTAGTGCTTGCAAGAAACTGTGTACAAATGCACTATAGCAGCAAAAATGAGGCTGAGGTTTTGTTATTGCTAAATATACCAAGGTCTCTCAAAGTATTTTAGGGTGGTGATTGTCCACGTGCATAACTACAAATAAGAGTATGGTAATTCAGCTCTGTTTCTATGTCCTAGGGCATGACATCATTTATTCTAGACAGTTTTTCCATTTCTGTACACTTGTTACTTTCTTATCTAAATTAAAATTGCTGGGAAAGAATCATATTTGAGCAACTAATAGGTTCCCACAGACGAACTAGAGTGTTATGACTGACACAGCATTGTAAAGCATTATTCCTTGGACAAAACACTGTTCAGAAATTTGGTGGTACTCAGGCAAATATTAGGAAGTCATTGTCAGCCACTGTAGCAAAGAGCCCAGTTGTGTGAATTACAGCTTCGGGAGCTATTTAGACTCATTTATATTGTGCGTAAAATAAACATCATCTGTGTGAATGGTGAGTGTGAAATGTTAGAGATTTGCACCTACTTCACATTCATGCTGTACTTCTTTAAGTAATTATAGAGACCAACAAAACTGGCTAGACACTATTCTTATGGTTAGCATTTGTAGAGAGGAAGCCTTGAAGCTTGATTTCCCCTCGCCTTCACACCCACTGGAAAGGAATTCAAAGTAGAAATAAAATACTGCCAATTTCATCTGAAACTGATGCAAGAAGCAACTTTGCTCTAATGTAAATGAGGTTAAGCCCAAAGGAGAAGACAACTCACAGAGAATTTATGGATCTCACCTGTTTTCTTGTTTTTATTTCTGCAAATGAGGTTGTAGTAGTAAGCCTACAGCAGTCTCAGAGCTTTCTCTTTAGTCCCTCATATGTACATAATTGTTAACAGCACTGTGTCAGCTCCTCTCCATGAGAGTTACAAAGGAAATTGCAGAGTTCCTCCCTCAGATCCACTTTTGCACTGATTTTAGAAAGTAAGGGCTCAAGTGTGCTCCAGCTCTCCCTCCTGAAGCCACAGATTTCATGACTGATCTGGTCACCTGCTTAAGTCGACTCCAGAATCCAAATTAAAAGGTTTGGACTTGCAATTCCAACTTATGTGCCTAATATATTCCGGTTCAGTTTAAGTTTAGGAACCTAAATAATTTCCTTAATCTTGATCTGATCATCGTCCTCCACCTATCATTCATTCACTAGTCACCTAAAACAGTGATAGATCCATTTTTCTTTCAAGCTGAGCTTTTCGATCTTTTAATTGGTATCCAGTTTAGGTCACAGTGAATGGGGATGATAATGAATAAATCATTTTTATTCCTCCATGCTTCATCTGGTCTTCCCTGCTGGTAACTGCTTCCTTCACTGTATTATTGGAGCAAATGTACTTCAACTTTGTGTAGATGTCAGAGAAGACGACCCACATGTGCTGTAGCTGGCGTGTATGTAGCATGTTGTCACCAAAGCAACATCTGTCTGATGACTCAGAGTAAAAGTGGTTCTGTTTGTTCTGTGTCAAAAAGAGAGAAATGCTACTTTGATGTTCTAGCATGCATCAGAGTACCAGACATATGCAGAACAGAGACAACAACAAGCAGTGCTATTTGGTTTCATTCCCTATGTTTTAGGTGTTTTCCAAGGTTAAAAAAAAAAAAGAAAACCAACAAAACAAAACAACAAAACAGTTTAATCTTCCAAGCAGTGAACTGCATTGTGACAGCTCTAAAAAAAAAAAAAAATAGTCCTCCCCCTTTCTTCAAAGCACAGACCACCCATGTACTTTGTCATCTAATCTTGCCAAAATTACGATGGCAAGATCTGCCCATTTATGCACAGGAAGCAAACTGTTGAAATTGGTCCTTTCTAAACACATGATTTTCAAATTAACACAAGTGAGCTTTTCAAAATATAAAGCAAATCCATTAGCAGAATGGTAAGGGCTACAAGAGGATTTTATTTTTGTTGCATGAAAGTTCTTCAGATGGCATTCACAGCTGACTAGTGAATTTACTATTCTTCATACCCAGGTTCATACACTTTTAAGAAACAAATTTCTACAGCTGGTTGTACATAGCATTCTTTGAAAACTAGGAGCCTTTCAGTTTTTTCAATGTGAGCTTCCAGAGACTAAGGCACCAAATTATATTTGTCACTCCACAAAGAGTAAAGCTAAAAGTCCAGCTAAAGGCACCTATGATCCAGATGAGCTGCAAAGCTCCTGCCAATCATTCAGGAGAACAACAAGGCCATGATGCCAGAGAACGTGAGGACTCAGGGACAGATGACAGAGTGAATGCTGTTGGGTCCATGCCCAAGTAGATTAGGGGAAAGAAGAGCCTCCTACTACTTAAGCATGGAGATACAGCTCCCAGGGAGGAGACAGGACCTGCCAGGAGCAAAGCTTGCCAAAGATGGTTTCTAACAGCCAGCTCAGAAATCGTCTTGTGATTTTAACAACCGGTTTTACTGAAATGTGCTCCGGCAGAGTCCTGCAGCCAGTTATGTTATAATGGAAAGAGCCTGTAGCCAGTTTGTAATCCAACTGCCTAAGAAGAGCAGAAATTAGAGGGGATGCAAGCACTACACCCAGTGTGCCAGCTCAGACTCACCACACATGGAGGCGGAGCACAGAGCCACTCTCTTCAGATGAAGCAGCAGACGAAGACTCCTGCAACAGCTAGAGGTGCACTCTCCAGCAACAGGCAAAATCCAACCCTCTGGATTGCAGAGTCAGCTAAATTAAAATGTCATCCTCCTGCAATAGAATGTTACTGCAGTCATAGTCTGCTCATCATCTCTATGAAGAGTTTTTACTGCTGTTTGTGCAATAACATCCCATCTTGAAATGGTGTTCGTTAAACTTGCACCATATTTCATTAGCTCCTGCCATTTCCCATCACAATCTCTTTGAATTGCAGAATGTTATTCAATTCAGTTACTATTTGGATTTCTTCCAGAGCTCTATGGCTCTGAGAACAGCACACAAAATAACAACACTGGCTTGTATTATTTTCAACAGCTCCCTTTGTTGTTTTCTGATGATGATAAATGTGTGGTGAAATAGCTGAGAATGTAATCAACAGTGCTGATTTTGTATTCACCTATATTACAGTCTATTATATATTTTGCAGTTTTAGTAGTCTATGCCCTTTTATATTCCTAGCACTGCAGTTGTTGCTGTTATAAGGGCAATTTTTTTTCCTCACCAAAACCAAAGTGAAACTAGAAAACTTCTGTTTAAATCTATAGTGGAACAGAGAACAAAATGTAGCCCCTATTTTTCTCAGAAATTTTCAACAGTTCCCGAAAAAACACCAGAGTGAAAGGCAAGATAAAAACATAACATACTCTAGTACTTTCCACTGTGACTGACTGATTTCTTATCAAAAGCAACATGAACTTTAAAAATTGGTTTCTTTGTATACCTATAGTATTGTAGGTTAAGCTGAGCAACTATGGCAGCTCTAGCTTATCACTTGAAGTTTAAAGGAAACTCTCATCACTTGAATCTTTACTCTGGAGGTTTTTATGTGATTCACCAGCATGAGAAAATACCCAGCAGCTTTGCAAGGTCATAGTACACAGAACCCACCAAACAGTTTACATGAAGGATGGGGTTGTATCAAAGGGTTTGACACTGCACGAAAATTTCTCTCTGGCTTTAAAAGCAGTTAATCAGGATGCATATATTTCTTTCACTCATGTAAGCAAGTGTCTGACAAAACCTTATCCCAGTTCTGCAGTAGGTGTAAGACTGAAATCCTGCCCTTAATTAATCTGTTAAGTACGTAAATTTATTTTAATTTTAGTGTCAACTTGTCTTCCTTTTTCCTCCTGTAGCTTAAATAATCAAATCTTTTACTGTGAAATTAAATAATTTAGAGACTGAAGTTAAAAAAAAAATTATTTGCCAATTTAATATTAAAATTTTAAGGAGGGACACTTAAAAAACCCCCGTTCCATAGTAGTTTTGGCAGGACTGTGCCACTGAGCCCATTGTCTGGGGCTGGGTTCTGTGCAATGCCATGCTGCAATAGCGTGGGCTGCAAGGGCTGTGTTTTATAGCAACTTCTCTAGACCAGCTGCGGAGAAAATATAAGCAATAAAATTCAAATGATGTTTGTCATAAGCTTCTGCTCTGTCGTCGCTACATTTGTGTACATGAAATGTAATATACTAGTGAGAATGTCCCTTGACATGGAGCTGATTTTTATATCCTTTAAATTTACCACTAGCTTTACAGATGCTGCAATCTCTTTTATTCCAGTTCTAGCAATTATAACGTAATCTGTGCTAACACTGCAGATTACTAGGGCAATTTTGAAGATAAATGATCACATCTCCATTTCCATCTGCTGGTCCAATCAGGAAAATGGTGAGAATAAAACCTACCCCTTATATTGGTGCTTTTTGGTGCTTATCTGGCAGTCTACTCAGTCAACTGTATTGTGCCATGTAAAGAACAATTCCCACGAAGATATGGAGGCACCCAATTCCCCACAGCCTCATGTCTCCATTTTACAGCTATACAAAGTTTCAAGCATAATCTTTCTCCATCAGTGGGCATATTCCCAGACATGAACTATGTATAGCTTTTTTGTGTTTAATAGAAGGTTTTTCTAGGTGTAAATATGGCACATTTCTGTCTCCACAGCTGCCATAAAGACAAGCTCTGGTCAGAGCCCTTAGCCATCACAGGCAGTCTCTCATCCGAGCACTGTGATATAACCAGGGCACTCCTGTTTCATCCAGTTTTGTTAGTCTAAATTATATGCAGGTACCAGTTTGCAGTGGACAAGTGCTGATAAAAAACAAAACAGCAAAAAAAACAAAACAAAAACAAAAACACCAAAAAGCCCTGAACCAACAAAACATAAAAAAACCTACAACACACATAGAAAACATTTCTACACATAGAAAACCCCCAAACACCTTCAGAACATGCTTGGATGTCAGTTGATTTTAGAACACAATCTAAACAGCCAAAACAAAACAAACACTTCTCCCTGCCAAACCAGACAGATTTCTCCCTGCTTTTCTCCTCCCCCCCTCTCTCTAAAAAGCCTGTCTGAAGAAGATTTCTCAAGAAAATTAGGTTTGCAAATCTCCTGAATATAATGGTATCAGGTCGTGCATAACTGCTCAGACATTTCTTATGTCGTCAGGTGTGAGGTTTCATACCCTTGAAATGCATTTCAATTCAATGATTAGAGAACAAAAATATTTGGGAGATAAGCAAACTGGAAGAACAATGCAACTGTATTTTCAAGGGAATTATTTGCAGCACATTTCTACTAGTAATTATTTTTTGTTCTGGTTTGCAGCGCTTCTGCTTCTGGCATCTCATCTCCTTCACAGCAGCCAGCAATTGAATTAGAATCGTTGCTGAACAGCAAGAAAAATCTGTCATAGAAGTCATGTTGACAGACAACTTTGTTCTCTTCTCATTTCTATTTTCCCTTTATTGTATTTACATCTGAAAGTCCACACCTAGAAGTGAGCAGAAAGAGACAACAAATCATATTTGTCTAGCCTCTTCCTCCTTTGTCCTGCTTTTGTCTTTAATAGAGCTTGCATTCAGCCGCTCACATTGGGGGGAAATAACCAGCCAATATTTACTACCCACAGTGTCTGGCAGCACGTCAAAAACCTACCTTTTCTCCAGCACACTGTGGTAGTGGTGCACGTCTCCCATTATCATCTTGAATGACTAACAGGAGTAAAAGAGGATCAGATTCTTCCTTTATAAATACTGGATGTCACTGTTTTAGTGTGTGGCACTGTGCTGCTCAGTATGATGGCACAGCACCAACAGCACCCAATCCATGGACCCATCTCTTAGAGGCCAATCCATCCAAGCTGCCTTTCTCAAAAAAGCACTGCAAATAACATGTGGCAGGGGTTTGGCAAACCTTGGACAAGATCAATGTTTTACTACATAACTCATAGTTGATATAATGCCTTCACAGATGTAAGCAGATACGAGCCCTCCATAACGCTGGCTGATAATAAAAGCTGGTAAAACAGGGCTCCCCCCATGACTTTGCAGACTCTAAGGTCCTTAAAAAATTGAAAATCCTAAGAGTGAGAGAAAGTAAGACAAAAGTAGTGAAATAAACACATCTCCTCCTCTTTCTAACTCCAAAATATAAAGATCCCAGAGATGATATCCAGACAGAAACACCCTTCAGAAGTCAATTGGCAGAAGAAAACTGCACACAGGAAGTTTGATGCAGGTCATATCTTCCAGAGACAGAATACTTGGAGATAGAACTCCTCCCTCCAAAAATAAAGAGGAAAGAGCTGTTGCTGCAGAAATCAACACATCCTGCTTGCTCTATAAAGCACGTGTGGAGGACCACTCAGCAACCTCACTGACTGAAGCAACTTAAAATTAATTCACCAACATCTTTTAATTTGTGGAACCTCAGATAAAAACGTTGCTGTGGAACAAGCTACAAATCCCTTTGCAGCAAGAATAGACATTCCACAGGTTCTTCCAACAAAGCAAACCTTTGTGGGTTGGTGACTTGTTTTGACATACAATGCAGTACAGATCATACAGTGGCCCCAAATACACAGCCCTGCATGTGTGAATAATACACTGACAGAGACAGGACTGAGCTCTGTCATCAGTGATGCCAAAGGATGAACACCACCTTTTTATTGTGGCTGCTTTTGGTAGGTTTCCTTTCCATTTCTGACCCCACGACAGAACAAAGACCACTGCCATATGTTTATGTTAGGAAAGGAAGGAACATATTTCCTGTTCTTACACACCCATAGAAAACACATCTAGACCTGGTTTATTAAAGAAAATGAAAGAGGGATCTGAAAGCCAGGCTAAAATGCTAAAAAACTTGTGGAGCCAAATAAGCCTAGGTAGTCATTGTAAGTAAAGAGCATCCTCACAGTTCTATGGTGACAATTCTTCGGACAGGTTCATTGAGATTTGTTTTTTTCTGTAGCATTTTCTTTCAGCTCTCTGAATTGTTTGTACAATTATTTGCTCTGCAGATATAGGACCTGCACAGTACCAGTTGAAAACAAATACTTGCTGTTAAAGCAGAAGCTATGTTCTCTGTCTCCAGGACAAACTTTGCCATTTGCACATATTTGTGATAATTTTGCAGTCATATTTACATTTGGTATAAATATGACATTACATATTTATACATTTGGTATAAATAAGGTATAAAAGATGACAGTCAAATCCCACAAATAATCTATCCCCTTGCATGGAAACAATGAAAGACCCAGTGTTGAGAACTGGAAAATGCCATTTGATATTTCACTCCTTTGTGCAGTGTGTGTTCTTTCCTCGGTGGAAAGCAAGGTTCACTTGGGAGAGAAATATTTTTTTCCTTCAGGACAAGTACTCAAATGCAGAAAGACATTTTCTTTTTTATGACAGTGGCAGCTCCTCAAAACACACTGACTGCATTTTCTTTGAATAGATGTAGTCTTTACATATTCCCATGATATAACATATTTAGGCCTGTTACTGACACAGTAACTGATGTCATGGGTAACTTTAGACTAAATATTAGCACTAAGATAACCACTAGTCTTACCAAGAGGTCAGATCACATGGAAAAAGGAGTTACATGAGCTTAAAGTATGTGGTCCATCTTGGTCATATTGATGCCAACTCTTAGGATCAGCTTTAAAGCCAGAACTCTGACACTTGAAGTTTTTCTACTTACTGTCCCAAATCACATGCTTTAAAGTGATGCAGTGTGTGCTGTGTCCACTTACACATGTCTATACACACACAGATCACTCCAAGTTAAGCAGAAACAAGATACAAGCAGAATGTTGTAGGTTCACAGATCTATTCATGTACAAGTACATATTTGTTAGATTGCATAGAAGTGATTTAAAAGAAATGGCACATGTTAGTGTGCAAATATTTTGAAAAAAACTCATGTGCTATCACTCAACAAGATGAAGAGTGGTTATAGAAAGACATGTAGATAGTTAATTTATTGTTTGATAAGAGTGAAATGATGAATAATTGTATTCATTGAAATCTCAACAAGAAACAAGTGAAAATATTTTTTGCTTTTTAACTTTAACACTCAGATCACACATAAAACTAAAAAGGGTTTGTACATATGCATGTGTGCATACAATCACTTGAAATGAGGATGAAGAGAAATTATCTATTACTGAGAAAATAATTCTCATTACCTTGTCAAAGCCTTTCAGTGGGATCTTTCTACCTCGTAACTTCACAAATGACTATGTGGAAAAAGAAATATCATTCATCTCTAAAATCCCATGACATCAGTATGCCACACAAATCTTAATTTTCCCTTTTAAGTCACAACACTGAAAAGAATCACCAGTTTGCATTCACATGCTATTTTTTCTATTTGATTTTGTTTAACACATGTTGATGTCTTTAAAATGCAGAGAAACCATTGCTTCGAAATAGCTGGTCCATGGGACTGGAAAGGTGATCTGAAGGTTTGCCCTGCTGGGTCACTTGCTGTGTATCCGGCTTACGTCTCTGGTTGACAGTAAATTAAAATTACTGCCATTTGACAGGTGTGCAGCAGCCTATGTAAAATGAGTTGGTGTGTCAAGCACTGCTGTTGGAAGGCAGGTGTCTGCACCACACCAGCACACTCCCCTCAGCAGTCTCAGGAGAGAGCTCAGGAACGGCCCAGCCATAGAGCACGGTCTGCACTTCCCCTCTTACAGGTGGTCCTTCCACTTCACAGTCAAAGCACGTGGGCAGGATGGCAAAGGAAAGCACAGGACTTCACTCCATGTGTGGTATTACTAAATAAGCACTTCCACTTTCCCTGACAGCAGCTGGCTATGTGCTATCAGTTAAGAACTTAGCGTTTGAATTAAAAACCAAAAATTAAAAAAAAAAAATCATTGGGCCATTGTGTAAATATTACACATCATCCTGATAATCTTAATATAAAAATACATATAAAAATCTAGATCAGTGACTAATTGTGAGAGACCAACATGCCTGGTTTCTTTCAGTACTGGAGTGGCAAACAGCTCCTCACTGTAAGGAGCCCAGAGACAGCTTTCTACATGCTCTCTGTGGGAAGCTGGATGCCTTCAAAGGAGTCAGAAGGGAAAAACACGGGAGGCATTCTGGCTCTGCTTCTCTCTCTGCTGTGGCCAGCAGTGCCAGGAGGATTTGTTTGTAAGAAAAGAAAAGTAATCCCAAAGCGATCAGATGAAAAACAGCACAAAAATGCAACTGAAAAAAAGATCAGTTAAAAAAGGGGAAAATGTTGACTTCTTCAAACTCCCAGAAAGCTACACCTGATATTATAACATTATTGTAGAAATAAGTGATGTTTCCTCACTTGGAATTATTTGCTTTGTCTCCACTTATTTTTATTAGAAGTAGAGAAAGCATTTACCTTAATGTAAGACCCAGGGGACATTAAATCACCACAAAATAAGTTGTCTGCAAACTCAGTGCTGATATTATGAAAAAGACTGTGAGAAAAATCCAGAGAAGTAAATATGGATAATGACGCCACTTTCAGGTGCACAAGAAAATCAAGATTAAAAAAGGGAATTAAACTGATGCTCCAGAAAAAGCTACAGATAACTGGGAAAACAACAGTATTTCATGATGGGCAGGTCACACAAGTGATTATTGAGACAGAGTATAGAAAGGTCAGAAAACATTGGCATAGATACTGCTTTCATTAAATGGTCATAAAATAGGGGAAAAAAATCTGCTTTATGCCAAATTGATATGTCTTTCTTGACTGAAATAAAGTGGTTTTTTCAAGATTGTTCTTATATTTGTGATTTTTTTCACTTTCCTTTAGTTCAATTTAATTTACAATAATCAGTGGAAACAACTATATGAAGATTCATATTAAGCAATATGCAAAGTGTTCAACCAATTCATAGCAGTCAGAATTTTAGGAGTTTCTCTCTCCTTTGTTTGAAACATTTCTGCCTGTCTCAAAATAATTACTTGATATTTGGTACATAAGTCTATTACGGTAGAAGTCCAGAATTCTGTAATTTCCAGAAACTGCCAGGTNTGGTAGAAGTGGTATGTTTGCATACATGTAATTTCCAGAAACTGCCAGGTACAGGGCACCAGATTACAGAGGTTCATTCGTTGTGTCTACTATATTAATGTCTATGCTTCTGAAATATATCTAGTAGTTTTTCACCTTGTGCTTTCTTAAAAGTATATTCTTCCCACATTTTTATTCTTTCACTCTTTTGCAGCATGTGAGGTAGCTAAGCAAGGTCAATTGCTGTGTTAGGAGTTTCAATAACCTTACTCTCCAAAGTGACATCTTTCTTAAAACTCTAATCTTCACTGTTCCACTACTCAGACAGTTGCCATTGAGCACTACAAGAAGAATTAGGTAATCGTATCCAATTGTGTTCTTTCCGACTGTTGTTTAAACAAGGAAAGCCTTTCAGTTGTTGTGGAAAGTATTAACAGCAGACCTTTGCTGACCTTCTAGAGCCATTGGGGAAAACTTGACATTACACAGAAGCTTATTCAAACAAGCTATAATTAAGTTGAGAGTAGAGTGACACCACTTACAAGAGAAAACTAAGCATGGCCATTTAATCCAAAAATTACTTAAGGACTCCCGGGAGCACAAAAGTTTATCTCTACTAAAATAATTATGTTTTGCCATTAGATGAAGAGAGGGTACAAATGGAATATGCATGTTCTTTTCAACATCACTACCCTTTGCTGCCTCACCAAAACTGGAAGAGGCAATGGAAAGACCTTTCAAACTAATGTTTTGCATTCAGTTAGGTAGAAGCATCTGCTTTGCCTTTAAATAATCTGCCAATCATTCACAAGGTAAAGAACAAATTCTCACTGCTGCTACATATTCAAAAGTCCCAAGGACTGACTGAAGTATAGAGGCTTTGGTTTTCTGATGTTCAGGACAGTAGTGCTTTAACTTTGGCTTACCATATTAGTCTCTTCTCTATTCCATCCTTCATCCATCTCTCCCACTATCTTACTCTTACCTTTCACATCAAATATTTGTTGTTAGTTTTCATCTGAAGTTAAAATGTACATTCCATAAAATTGTAGGATGTCTGTCACAAATAAGAAGAGTGTCAAAGTTACAAGAATTCTGTTTAAAATTGCAAGCATTTATGTTTATGTGAAGGTTATTTAGGAAATGCCTCCTTTTACAAAATTCCTACTTTAATATTCTCAAATCTCAAACACAAAATTGTTCCCAAAATATATACTGTAATCTGATTACCCATTCTACATCTCTCTAAAATATTAAATGAAGTGTTTCTTGGAAAAGAACTGGCATCAAATTCACAGAGCCAAAATCATCCCCCTCAGTTACAGGTTCAATGGCACCAACTTCTTAGATGGTTTCATTGGACCAGACACAATCTCTCCATACAGGGCAGCAGGAACCAGCCATACTACCCAACTGTCCTGGCCTTTTTTTCCACATTCTTCACAAAGCTTTCTGCTTTGCCAGTCATGCCAGCTCTCATGCCCCTTTCATCTCCTTCCCAAAGGCCTCCTTCTGTGAATCCTCATGCATGAAAATTATTTTGAATCTATTTGCCTTCAACATATTTAAATTATTCCTGGAAAAACTCATTCCTTCAACGTTGTCCATAAAATGCTAGAATGTAGTCTTATCTACTTCTTATCTCTAAATATAAATCCCAAACTAGACCTCCAGAAACTGTAACTCAATGAAGTCTGATGCTGTCCATACTGGGTGTGTCTGAGCCCCACAGCAGCCCTCCCAGTGCTGTGCTTTGTCTGCAAGGGGGTTGATAATGCACTGGTGTTTTGACCACTGCTGAGCACAGCATTGGAGGGCAAGATTCTAGGAGGGGACTAAAGAAACCAGCTGACCCAGACTGACCAAAGGGATATTCCATACCATATGATGTCAACTCAGATATAAAACCTAAGGAAAGGAGCGGGAAGGGGGGACATCCATTGTTTCCAATGGCTGCCCACTAAATAAACCATTAAGCATGTTGAAGCCCTGCTTCTCAGGACACAACCAGACATTGCTGCTGGTGGGAAAGAGGGATTAGATTTCTGCTTTGCTTTTAGTAAACTGCCTTACCCCAACCCATGAGTTGTTTGCCATCTTATTCTCTTCCCCCTGCCTGACTGGGAAGGGGCTGGGGTAGAGCAAATGGGTGGGCACATGGCATCCAGCTGAGGTAACCCTGTTACAGTACCTAATCAATTTAATCTAATAAATTTCTGTAATTAAGGACTATTTTAATGCCCATATACATGATTTGACTTACATCTCTTTTCAGCTGTGCCCCAAACATCACTGTCATTCGTAAACATTTGGACTGGGAGTACAGAAATCTGTTTTCTTTGTTTACTTGGTGAAGTACTTTCATGTACTAAGCACAAAGCAATAAATAACAAAAACTCCATTTGTTGAATATCTACAGGTCAATAGACAGAGGTGGTTCTTCTGGTTATACCTGTTTTTCCAACTACTTTTAAACACATACAATGTTTGTAGGAAAGTACAGAAGAACTAGAGGGACACCAAAAGCACCGAGATGATTCATGAAAAGCTTTGAATTTCATAGTAGTGCTCCTGCTCTGACTGTTGGATCACCTCTGTAAGATATCCTTTTGAATCGTATTCATTCACATAATTTAGGGGCCTGAAATCATAGGAAAACCAATTCCCTAATTCAGACCTTTGTTCCACCATAGTCTCTGGAAAAGCGTAGGATTTTTTGGACAACTGCAAAACACAAGATATTCTCATTTTCTCCCTACAAGAACTTGTCTCCCTTAAATGCCTCTGAAAAAAGACCATCAGCTAATTTGATTATCAAAATCAGATTTTTTTGACTTCAATGTTAAGACTCCTGTTTAAAAGAGTACAGTATTTTAGAAGGCAATAAAAGATGGTAGATTAATTTGGGGGAGAAAATTGTTTCTTTTCGTCCAGATTTGTTCCATTGTTAGAAGGTTTTTTCAGTCACAGTCAACCAAAACAAGTTGGAAGAAAAATAATTTTCAATTATTTTTATTTTTAAAAGATATAATAACAGAGTACGAAATGCTTTCACATTCTTGCAAACCAAGCAGCAAGAGAATGGATGCATTTTAACGTAGCCAGAAAAATCTTTTCTCTCCTATGCAAAAAGAATTACATAGTAACCTGGCAAATCAATAAAAAGACCTTTTATGGTGGATCTGCTTGTGGGTGATTCTTTAATGTTATCTTTTTGATACACAGTAGGAGCAGAGGGTTAGAGGTAACTTACCCCCATAATTATTCTGCTAGTGAACGAAATGAAAGAATTTTCATTGGAATGAAAATTATTCAATTCAGTAGAAAAGACATCCAGTACAAAGCTCCCCACAATACTTCTGAAGTAGAAAATTTCTATTTCTGAGCAGTAGAACATTCACAAGTTTTTAGATTCAAGTAAAAAGGTCAGTAAAGAAGATGATGAAAAAAGCAAAATAAACACATAATACCTGATCTTTGCATAAAACACAGGCTGGTAAACAGAGTTCACCTGAGGTGCAGAACAGGACTTCATGGAGAAGGGAATTGAATCCAGCTTTTCTGTATTTCAGGAGAGTGTCCAAACCAGCAATCTGCATAGCCAGCCTCTGTCACTTATCCAACTCTTGTCTCTATTTTACCCTGTGTTATATTAAGTTCAGAGAAGCAGGAGAATGGCTCAATAGCAGAGCACTTTAATTCAGGTTCCTGCACTGAACATAAGATTATTTGGGATGTTAACCAGATTGGGCAGTACCCTAGTGGTTAGATATTCTGGTCTCAGATATTCAAGTTGGAAAAGACTTGAAGGTTGTTATATCCTGACAAATTCTGGAGACATAAGCCTGCCTTAGGTTTTTCACAACATGATTTCTAAAGCATCTACTTTCAGTGCAAAAATTTTGTGAAATCTCAAAATTATTTGTAATACATGCAAATTTATTCCATTTGACATTTCATTTGAGATTCCAGTTTTATCTGCAGTGTAATGAAGCCTCTGGAAGTTTCTATAAAGATACTGGGCTATAGAATCAACTCACAAATATACTTTCACTGTGCTCTCAAAATCTCACTGAATTAACTGGATTTGTACTTTGATGTGGAGATGAGAAGAAAGCTTTTAAGAGATCTAACCTTTACCAAGTTCAAATGAAATCTACTTTCAGTACTAAAATAAGATGCATTGCCTAAAGAAAGCCAAATCCATTTCCTGATAAACACATTTTAAAGTCTTAAATTTGCTTTTACCCACAACAATACAAAAAGCATTTTACTCTCTTTCTTTTTCAATGAAAGATTGTTTGGCACATCAGAGAAAAATGCCATAAACATATTCCCTTTCTGTCTTATTTCTTTGATTATTTTGTTCCTTAAAAAGCACCCAAATACGTAGTCCCCATTTTAGTCATTTCTTTAATAATTTAGAAGAGCATTTATAAAAAATAAAACACCTAAACAAATCATAAACCAGAAATAAGCCTATCTGACAAATGTGAACTAGAAGGGGAGAAGAAAAAAAATTCTTGTTTCTAAACCACAGATTATTATGTAGATATTTTGTTTGTTGTCTGTTTTATAAAAAGCCTGATGGATGAAAATTTTATGTGCTACATTTGTGCAGAGAAAGAGAATTAAAGCTCATAATGTCTCTCTCAATACTTCTGACTGCAGTCAAGTTAAAACAAGCTTTTTGAAGCAGTGACCGAGTTGTGACACGGCTGCCCTTCACTGTTTTGCTTCATGACAGATTTTGAGAAAACAGAGTAACCTTTGGTCCAATATCAACTATACCTGAAAGGATAGAGGGAAATCGAATCAGGGAATGGGATAGAAACAAGGACTTCTGCTCTGCATTTTCCCTTTGCAATGCCCAAGTCTCAGATGCTACATAAGGCTCAAGATATGTTGACACAGAGGAGCATTAGCTCCAGGGCAAGAGAACAAGGACACACACAGTTGTTGTCCACCACAAGTGTTTTCCTCACTTGCAGAAATTTCCTACTAAGTTTTTGTGAACATTTTATCTCACCAAACAGCCCTGTGAGGGTGTTGCACAGAGCAGGCATCTTATGACTCATCTGCCTTTCAGCAAAGGGCAACTCTGAGCAAGAGTGGCCAAGTGCACCTTTCCTGTCCAGAATGCCCACAATGTCTGCAGGATGTATATACCTTGACTGACCCTAAACCTCCAGAGGTGCCAACCAAAAAAATAATTTGCCCTGTTCACTGGGTTTAGCTTGGGTACAGTTCATTTTCTTCATAGCAGCCAGCATGGGGCTGTGTTTTGGGTTTGTGCTTGAAACAGCAGTGAAAATTTAGGGTTGTTTTCATTATTGCTGAGCAGGGTTTACACAGAACCAAGGCCTTTTCTGCTCCTCACCCCACCAGTGAGGGGACTGAGGGTCCACGAGGAGCTGGGAGGGAGCAAATCCAGGACTGATGACACCAACTGATCCAAGGGACATTGCATTCCATGTGGTGTCATGATCAGCATATGAAGCTGGGGGAAGGAGAAGGGGGATGTGAATGACACGTTATTTGGCTAAAAAAAGTCCAAAAATGAAAAAAAGCCACCTCAATGCTTCTGATAAGAAATAATTTGAATTGTTAGAAAAAGGGTCAGTGCACAAATACTTCTGTCATTTGCATTAAAATTCCTGTATTTGCATTTATTACCACTACTCTGGAATACTGAAGTGGAAGAGTAGAATTAAGTTTATCTTTCTATACATGATGTATTGGAGCTGAATGGTGGCCAGCTTCCTACTGAGTCACTGAACAGATTTTTCCATATTTCCAATAACTTCAGTTTTTAACAAAATTTAATTGCATCAATTAATTTAATAAAACTCTGTATTTTTCTCTTATATTTTAAAGGACATAGTTGCATGGCATGAAGTCAGGTCTTGCTAATATTAAGCAATGTATAATAAAAAGTATTGTACAATCCTACCACTCGAAGTTAAATTAAACATGTTCCAAAAATCTTGTTATTTTGTGCAAAATATTGTGACCTTCCATTTAACAGTGGTGCCATAACAGTTGTTCTGTGTTGTGTAAGAAATATTACTACATGTCTCCATGTAACTCAGCTCACGCCAGTTTAAATATTTAATGCAATATTTTACAGTTTGGGTTTTAACATTAGTTTTAAATTCCCTAAACCAATAACTGAATCTTTAAAAGTCACAAAACAAAACAGTTACCCAAGTAGAAAACACCTTAAAAGCTGTCTGAAGTTGGGAATAAAGCCTTATTAAATACAACTGTTCTTACACGATGGATGTACTTACTGTAACACTTATGGGCTTACACTATTACTGCTCTCTTGAACAACTCCCTAAGTGGAAATATACAATTTAGGACATCAAGGTCTCACAAAATATGCTGTCTTAAAAGTTTGTCAGTGTCTATCAGTTCTAGCTACGTTCTTAGTGGGAAACATCTCTGTCTGTCTTTAACAAAATCAATGACATTTAATTGAAAAGGTTTGTTAGATAGTGTATACTGAAGAAAAAGATTAATGTCTGGAAAATTCTGTGACTGACTTCCATATACAAGTGCCCACAACAATCCTAACCAAGAGACTTGGTGGGGAATGGTGGGGAGGGCTGATCAACTTCCAAATAAATTTTAATTGAGTCTCTTCAGTTCATATGTTATTTCCATTAACAGAAAAGTTTGCCTGAATAAAGTTTTGATTAGGGACATGAAAAAAAAAAAATTATGTTCAGGCAGAGAATTTTTGCATAGTAAAATAAAATTTCATTCACATTCACGTTGTTTAGCTACAAGAGGAGCTAATCCACTAGAAAAATAAAATATTCTGCATTCAGGAAAAATACAAGTCACCAAATGGCCTAGACAATATTGCATACTGAATCCAAGAGTAAATCAATTCTTTGTTGTGAACAGTTTGACCATTTACAGTCAAAAGAATCCATAGCTTCTTTATACAAGCAGAAATCTTCCGTGTGAATGTCGTGAATCCATGTTCAATGACAGCATGAAATTTTCCTAGTAACTTCAGTCAGCTTTGACTTAGGTTCTAAGCAAGAATTCCCATGGTGAAATATATTTTTCAAAGTTGTATGACACCCTTCTGTGACATTACCTCTAATGTTTCAGCCTTTACTAGGGAATAGGTAAAACAATAATATCTGAAAAAACCTAAGGGGACACACAAAAAAAATATGATTTCATATATATGTATATATACATTTGTCTTTAAAACACTGATTCTTGCTGCTCTGTTTTTCAACAACAAAAAGGTATTTTCTGAAGTATTTGTAAAACACAAAGATACAAGTGGTTTCCTACATCATATAAACCCCTTATATTGCTCCCCTGCAGAACACGCTCCTTCTTACTCCCAGTTATTCTTGCATGGTAATGAACAAAGCAGTTTCCTTTTGTTTTAACATGCAAGAGAAAACAATCATTCTTGTATTTTTCACATTTATTCGGTTCTTTTACATTTCTATCTCTAGTTTCCCTAAAAATGGAAAATGCAGAGATACACTACTTCCTGTTTTAACCCTGACACATTTTAATGTTGTTGCAACATTATACTGTTTTGGTGTTCTATATGAAGAAATGGAAATTCAAGTCCACTCTAAAAGCAGCAGAGAAAGAAAATACTGCACATGAGCAAGTCATAAAGTGTTTGTCATGGTTAAAATAAAACTTTTTCCATGATTATGTAGTTCTTATTTCAACATACTGTGGCCCAAGTAAAGAACAGGCAGCAAGACCCAAAATATAAGAGCTTCAGGAATGAGAATTTCTTTTGCTTCCCTTGCAACGTGAAGGTACGTTAGTTTGAAAGAAAAATACTTCCCAAGTGCTTCTCAGCCTTCAAAAAAAGAATTTGTTCTGCAAAGCTTGTTAAACATAGTCTACACCACACCAGAGTGAGGCTTGCCAGGCTATCTGACAGGCATTTAAAACCAATAGGCATTTCTCCTGCTAAAACAGAGGGGTAATCACTCCTCTCTGTGCTACACAATCTGGAGCTTGCAGTCACCTGCATCTCACAGGCCCTGTTACTAATTATTCAATATTAATAACTAACTTTTGGGAACCCGGGATCAAAGACAGGGCCAAATGCTGTTCTCGCATGACAGACTGCAGGGTCTGCTCTGGCTCTTGCACCTCAAAGCAGCTGTGGGACAAGGAATGTTAACTTTGGGCCAGCAGCACAAAGGTTGTCATTGTCTCCCTCTGTCTTTCACCCTTTTAGCCAGCCCTCGTTAGCAGTGCTCTGGATTATGAGGGATCCTGAGCTTACTAAAATGCAGCAATGCAGTTGCATTTTAGCTGCTTTTGGGAGACAGGGAGACAATTTTTGCTTTACTATCAGGTGTCCTTGTGGACTCTTTCCTTTCTTTCAGAAGCATCTCCAAACACCATGCCCCACATGCAGTGGTAGGTACCACTTTGTGCCAAACTGTGCTGCTGTAGTTCATTTGATCCATAATCCCTGCCAAAACCAGACCAAGATGGTAAGGAAGGGGTGCCTGTCTGTGTTAGACCCATGCTGCCTCCCTCTGCTCTCCCAACCACCAGGAAGGAGAGCATTCCCAAGGAGAAGGCACTTGGGCTCTCAGCAGTAATTCTAGGACCATTTAAGGGCTGGGAAGAAGGACCTCCTTCATGCAGCACAGATTGTGGAAGTACCCTTGTCTCAAATGAACAAATTGGATTCTCAGTGATGTTAAGTTAACACATATGCAGCCTGGTTAAATCACACTCTTAAATCTTGTCTGTCTTTCTTCACCATCTGTGACAAGGTTTTTCTCTTTGAAACTATTAAGTTGACCTTTTGTGCTTACATGCATTTCCTCTGTTGAGTTTTCAGACTCATCATCCTACCGTGTCACTCCTTTCCTGAGGAGGATTATGGTATATAAATAGCCAAGCTCAAAGGAAGGGCCTTCTGATCTATTTGACAACTTCTCTTCCTTGATTATACGAGGAAACAGTAACTTGTAAATTTTCTCCTCCTCAGAACTTAGCAGAGTTGAAGGTACTGAGCTATGTTATTTAATCATTTCTAAAGGAGTCCTGACTTAAAGACTAGAATAATTGAGAAGTTTGGAAACATCTGGTACTAATCTAATTCCTAGTCCAATCTAAAAATACTTATTAAACACTGCAGCAACAGGTGGTGCAAACACTAGCAAGTCAGTTTTAATAAGAGAGGTCAACACCTTCAGCTCCTCGTTTTTCTTTCCATAAGTACTAATAAATTCCTCTCAACAGGTGTCTAGGATGTATAATTACATTGTTCTCAAAGATCTAGTAGTTCCATGCTAAATATCTCCTTTAAAAGAAAAGGAAAAAGCTTCCAATGTTTGAAATGTCATCCCTGACTTCCTCCATTATTCTCTTTTGATGTCATGACTGTTTATGGATATCAGACTAGAACAGTACACACTGCTGAGTACTTCTTCAGAAAGAAAAGTATTTTCTGGATTTACTACAGATTCTTGTCCAGCATGTTCTAAACCTGTTTTAAATAGCACAAAAGTTCAATTCCCTCTTGTATTCAGTGGATACCTAACCTTTTTCCTACAAGAAGGCTCTATTTAATTGCTGGTAGCTCTCATAAGTATACTAGTCTTCACTCTGGTTAAATGGGTGCTCAGGGACAGGGAATATATGAAGTCTAGGACAAAGGAAAGAAATAACACAAGTGGGGCATGACTCCACAGTCTGCCAGGGTTCTTCCTTCACAGCAGACAACATATATTTTCCTTTCAGAGTACTTAAGTACTAAATATGCTGCATGTTTAATTTTTTATATATTTTGTCTGGGATTCTTAATGCTTCTTAATGCAATGCTGAGACAAACTTTTCTTGGCACCTGGACTGAAAAATCACACTTCAGAGTTCAGTGGTCTGGTTTGAGCACAACCCAGGTGAAAGAGGAAAAGTTGTTCTAAAGAAAGCAAGATCTTCAGTCCAAAAGGTGTGTTGCTTCACTAAATGGTTCCTATGCCTCTTATTGTCTACAAGGGCTTTATTTTTTGCCTGCTACATGGACTATTTTTACAGAAATTCCAAGGGGTTATTTATTGTGGAAATAAGAGATAATAAAGCAAAGAATATCAAGGGAGTATTAGATATAACAATCCAAAAATGAAAACAGTAGTGTCTGAATCAATAAAGAAAACCTCAGTTCTCCACCGTGCTGTGTAGGGGTTGGAAGGTCCAGTACAGAAGCAAATAAGCTAACAGTTATTATTCTGCAGGGACAGGAGTCTGAATAATCCCTTATTCCAGTTGTTTGGCAACACTGAGCTGATTACAGCTGAGTGAGGGTTCTGCAAACAAAACAGGGTACATTTAGAGAAAATCATGAGAACACACAGAAAATCTGGGCTCCCTGGACAGTCTGTTGGAAGAGGACAGGGCAGCCTGAACCAGTCCCAGCCTCGAGGAGAGGGGGAACCTGTGAGCTATACTGCAACAGGGATGCCCCAGGAACAGACAGGCTCTTGCAGGGAGAACATAAAGCATTTTCCATGTATTGCTGTGACACACTTCCAGCCAAAGTAAAGAGAGCTTTTCTTGGCATTACAACCCAACAACAGAAGGAAAAATAGGTTTGCTCTCCTGCCTCCCACAGAGGCTGCATTTGTCCCACAGTGCCAGGCAGCACAGAGGACTCTGCACACCTTGGCCTGTGATCCCCACCTGCCTTCAACTGTGTTCTGTCAAGTCTTCCCTGAAAATCTAACTGAAAAAATACCCAGTGAATTCCTCCAGCCTACACTGCTACCCACAGCCCCAGCCTGATCTCTTGTTTTCCAAACCACAAGGATTGTTATTAATCAAAGCCTACTCCAAGACATCTTCCACTTCATGGCTTAAAATCAGGAGCTTCACCTGAAGAGAACAGGATCAAGTTGGATTGCTCAGGTAAAACTGTGTGTGCTTCAAACCATTTAGAAGGTGATGTTCCAGTCCTAAATGATCTGTCCTGAACTCAGAAACACCAAAAAAAGCTCTGTAGAAATTTCTCTGGATTCGGTCCTACATTCTTTTAGCACAGCTGGATATCTGCTTTCTGACCAGGAAGTCTTTTTAGTTCTAAGAGTCTTTTAATAACTACTTGATGTAGAACTACAGAGTTCTGAGTTTATTTATTAATTATGAATAATTAGAGTTCTTTCTCCTGGGAGTATCCTCTTTCTTTTTTTTTACCTCTCCAGGGTGGATATTTCAAGAACATTCATTTTTGTATAAGACTCGCTGAGTAATCCACATTCAATCCATTTTCATGCAAAGCTTTGGGTTGTTTGTAAATGCCTATGTAGGCATGTTTAGAAGGACAAAAAAGGGTTTAATAAAAATCTGATAGGCATTTCTTTCTCCCAATTTGTATACACCACTTCTGGCCCCAAGAAAACACACAGATTTTGCTCCTTTTTAATTACATTGATTTAAGAAAGCTGTTATTAAAAGCAAAACCTTAGTGTTTTTTCATTTGTATTGGTATAATGGTGTTAGTATTGATTTAGTTTACTTCTTTGAGTTTATGTTACAAAAGATTTACCTCTTCATCTATGCTTCCTAGTGAGAAAGGAAAGAAGATAAAACCAAACGAAGCCCCACACAACTCTGTGCAGAACTCAGACATTGTAACAAGGTTTTGGTTTTTCTCTATCATATGGTCAGAAGGAAAGTGACATGAAAGAGGGATAGAAAGCATTAGTGTAGGTAGTTAAAAATCACTTAATTATCAGGAAAAGAAGTTCTCTTCTGGATATTCTTCAGTAACACAGCAATACAGTAAATTAGTAGTAAAAGTATTTACAAGAAAACATCCTTTTTCTTTAAACTGTGTGGTTAGCCAGGCCATAGGAGGTGTCAGCATGACTAATGTGATGGCACAATAGCTGACATAATAGCAGAAAAGATATTCTTCCACTTTGAAAACCTGATGATCTGCAAGTTAAGTATCTTGTCGGAAGGATTACTAATTGATTATTCTAACAGAGATATAAATATTTCATTAAGAGTCAAAATAAAAATTACTCTTGTTGTGAAAACCAAATGCATTTGAAACAACTCATAGTCATACAGTACATTTTAGAACATTTGTGGAGAACATCTAATTGACTGTAAAACAGTTTGCTGTCACAAACCAGCATGACATACCCACCAGTATTGTACCTTTTCCTCATAATGGATCTATTTTGACTGATATTTCTGAATTGCTAATTATACAGAACCAGTTTTTTGATAGACTTGCTCAAAACAGGATTCTCAAAGATACAGTTAGGAATACTTTATTTGGGGAGTAGATTAAATTACTCTATTTCTTGCTGCATTGTGCTGCAGGTGCCAGAAATTTTGACAAAATTAAAGTAAAAAAAGTAATAAAATACCATTAAAGACAAAGATCAAAAGTCTAGCTCAGTAAATCTCTGAAAGCTATGGGGAAAAAATGTGTACTTTCCATGATCTTCGACTTTAGAGGAAGTTTTTAGACAGCTGTGTGTTCGTTTTCAGAAAGATGAAGGTTTGTTCATAAATAAAGTAGGACCTGAAGCACTTACCCACTGATATAAATTATTATTTTTGTTATTTAATATTTAAATTCAATCCCATATATAATGGCACACTTCACTGTATTGCTCAGCAAACATTTACAAGCCAAGTGCTTTCATGAGACTTTCATGTAAAGGTACAAGAGAAGCCAAATATATTTGTTTTTAAAGTTAAACATGTAAACCCAAAGACAGAGTGAGTCCCCATCTCTAATCCCTCAGAGCCTAACAGGAGATGGTCAACAAAGCTGTAAAATCCCTCAGGAGGTATTCAATTCATTTTACTTTAACTGTGTAATTAGTTGTTTAATCTTGTTTATCTAGGCTCTCTTTATGGGCAATGGAGGGAGCAAGGCAAACGTGGAAGGAGCTTACACAGAAAGGAAGCTGAAAGATCAGCTGCTGCAAATACCTGATTACCCAGGTGCTTAAATGATGGCTTCAAATGAAGGTGTGACTTATGGTCAGCAAGAATTCAGTGAACAGACCCTGCCCATTACACCTCCTCTCACACCCAGCACTGTCTGATCTGCTGAAGGGAAAGTTGCCTGCAGGTACTGCTGCAGGATCTGACCAAACTCTTAATGACACCATGGGAGTCTTTAAGCACTGGGTGATGGTGAGAGTGAGGTAGAGTCCATGCCTGAGTGCCTGCAGCTCCCTAATGTAAAAAGAAAATCCTAGTCATTATTCCTTATGGGAGCGATACACAGCCTCTTATAAACTGAAAAGCCAATGCACATTTTTAATGCAGTCTCAAAAGCAGATCATTATGTATATCATTTTGTATAAACATAGTCATCAAGGGAATTTGGAATAGATTTATGCCAACATTTTAATAAGTTTCATAAGAAAGAGGTTCATCAAATAAAAATAATGAATGATGGAATTAAAGAACCACTGAAAATTGCTAATGTGTTTAATCATCTCAACATCTATATTTATATATGACAAATTTGGATGATATAGTGGGTGTAATTCCATTTCAAGTCTCCAAGCAGGGATTGCATTTCAAGATACTTAACAAAAGCAAACCCAGAAGTTGCCTCATTTTCAAACAGATATAAAGTAGGACTCTGTGACCATTTGCATGAGGGCACTTGAAAGCCTCTCTGACATCCAGATATTCAGTTAATCAAACAACAAAAGTCATGTGTGAGCCAAAGGAAAAATAATGAGACCACAGCTCTGTGGAAAATAAAGAGAACACACAAAATAAGCTGTAAAGTTTAATAAACCCCAAAATTTTCCTATGACCTAGAACCACCTGTGTGTCCTGCCCAGTAAGCTGGTCACTTAGCTGTGCTCACAGGCATCAAATCCATCAGGGCACACACAAAGAACCAAAGCAATGCACTTAACTCAATCTGTGCTGCAACCCTAAAACCTCTGCTCAGTTGCCTCGCAGTGCTGAGCTAAGGACAAAGGCCAGAAATTAGGTTCTTGTTTTTCTGTTTACCAAATCATTCTCTTTTCTTTTGCTTTCACTCACAATATCTCACCTCTCTGTCTTAAGCAGGACTGCTGTACCTTGAAAAAAAGAAAGATGATGCCAGGGAAAGCACACAGAAGATGCAGCTGCCAGGACCAGAACTCCCTGGCTGGAAGCATCACCTTGCACATTGGCACTAGCCCTGTCCCTGGGTCCCCAAACCTGCACCACCATGTGACTCACAGCATCTCCCTCCAAATCACATGTTCAAGCGCAACTACTGTATTTTTTTCAGACAGAAACACGCCTGAAGACACAGCAGTCCAGCTGGATTGCTAAAGCCCTGGTCTGGCAATCAGGAACAAAAATTTCCAATAAGAAAGGATCTCCAGAAGTAAAAAGGTTATTAAAGAAAACATGGCCTTTCTGGGGGACATTACCCTAAGGCCTCCATCTCTTTTTCAGGTGGTTGTCCTGTCTTGCCCATCATCAGGGTAACATTTCTCCTTGCTTCCAGCAGCTCACTCTTACTCCCAACAGGAGGAAAAAGTGTCTGGTTCCAGAACCTCCAACAAAACTTTTGCCTGCTCTGCCTAAAAGAAACTATCTGAGGTAAGCAAAGGTAAGAAAATCTGCAAATAGAAACCTTGAGCAGAGAACCTGGACCTGTCAAAGGCAACGAGGCTGCATGATGGCCCTATTTATAACTGGCCATATGGCAATTGATTTCCTGTTGCTCACACAGGACATCTCTGTAACTCCAGCCTCTGCACTTCCCAGTTTGCTCTTCTGCCAGGTTTATTTATACTTTTGCCCAGCTCTGAAGGCAAATCAAGCTAATTGGCTATTACATGAGATTAAGCAAAATAACTAAAAGAATAAAGAAAGAGGGAATATAATGCTCTGATTGCTCTCCATGGGAGCTGTGAAACAACAGGATAGTTATTCCTGCACAAAGCAAGGAGGTGCTCTATATTTTCTGCTGTATGTGAGGCTGAACAACAGTCCAGGTTAATCCTTGAGTTACTATTCAAGTGCTCATGCTTAGCCAAAGTTCCACATAACTTTCCATTAAAAATGACATCTCAATTTGAGATGCACTTAGCACCCCTAAAACTAAAGGATCATCTTAAAAGCCTGCCAATTTTCAAACTGCATGATGAAAGAAATAACAAATTAAATTATTTTTTTTATTGAACACTGTACAATATTAGTCCATTTGGAATAGAGATAAGGAACTAAAGAGCCAAAAAGGCCTTTCCAGTCAATGATCTAAGATGAAGAGATGCCTGGGGGAAAGAGACAAATTTGGAGTGTAGGAAATGAAAAACAATTAGAAGAATTAAAATAATTGTATTTTCCATGAGGGGAAAATAGAGATATGGGATAAATTACTAAGATGGATTTCTAGAACAAACAGTGCAGCATTCAAAATTGTAATAATGGGGTTTCAAGTAGAGCTATGAGAAAACCTGCTTAGTGAGCAGAAGCCCAACTTAAAAAAATTTCTAATCACAAATTTGGTGAACCTAGGGAGAGGTTAATTAAGGCTAGCAGAAACAAAGAGGGTAAGGGCAAGGCCTACTGCAGCAGTTCCCTCCACCCTTTCAGATTTCCAGCATCTGGAAACAAAAGAAAGACTGCACAAGACAGGGAAAGCAATGTTATCGTGTTCCCTTGTCCTACACTTACCCCATCTCCCAACAAGACAAAGTGATACAATCTGCACAGGGCATCTGTGGATGCAAGCACTTTTATGAGCTACAATTCCTTTCAAAATGTGGTGTTGCTTTGCTAATTAGTAAGAAGATAAACATTATTGACAGGTGAAAAATATTGTTATCTCGTTAATTGAGTTGCACAGAAGAGATTGTAGAAGTAGTATATTCCCTCTTCCTCTCTGGAGCTGGAGTTCAATCCTTTCATTTTTTGCTTCCCTAAACACTAATAACAGGCTAAGAATCAAAGAACAGCATCCTACAGTGTGGGTTCCTAGTGCTTAAGCCACTTTCCCTCAAAATTCCAATCCATTTACCTGCAGATTAAAAGCATGTGCTGCTCATGTCTTTTCATCATATGCAATAAAAGCCCTTAAAGAGATTTGGGGAAGAAAAAAATATCCAAGGAATGATCCATCACTGTCTAGTACAGGTTGCCCTCTTTGAAAATACTCAGTCTTGCCAGCTTTTAAAAGATGGGATGCTGTACTATTACACAAAGACCTCAACTAGGTATCAATTTCTTAATTCATTCTCTACAAGGATAATAGAACAATATAAAATATTATGTATAGCAGACATACTTGCAGATACACAAAATAACCCAAATCCCCACAAGTTTGGGAAGACTAAGTTCTTTTAGCTAACAGTAGGTGTGGCTGAGTTACTAAATATCAAAACACACAAATATCACACCTGAAGACCACATCAGTTAGTGCAGGAAACCCAGTCTCATCACTATGTATGTTTTAGAAGGGGCTACTTTGGACCAGCACCTGCAGATGTCAGGGAAGGGAGGAGCAGAGCACTACCAGCTTTTCCATCTGCATCATCCTTACCTTTCACTCTCCTAGTTGTCTTACTGCAAATTTCTTTATCCCTTACCAGTCTTTCACTGTGAGCCCATTATTATCACAATTAAGAGAAAGATCAGAGGGCTTAATTAGTTGGTAATTTGTTCACCACTGCTTCAGCATTGTCAGCTTCCTGGCTTCAGTTTAATCACCAGGTTATGATGGCAGGATTAGTATCCACTTTGAAAGTTATATTTGTAAAGTCTAAAATCAGATAACAGACATAGCAAAGGGAATTATATATCAGTTATTTGTACTTCAAGATTTTAAAGCCACTTTTATAGCTTTGGTAGATCTGGCTCATTTTCTTCCTACTGATTTAGGAAAAAAAAACAGGATTAAGTGTCTTGATCCACAGTAGCAAAGCAGAAGTTGAAAACAGAAGGCTCTGCTGTCCTTTTCCAGTGTTAAGATTAATTGCATTTTCATAAAGATTTTTATGCTCCATTCACCCTATGTCCCTTTGCCTCACCTCCTCTTCCTGAGAGTTTTAATAAATGACTCATTTTTACTAATTCAGCCCTGCCAGCTTTCTTTTGGTACATAATATCTCAATACTTAATGCAGTATAAGAGAGTCTCCACCAGCCAATTTGATTAGTCATAGCCTCATCTTTGCTTAGAATGCTATTTTTTATTTTTTAAAGTCATCTGGAATGTATTCCCTGCTCTAGTTCATGCTGTGTTGCTTTGTATTAGAAATCCTAAACAAGACATACTTTATTTGTGAAATGCTGGAATGGCCTACCATTAACCAAATGCTGCAAGCACTGAGGTTTACACTTTATTTGAACTTTGCTAACAACTTCAAAGTCAGCTGCTCTAATTCCCTGAGCCATTCCTTTCAGCCTAAGTACATCTCCAAGAGTGCAGACCCACTCCAGCACAAGCAGCACCTACAGGGCCACAACAAAAGAAGCTTCACTGTCCTGTAAGTCCCCAGATCTTCACTGCCACATCACCTACAAACTTAGGCCTCGTGTGTTCTCTCAAATATCCCCATTTATTTCAGAAAAGTGCTCCCTAGGATCCCCCTCCTCCCTAAGTACTCCATGTCTGTTTCAGGTCACTTGTGGGTTTTTTATGATGAAGTTTTGTTATTTTAAGAGAAGCCTCAAGTTGTTGCAGACTTACCTGAAATTTTCATTAAAAAGTTAGATGCTTATTCTTCCTAGTCATTGCTAAAAATGTAAACGAAGGTGAAAACACAATATTAATTCCTATAATAGCTCTTACCCCCTTAAAATAATATATCACGATGTTGTGCTATATAAAAAAAAAAAGCCACATACCATTTATCTAGTCAGTACATCCATTTTCTGAAAAAAAGACTCCAAGGATGGAAGGATCCCACAGGTTTTATTATCCCTGTCAGATGGCCGAGTATCACCTCCCAAAGACAGTTTCACCTGTTTTAATTGCTTGTTAGTTAAGTCAACCTGCCTTCAGCTGCAGGATTTTTGTTGTAATTAAGATAAGCATAGTTACTTAATGCCAAAAAAATGTGTATTATTACCCTACCATCTTCATTTACAGAATGTGCTATCTCCTCAGTTATGATATACCAGAGAGATTTGATAATAATTAACCTAAAAAGTCTATTCATAGAAAAGGGCCCAGTTGTGTTCTGATTAAAATAGTCTAAAATCCTTGGGCCAAATTAAAACATCTTGAAAAATATCAATTGACTTGGCACAGTTGTTATATTTCTCCCTACTCTCCACTGCTTTTTGTACCCCAACATACTACTTTTGAAATTAATTTTATCTCGGTTTTCCTCCACACAAAAAGAGAAAATATCATTGAATAATACATTTACATATTAAAGCACTGAACAGAGACTTTTGGAAAATGTTTGTGAACTGACTATAATTTTCATGTAGCCATTATTGAGTGTAGATTACAAATCTTTGCACATTCGATTCTAAATTGACTTTCACTCTGTATCCCAATGAAATTAAGGGATTGTATTTGTGAGTCAGTCATGATGAAGCTGGGCTCCAAAGATGTAAAGAGTAAGGATTAAATCTTGACCTCACTTAGTGGCTCTTCTTCACTTCAGTAGGTTGAGAATTTCACCCTAGGTCATATGGCAGAATTTTAGTCTCTGTTTGAGGAGAAAATGAATTAACTGTCACATGCCAGACAGATGAACATAAAGCAAATTAATCTGCAACCAGAAAACAAGCCACAGGGAACATCACCATCACACACAACTCCATACATCACGAGACCTTCTGTTCAACATGAAAGCTATGAAGGTGCCTCTTTCTCTCTCTAGTTTGCACATCTAGAAGCCTCCTTTAAACCAGCTTCAGGAAGCATCTCTGCTGTCAACCCCTTTTCCATGAAGCAAGTCCAACTGCAACATCTCCCTGATTCTTGATTAATTTTCGGGCTACTCTGCATACTCACAATATGTATTACACACAAAAGTGGGCTCTGGCATGGGTCCAGCCCAAAGTGTAGGAAGCTGAGTGAAAAATTCTCACCAGCAATAAAAACATTTAGGGTAATGGAGCTTTTCAAAAAAGAAAAACATTTCATTTTCACTTTGCATTTTTTTTCAAAACAGATGGATATTTTGAATGTGAATAAATACTAGAATGGGTTGAAAAACTAGTGTATCTTACTAAGAAACCTTAAAAAAAATTTACACTATTCAAACTTTGAAAAAATTAAATCCAAAATTTGTCATTCCATCTTGGATGACATTGCAAAATGGTTCTAAAGAGCTAACTTACATTTCTCTGGATAGTCTGCCCTGGAATACTATAAATCAGAAACTCTTTCCAATACTGTTAACAAAGGTGAAAATCACAGTAAACCTGTATGCCACTCTCTGGTAAGGCAATAAACTTCTAAGAGTGGGGTGAATGCCACAGAATTAACTCTTATTTATGGGCCTTCTAGAAGTGAAAACTAGAGTTGGAAAAGTGGCCATAAAGTATCAGTGAAATCTATTAATCAGCAGCATGTGGCAAGGCTGCAGAGCAGGCAGTGCTTTGGGAGGCTTCACTTTGCTTGGTTTTCACGCCTTTTTACTCTTTCCTTTCCACGTTCATCAAAACATGTCTATGCTAAGCATTATTGAAATAGATCAAATTCTGTTTTCTCTTTGTTGGCCTTAACATTCCTGCAAACTAGGGAGAATAAATGTGGAACCAGGGAGATTATTACGACAACTCCCACACTCCATTAAATTCTCTCCAGAAAACATGAAGCGCAATAAGACAAACGGACTGAAGAAAATGATCTAAAACCAGAAAGTGACTAAGAGCAACTGGTACAGCAAATAAGTGTCCTGTGAGGGCTGTCAGCCTTTATTTGACAGCCCAGTCCACACAGGACCGGGGAAAGGTGTGCACTTACACATGGTTGTTCCACCAACGTTGTTCCATTGTTGTTTCAGCCCCCTGCACACTGCACAGGCAGGGAGAGAGGAAAGCAAGAAGGGGTTTTGGGCAGCAGAAACCTGCCTTGCTCATACCATGGCCTGTGGTGTTTGGCACTGGTTGTGGAGCTGGGAGCAGGTTGGGAACAGCACTCAGCTCCATCCCTTTATCCTGTCTGAGACCTCCCTGCCTCTGGAGGATCCTTCTCCCAGCAGCTGTAAACAGACACCAGCTCCTTTGCACCTCACAGGCAACACAAAGGGGATCAAAAGTGGAGCAGGAAATCTGTCTGTGGGGCTCTTGTTCGCGCTTAACAGGCCGTTTTCTTTCTGTCCTTTTTTCTTTTTTCTTTTTTTTTTTCCCCCCCCAACAATGACAGGATTGTTAGGACTGGAGACACATCCAAATAGTCTCAAAAAAAGGAAAGGTTTTGATTACAGTTAGTTATCTGGCACTGTCTGTTTAGAAATGTCTGAACAAATAACTCCAATGTCAGATGTTCCAGTTCTGGCAGAGAAAAGAAATATGATTAGATCTGGCTGCCCAGATGTCCCAACATTGAGAATAATATTTTTAAGCACGAACTCATGTACTGCTGCTGTCATGTGCTTCAATAGACTTATTTTATTCTCATGGGCCATAAATTGTAGTAAAATTGAACCAGATTAATGGTTATATGTGGCCTTTCTTCTGTCATATATTATTTCAATAGAAAAAAAGTGTCTTTATGGGTACAGACCCAAGATCCTTTTCCCCTGATAACCTGAAGGCCCTTGTCATTGTACCCTTCCTGAAATAAGGGCTATTGGTTGCTATTTCTTTCCACATATTTGGGGGTACATTTCCTACTGCCATATGGTGTTTTTTACTTACATTTATATAAACACACTTAATATATAAATATATACATTTACAAACCTATACATTTGTGCATTTGTCATTTTCATTTATTTTCACCTGCTTTCATTTCCTTTCATTTCTAGGACCACTGAGGTGGAAACAGCTCCTAACATACTGTTTTGGATCTTTTTCAGCTATTTTTGTACTGGTGGTTTATTTCAGGCAAAGCTCTGTGCACTGATTATATTGGTGTTGCTACATTTATGAAGATCTCGCTTTTATTTACACAACAAAATGCTTGAACATCAGTGCCAAAGTACATCATTTCCTTTTTTCTGACTTTAAAAAAGCACTTGAGGATATCTGTTTTTCTGAATGGTTATCTATACTTTTTATTCATTAAAAGCAGAGGCAAGCTCAACAAATGGAAACAGGGTCTCTCAATTTTTGGCTAAATTTTGTGCTATCTAAACCTATTTAGAGTTTCAGCTTTATATGCCCATCAGAAGTGGACATCAAGAAAGCAGTTTTGACAGTAGGTGAGTGAAAGTCTCCAGTAAAAAGTTCTCTGAAATGAATAAGTAAAAGGCTGCTTTTGCTTTCTCTTTAAAATTGTTCACAGTGGTCTCCTTATTTGCACAGAGATTTATATAATTACAACCACTCACATGATTTCAAAAACTGCACGTATAAAAAAAAGAAGAAAATAGATATTTTAATATTTTATTTTTTCTTAATGTCTAGCAAGAAAGTTCAATTACAGCCTCTCTACTTATAAAAAATCATACAAAGGCTTCAAGTCTCAGCATGTTCCGGCAGTAAAGTGCAAACAATCTTGTGGTTACAAAGGCTACTTTTCTGAACCTCATTCCTTCTTCTTCAGCTCCCACCAGCTGAATAAATGAGAGACATATTTAGCAGCTTCAGTACAAACTATTTTCTCATGCTCCCACTAACAAATCAGGGCAAGAAATGACAGTAAGTCACAGGATTGGAGCAAAGGATGCAGAGAAAGGAGTAAATTAGAATTGATAAAGGAGGATGAGATAAATCAAGGGAAAAAAACCAAGCCCAAACTCTAAATTCAGACAGCAGATGAAAACTGAGCAGCATATATGGAGACGGTGTATATATAAGACAGTAGTGCATAAAAGTATTAATGCATTACAGTCTTGTGAAATCAGATTGTATTAATTCACAATCATAGTAGAGGAACAGAAAATAGTGGCAATAATCTATTTTCTTTGTAATTAGGGCTTTTTTTCTATTATTCAGTACATGGCAACACAGTGCAGACAGAAAACTAAAAAAAAAAGCCACAATACTCTAACCCAGGCATTGACCTGATTAGGAAAAATCACTAGTAATGAAGAAGAGTTACTGAAATTTCACAGTAGAACACAGTATTTCTTCTTACATTTTGATTCAGGTTTACATCTAAGAAAGATAAAATCTTTGCAGACCACTTGGCAGACACAGTCTGTGCCAGTGGCACCTTGGGAAGTTTGACTGGGATCTCCTCATCCAGCAAAGCTCTCACTGGGTCCTGTGGCAACTGCTTCAAGGAGTGCAGTTTCTGGAAGTCATTGCTTAACTTCCTATCGAGCAGCTTTACACATTTGCAGGAATACAAAGTTAGTCAAAACTAACATCACCCCATGACAGCCCCTGGCAACTGCTCTCCAGATGGATGCTGCTGTTTGCTGTGTGGCCCAAGGAGCCTCCCAGCCCTCCCCAGCAGCACATTGCTTTCTGGTACTTGCTCTTTCTGGTGGCAAGGGACAAAATGACACCTAACATGTTTTGAATTAAAATGACTAGAGGTTTTCCCCAAAACAGTGCATTTATACAGAGAGATGTCTCATCTGAAAATGGTACAGTTTAGGTTTGATTTCTATGACCTTTACCATAGGCAACAAACTTCAGACAGAAGACAGGGTAAGGTAGACTGTCCTAATTGCTCCACATAACCACAATTAATCTATAGCCTCACTACTCAGTTATAATTTGCAGCAGAAACCACCTCACCACATCAAAGATAGTGAATCACCTCTCCACTAATCAAAATTTGAAGAGCTACTACCAATAGTAATTAGAGAGCTGAGGCCAATCATCATGCAATTCACCATTAATTAAACAATATTATAACAGCTTTTGTTCAGCTTACAGACTGCGCCAGAAATTTAGACAAAATTTAGACATCATAGGTTTTAGATACTTTTCCAGAAATCTTTTGCTCCGTATGATTAAAGCCCTCAGTTCTTCAGTAACTACAAAATTCAACCCCCTTTCACTGTTATAAGATGAGGAATAGTGAATGTTCATAGTCACTTGGCTGATTCCCCCTTTTAATAACAATTAAGAAAAAGGAACTTGGTCCAGCTTTGTGCATTTCAGCCATTACGTAGGTACTTCAAGAAAAGGCAATATATAGATATATAGATAGATGTTATGAATCAATGTGAGTCCATTGATTACAGTCAGTTTGGAATTAAGTAAACTACTTCTTAAAAGCAGATGTACAAGTACTGCTCTTCAGTGAGGCTTTCCATTACCTAGCATTTAAACAGGGTTGTATTTTAACTTTGGCCTGTCTGTAGCTGGAAAAAACAGTGATAAACTGGGGTCTAGCAGTTTTTCATATTCTTGTGAAATGGGCTTGGGTAAAAGAAAGACCAAATCCTCAGCTTCAATAAACTGACCAAAGTTCACCATGGGACACAGCACCTTAAAATCTGGCTCCGGGCATTAAGATACTATCAAGCATATAAAAGGAGGTAACAAAATTTCTTATGGTGAAAAAACCCAGTATATTTAGAATAGGAAAGAATTCAACATGACAAAATGAGCCCTTATTTGTTTGCAGCTAAAACTGAGCATATAATTCGGAAAAAAGGCAATGGGAGAATGTGCAAACCAAGAGCAAGACAACAGGCAGATTTTGTATGGGAATGCTCATTCTTCAGGCATCCACAAGATACTACTCCATGAAAGACACACAGGCATGTGGGGTGAGGGCTTCGTCTGAGGCAATCTGAGTTGGAAGCAAACCCCATAGGATTTCTGCTTGGAGCATCTTCATGTGGACTCAACCCTGAAGGTGCTGCTGGATGGCATCCTGGTTAGCTGAACAAGCAGAGTACACTGCAAATAAGTAGCCAACTGAAGGCAAAACAGATGCATGATTAACACATCAGGATTTCAGGAGACCACCACAGCCATATTTCAGACCCACATTAAGCTCATTTTGGACTTAAGACTACTTTAATAATGCATTGATTCAGTCTGCCAAACATTTACCTATAGCTGCAGCTCTGTAAATGGAAAATGTTCAGCTGTGTTCCCATGTTCCACACTATGTCTCCCTTTTACCAACTCGCCCTCTCTTGGTGTTTCACATGCCTTAGAAGATGACATGGATGATATGCATCGGGGCTTCAGGGCATCTGGGAATGGCCCTGGTGCTAAAAGGAAGCTTTGCAACAGCAGGACAGACAGGGACAAGATGTAACGAAATATGAGCTTCCAAGTCAACCTACATGTCATGGTTTTCTTCCTAAGGAAAGAAGAAAACAATTACAGTGCTCAGCTTCAAATCAAAATATTTTATTGGCATGCCACACAGTACAAACACTGTCAATGTGTAAAAAACCCAGAAACCTTGGGTAACTGTCAGCAACAGATACAACACATCGTGCATCTGCCCAAGATAACTCTTCACAGTGTGTTTGGGGTTTTATCCCCTGTGTCCATTTGTCATTATTGTCCATTTCTAAGCTAGTGGCAGGTTGCTACATAGCATGATGCTATCCCTGCAGTTTCTTTCCTTTCTCCTAGGGTATGCACAGTTTTTCCTCATCGTTTTTTAATGGAAAGTCTTTTATCATTTCTGGTAACATAAGCAAATATCTTCCTAACAGTGCATTGTACTATTCATACTGGAACAGTAAGTGCCTTTTATCCAGTGTTGTCTTTTCTTTCACATGGGCTGCCAATCTCTCTTCTTCCAGTTCTCCCTTACAGAAAATTAGTCTAGAATTAATTAGGATCTTTCTTAGTTTCGCTTTCTGATGTAATCAACAGTTGTAAATAGTTTCATTATTTCTTTAAATTGTCTCTGATCTGTACTTCTAGGTTTCTTGCATACTGTCCAAAAAGGTTAGATATGACAGTTTAGAATTACTTTTATAATACTTGGCAGAAACATTCCATTGGATCCTTTATAAGAAGCTTACTGACATTTTTTTCATTAACTGTGTGAAATACTGACTTGAGCTGGAAGTTCAAGTGTCATAACCAGCAGTTCTCTTCTTCTTGTCAACAGGATTACACAACACTCAATTTCTTCTCTACATCCATCTTCTTCTCTAAATCCATCACAAAGATGAATCAATGGTATCCATGGTATGAACCAGTGATATCTATGCCCAAAGCTAGACATTTTTGATGCCTAGCTAGCAGGGATACTGGAAGACCATAGAAAAGCAAATGGTAACATATGTTTGCATTTTTGTCGTGCTCACAGTCACTCAGCTATGTCTCACAAACCTCTGAAGGTGCCTTGGGAGACCAGAAACCAATCCAAGGGTACACAAAAAATAAATATGGAGACACGTGCTTCTCAGCTCTGCCAGATTATCTGACCCCATAAAGAAGTATAGAGACATACATAAGCACCTTCCTCGTGATTTTAAAGTGACTGCCAGGTTTATGCCTCTATTTCTCATATGCCAAAGGATTCTTGTTTTCTGGGAACAGCTGGGAGTTTTTTTCTCTACAGTGTGCAATTGCAGTGGGCAGGGATCTCTCATCCCCTTCTCCCATGAGTTCCTCTAATGAAAAGTGACTCCAAACTTTGTGTCCTTTCAGGCCTGAGGTGGTGAAAGAATGCACATGTTAAAAATTAAAAAATAATGGAAACCATTGGAAAGCTCACTTTAATTTACTAAACAAAGAATATTGTTTAATTTTCATTCAAAGTGAGAGAGAGAAAAGCGGAAGAGAATGCATAAATATAAAGAAACTTTAGAGTGCCTAGATCAACATTTGTTACATAAGTGGGTTTTTCAAAATAAGTCATCCTCCACTATAACTATACAGAAGAGTTAACCCTCATTTCACAAGACCCCATATGTTTTTTGTATTCTTTTTGTATGTACATTTTATTTCTTGCATCAATGGGTCATAAGATGCAAGGAATTAATTTGAAGCTTGAAACCTAAAAGGAAGAGAAGCCGATATGTGTATACTGTAGACTCAGATTCTTGTATCTAACTACATAACATATTTTCTTTCCACAGGAGGTAGTTATGACAAATTAGAAGTCTGAAAATTTTCTGATGGTGTAAAGGCTCCAGCTGTCACTAGGGAGATAGTGATCAGATTTCATAGCTGCATGGTCCCATGGCACCACTAAGAGTTCCATATGGTCATCCAAATGTTTCAACTAAACCACAAAAAAAATTCCACCATGGCTTTTAGAAAAATAAAACTCTACTTGTAGGAATTTTTCGTAACATGCAACCAATAAACAAAACTTTCTTGATCTTGTTGTCTGAACAGAAAATAATTGTTAGAGTTGTTTTCTTTGTTTCAGGTTCAAGTGGGTAGAAATAGCAGCAGTACAGCACACGTGCCTGACCTCTAACTTTTTAATCTAGCACAACTTACATAACATGAAGTAGGCTGGTAAGTGGACATGCAATGAATAATTAAGGTGTGTATATGTACATGGTGATAAACAGGAATTTTTCAAACCACTTCTCTTTTGGTATAAAACCACCTCTGTTAAATTGTTAATGCTATTACTGTGGACAGAGACTCTTTCATTCATGTCAAAGATGTCAGCATAAGCCTCACACAATAACAAATGACAAATGCATAATTTATTGATTCTTAAATGGCTATGTCCTTGGATGTATTTCTTATAACTAATTTGCTTGGAGACACATCTGGCTCCTGAAGATAGCATCTGTTTTAAAGAAGGTCAGTGCTATATTTTAAAGGCAGAAGAACATAATCTTTTATCTGCTGTGCTGCTCTGCTCTGCTCTTTTAGCCTACAAATTCTGCTCTCACTCATTTCTGTCTACTGATTTTTATATTAAATCAAATATTGAGAGATCCGTTGTTTAGTTTTGAAACGATGATAAACATGTACACAGACACTGTGAGAATGCAAGGAGAGAATGTATAGGTTTCAAGTGACTGTGTACAGTGTGAACTGATTTAAAAGATAAATTAAATTCAATTGTACTGATATTGCTTTTTATTAGTCCTTCTTTTCTACAAACGTTACTCAAGCCATCTATTTCAATAAATGGTGCTTGCTTGTCCAGAGCTTGTTTTATTTAGATGTACTGCTTCTGAATGTGCATCTAAGATCTTCTTGCATAAAATTTGCAAACACTGAATGCTGCAGTGTTTATTCTGCTATTGGTCCATGAACCATGACTTATCCCCCAATTATTCTTGTACATACAAAGCCTGATTCTCCACATCTTTGGTTTTTTTCTGCATGATATTTATGCACATATATACTCCACGTGATCTCAATCAATGTATCTTATTTATTTCATCAAGTTTCCACTGAATTTTAGCGGTATTTATTTTTACCCACCTTATGTTTGGAGGATTAAAAATATAGACAAATGCTTAAAATCGGCTTGAAGTTTACATTTAAATAGGCAGACACAGGTACAAATGATTCAGAAACTGCCATTTTAACCCTCTGATGAACAGCTAGGCACCTTTTGCATTTATATTTCACCTTGCACCATACACAAAATGTTTAATTATTTGAGGATTAATGGAGGTAGTTTATAATTAAGCTGAAGTATGAACTGATGTCATCATCTCAGTATGATGATATACATTTTTATGCCAAAGCACCTGTTGTTTTGGAAGGAAGCAGCTGATATCATTATCTACCCAGCCAGATAGCCTAGTTTCCTGCTGCTTAAAAAATTATCCTAAGGGTTACCTAAGTTGGGGTAATACAGCATTTACTTTTTCATGCCCAGGATAGGAGAGAATGCATAAAATTACTTTATTCTCAAAGGTGAAGGGGGAATTTGGTGGGTTGGGGGAGTGTGGAGAGCGTCATGATGCTAAAACAGTTAATGTTTATTTTTGTTGAATACAAACCTTTCCATTTTTTTGGTGCATGAATATACATGCAAAAAGATTTATAACAGATATGTAAGTAAATACATGATTGAACAAGAGTCCTTTATATAGTACAAATGCTAAGACCCTCTGCTTTGCTGTGGACATTTTTCACCGTATGGTTGACTCTGACCACTGCATAGCAAGGGTTAACACCAGCTGGGGATTTCTCCTGGGTAGAGGGGGTCAGCTGCCACCCTGTTGTTCATCCCTGATGTTAGGAGGAAAAGGCCAGTTTGGGAAGGGGGAGGCTGTTGATACAGGTTCTCTGTTGTGGTGGGTACTTCACAGCCATGAGGTCATTGCAGCATCTCATGCCAATACTGTAAATTAAAGCCACAGGTATGAAGATTAGAGAGCACTGAATCCTGGATCCACAACCAGCCTTGGGAAACCCATGCCTCCATCCGTCCGAGCGGTGTTCTGACAAACCATGGAACCAAGCCCAGAGTGTTTTTAGCGTGCCTCCAGCAATCAGGCTTTCCTCTGAATTGTGGCATCATGCCAGAGCTGTTCATTTGGGTTGTTGTCAACCTGCACTACTATAAGGAAAGCTGAGATGCAATACAATCTCTTGGGAATTTTTGGCTCTCTCCCGATGAGAATTTTGTCTTTTTCAGCCACTTGATGCCACACCTACCAAATTTTCCTTTTGAAATAATCTCTTGTGTGTATTCTGAGCAGGTGCAATATAATATATTTGCTAGGACCAGTCATCTACATACTTACAATATTTGGAGAAGCATAATAAATAACATGATTTCTTGTTTTGCTTCCTTCAGTCCTTTTTCATATTTTTTTTTTTTATTTTTTTTAATTTTGCTTATGAACTACCTTTTTCCCCACACTCAGCTCTCAAATACTTTTGTTGAATAGAATGACGCTGCTCTGCTTTTAGATTCTTTCCAAGAGTACTCCTACAGCTGCTCTTTGCACAGGTCTGATACCATTTTAAAAGCAAACAGTGACTAGTAGGAGGTACATTTCCCACCTCTCCCCAGGTTCCCAGACCTCCTGTTGCTTGGCAGATCATACCACTTAATAATACTAATAAAGCAACTTTTGACAGAGCAAGAAGTCTTGATGGAAAAAACCCTGCATCTTGCATCCAGTTTTCCTTGTGATGTGTTTTCTGTTGGTTCTTCACAGTCACCTCAGAGAAATAATGTTTCTTGAATGTAGTTATTTGGGTTTTGCTGAGAGTGGGAGACAGCAGGTTTCTCCACTGTTTCTTCCTTCTCTATCTTGAAGTTACCTCGTTTTCATGAACATTTCTGGGTCTTTCTTCCTTCTGATCTATTATTATGCCATAATTGTGCTATGCATATTGATGATAATACTAGGAGATACTTAAGTGACCTTCAATAGACTTATTGAAGACAATATACTTATTTTATTTCATAACACCTCACTGGAGTTAACATGGTTTTCTGAGCACTAACAAGCATTACGAAATCAGCATTACTTTGAGGCTTATATTTGTATTATGAACTGTTTTATATGCAAAAGGTTAATGAATGTTTTTAAGGTATTCTTATTGAGCTTCACATCATATGGGAAATAAGGCATAGAAGCTTTCTGTCAAAGGAATACTTATTGTGGTGTATTATAATAAGGATATGTTAGTGATCAAATTAGTATCCTAAAGGACTGGAGTTCAGCATCGTGATCATCGTGACATTGTGCACATTAACCATGTACATCTGCAGAGGAGAAAGACACTTTTCTAGACATTTATGAATATTGAAAACTACAGTCATCAGTGTTGAATGCAGCTAAGTTTTATCCTCATCTTCTTCCTCTCCCTTTCATAGCATAAATCTGCCCTGCAAATTAGGTTTTCAGAAGGTTATTTAATAATACAGAAAGCTACACTGCCTCTCTGAATGTACAGTAATTGCCTGTGGGTATGCTGTATGTTTACAGCTGGTGCATTCTAAGTCTTGAATGCTATTTCTCTATTTGCCAGACTTCAAAGAAAGTATTGCTTGCTATTTTTCATGATACCCAACATTGGTATCTGACCAGCATAATGAAATGCTGACAAAAGGTAACAGTGTAGATTTCTTTTCTTTATTTCTTTTCTTCACAAACTGTAACACAGAGTTCCTTTCAAATTACTTAGGGTAAAAAGAAAAGTGAGAATTGACAAATTTACATCCATTTACGGAAATGAAAAACCTGCCCTAAACAAGTTAAAAACCAGTGACAGTGTACATATGTCTGGGATAATAAAAAATTGGAAACTGCCGTGAA
>WEIV01001964.1:4172-38283 GCA_013390005.1 Calyptomena viridis
AGACATGCCTGCTGACCCTTAGTGTGACCACAGATATCTTCAGGTGCACATGAGCTAGAGAAACAGTGCCCTTACCTTGCAAGTATGGTAAGGGCACTGCTGAGCCAAATCTTCTCCTGCTGGGAAAATGCAATATTAAAAGCGTTCTGTTCCCGCACAATTTGCAGTGGATCTGAATGAAGGAAGCAATCAGTTTGTTCTTCAGCAGGAATAATCACAAAGCAGCAAATGGCTAGAAGTCAATATTTATTAAACTGCAAGCCAGTTGCATTTTATGAGTGCCAAAAGTGAGAACATTATTATAAGATCTGATAAATCAAAGCACTGAGAGTAAACACACTGTGTAAGCTACAATTATATGCCTCTGCAAGATCAATAATTCAAGAGGTTTCATCCACATTATGCATGATGGCCTATAGGAAGTTAGCCTCTAGAGAGTGCTTGCTTGGACTGAGAACAGATGCAGGGGCTTTTGAAGAATTCCTGTCTCCAAATTTCAAACAGTTGACTATCACACTTTCAGAGATGCAGAAGCAATAAAATTATCGTAGGTGGGAGGGCAGCTATTTCTCCTGTGCTAATACCAAGTGCAGTAGGCTCTACAGGGATGGTTCACACATGCACACAGACAAGCTTTTTAGGGACTGCTTACCTCCTCTGGGAATGCTGTGCAGGTAGGATCTGCCTGATGCTACTTAAAAGCCAACACAGTATGTTAAGGACCACCCTTCTGTACTGAAGTGCCCTCCTCAACAAAAGGAGCTAAGGAGAAGTGCTCCCTTCACTCTTGACACAGATTACTCTCAGCACAGCATCTGACTGATCAATGTAAACTTCAAGCAAACGAGCATGCTGGTGTCTCTATCACTCAATACATGCAGATTCAGTGTATTAGCAAGGAGCAGAGGGGGAAGGGGAAGAACTGCCTTGCTTTCTCTTCTGGGTAACACTATCTGCAGAGGTATCAACTCCAAGATATCTACAGCCAGCCAGCCCTACAGAGAACTACAGTGAGCTGTAGGAGGGAACAGATATTGTGATGAACCATCAGAGATTGCTCCTCAGTTCTTCTGCTGCTCTATGAAACTCACTTCTCATGTCAGCAGCAAAGCTCCCAAGATTTTGTTTAAAACAGGTTATTCTGGTGTCCATCTGTCGATGTAAATACCCTTATAAAGCCTTACAGATTGCTCTCTTGCATTGTGCATAATCAATATCGTTCCTTCTTGCCCTCTCTGGGATAGCAGTTTTATTTTTCTTCAGAACACTCTCAAACACCAAGACTGCTTGACCTTTACTGCATATATAGGGCCTGTTTATTTATTTGTTAGCCTTCTTGTTTGGGAGGGTACCTGCCTTGCTGTGACTCACAGTCTGCTGGAGTAGCCTCCATGCTGAGTCTACTGATTAGCCAAAGATTCATTTATCAGCAGATGAGGTTATGAGGTTGTCTTAGCTACACTCCCCAGCAACCTGCTTGATACTGATTTCATTTGCAGTAATAGTACCATAAAGTAAATGGCCTTGCCTTTGTTATTTGCTTTAAAGTAATCAATGCAGTGTGCAACTCATTCAATCTGAGACTTAATCAAATTAACTATATTTGTTCCCCACTTATTGCTATGGATTTCAGTCCTAATTAAGCTCTTAATCCATGAAGTTGTTTTCTTCCTGGGATACTATGGGAAAGGCTGTTCCCACCTCCTCCCCCCTCTCTCTCACACAGGGTTATGTCACTTGGAAAGCTGTTTCCTTAAAGAAGATGCAGTTACTTCTGCTATCAAGTTGCCAAAATTCAATGCCATCAAGCTTCTAATTACAAATCTAAATAATTTGAAAAGGGCTAAATAAATTACTCCAGAAGGGTAGTCAGTCAGTTGAGCTCATCAGAAATATGTTGGCATATGCCAACACAGAGTCTCATTTTCTAAGAATGGCTTGGTTTTTAGTCAAATTTCAGAAATGCGTTTATAAAACCAGATTGCTTCAAGAGTCATTCTAGTTATTCTCTCTAGTTGGAAATACTGTGCTTTCCTAAAGAAACTGGAGGGATGGTCTCTTGGTTTGGTCTAGTAATCCTTCATCTAAACTTCTGAACTTTTTAACCTACTTGATTACATTTGGCAGAAAGATGGACATCTCAAAGATACTCTTTTTACGCAATTGTTCAAAACAGCTGGACAGGGAGGTGAGAGACACAAGTTAGTGCTCAAAGAGTAAGAAGCTGTACGAGTTTAACCACATCCTTAATAGACAACAGAAAATCTGCAGGAGAGAGAGTTGCAAAGAGTCAGAAGTATCCACCATTCTCCACCACACTCATCGCTGCTTCCAGCACACAAATAATCAGCTTCTTTCAGACCCCTCTGAGTTTGCTCTCGCAGTGGTATTACCTGCAGCCTCAGCCCTGCAAGGATCTGGGCTCTTCTGCCTAGGGTTGAAAGCTTTTATTCTTGCTGAAGTTGCACATAACATTTGATTTCCAAAATAGTCAAAACAGAGTTCCATATTTTAAACACTTGATATTTCTTTCTGTGATTTTGCTGGATGAAATGATTTGATTCACCATGACTTAATTCCGGTCATCTGATATAAGCCTGTTTTATGCAGGAAGGATTTTCTCTGAAAGAAATTTTCTGTAGTAGGCAAGTTTAAGTTTGTGCTTAAAAGCAGTAATTAGTGTTTGAAACAATGACAACTCCTGTTAATACAGTCATGAAACAACCCAGGGAGATCAACAACACTACGATTTGTTGTGAACAACTGCTTCTTTCAAGAAATTCTAGCCCTCGACACCTGACAAAACCACGTCATTCCAAACCTGCCCAAGTAAAAGCAAATACCCTGATTTTTCAGGTTTATTTCTGAGGGTTGTTCAGTTAAGTGTAACCCTTATCAACCATGTCTTGGCATTTAGCCTAAGAAACTTACATTTCTTTAAATAAAAACTGCAAAATGAAGATGAATAGCAATTAGGGATTATTATTTTTTTAAAATCAGATTTTTTTTTTCCTAGCTATGTTTTCGAAAGGCAGAGTAAGAGCGCTGCAGGGACATTATTCAATGTCACTTGTGAAAATTGCTCTTGAAAATATTTAGATATTATGCCTCCTACCCAGGAAGTCCCATATATTATGCATTTCTATATTACTCAAAATCTGATGTACCTATTCCAGCAAATCCAAATGCTACAGAAGGAGGTCTGAGTACACCTGCAGTCATTGAAGCATCAAAAGTGCAAGTAAGAACTTGAGTAGTTATGCTGCTTGCAGGCTTTTCTGCTCACGGTTTAAGTAGGATTAAAATATAATGGACTGTTGCTCTCAAGAATCAAGCATACAATTACATATCTACATGCTTTCATTTTTATGAGAACTGTAGAGTTGATGAGAGGAACTCCAGCATGCCCTCACTGAAAATGTCTGGTTAAGCACACATCTGAAAGCTTTCCTGTATAGTGATCGCAATGCATAAAGCTGGCCAAGTGGAGAATATTAGGACAAGGATTTGATTCAACAACCTCATTTGCCATAAATGTAACTGCAGTTGTGATTCCCCAGGGGTAGCAGCATTTCAGAGAGTCATCCATGATTTCTACATACAAACGTACTTGTGGAATGCATCAGCCAGAACGACACTGCTGTCATAGCTCAGCTATCATTATTACTTTCTGTTCTGATTGCAGGGAAACACCACATGCAGCATGTACATAGCTATGGACCTATAGATGCCTTCTACCTGGCAGCTATCACCCTGCCTTTAGAGCAAAAGGATGGATCCTGATTGATTTTAAGCACTTCTGAGTATTCATACGAAACATTACCTTCCTCAAGTCTAACATTTTAAAACTTGGATGCTTTAAATTAAGCCATTAAATCCATACTTACTCAGTGCATAAGTGTCCTGAATTCCTGAATAGCTCTTAAATCAAATCTTACCCAGATCAAATCAATCATTTTAAGACATTTTTTTAAAGTCTCAGCAGGTGACTTTCCAGAGAAACCCGTGGAGCCACTGAGTTTGAATTGTCATTAGAAGACCTGTTCTGCTCTGAAAAGCTGCCAGGTTTAAGGGCAATCCCACCTAGGTGAGCCTAGGGTAAACAATGCTGTAGTGTCCCTGCTGCAGAGCCACTCTGCTCCAGATAGCAGAGCACTCCCCAGGTACCTTTGTTCCTGGCAGATACGGTATATCTGGTACTTTTATCACACACAGCCTGACAGTATTTCACAATGGTGCAAGAATGAAACAGAGCATATTCTTATGAAGTGCTCCTTTAAGCAACAGCAGAAAATTAACAGGTACCACAGAGCAATCAGAAGTGACTCACTGTCTCTTCTTTACTAGACAAAAAACAAGGTTTGGAGGGGAAAATAGGAGAGGAATCATGAATCAGGTAGAATAATTGGAGAAGTCATTGGACAAAGGAGAAATGGCAAGGAATTCTTCAGACTTCATATAAAGCCAAGCAATGGGATTGCAAATCATGTTAGAAAAGACAAGTAGATTTTGTATGTTGAAGTAAAAAATCTGAACCTGTAACTCATTTAACCCAATCTATGTTTATTTCTCTGAAGGTCTGAGTTTGGCCCCTTCCACCTTGTTATATCTCTTCTCCTTCTCTGCTTCATTGGTAGGGGTGACACTTTGACCCCAATGAAGGCATCTCCAGTTAACAGAGATGCTCACCCTCTCTGATGAAGGCATTCAGAGGGTTACTGACAGAGTAGGGCTGGCATCAGTGTAGCCAGATATCCACCTAGAAATGGACAGGTCTGGAAATACTACACATGCTGCAAATGAAAAGGCATTTCAATACACAGAATAACATCATCAGAATAAAGAAAATATCCTCTCCAAACAACTGCAGGACTTCCTGAACCTGAGCAAATCAAATATGGCTCAGGAGCTATTTCCCATGCCAAGGAAATAGACAGACATTGACTCTGTATAACCAAGCCAGAAGAAAGTTTTCAGACACAAAAGACCCTCAAAGCCAGCCCTGCTCTTCCACACTATGACTAATGCTGGACTACTTAGGCAGTCCCAACACCACTATGTAGACACCACACCAGCACATCAACTGAGCACAGCAACCTGAAAGCTGGTCACTAAAGTAGCAATCAGCTTATCTGCAAGGCACGTCCAAAGCATCTCATCTATGTCGACATTACCTGAAACACTCTGTCTGCATAAAGATTTGATAGGACCTGTATGAGAGATACACATTTCTACCAAGGAAATCTTCTTGGTAGTACCAGACCAATGCATTTTTTGGGCACTGCAGCATAAATACTAGAAGTTGCATTTTTATACAGTTCCAAGGACTGACATAGCACAGTAGCTTTCCTGCTGTGACTTTGAGCTCCTTTTTGCAGTAAGATCATAGAATGTTTGAGTTGGAAGGGACCTCTAAAGATTATCTAGCCCAACCCCCTTACAATGTGCAGGGACACCATCAGCTAAATCACATTGCTCAGAGACTCCAACCTGGCCTTGAACACTTCCAGCGATGAGGCATCTACCACCTCTTATGGCAACCTGCTCCAGTCCCTCACCACTCTCACTGTAAAAAATGTCTTCTTTCTTTCTAGCCTGAATCTATCCTCTTCCAGTTTAAAGCCACTACTCCTTGTCCTTTCACTACATGCCCTTGTAAAAAGTTTGTCAGCTTTCTTGTAAGCTCCCTTCAAGTACTGGAAGGCTGCTATAAGGTCTCTGTCTGGAGACTTCTGTTTTCCAGACTGAACAACCTCAACTCTCTTGAGCTTTCTTCATATCTAGCACTCTGATAATTTTTGTGGCCTACCTCTGGACTTAATCCATGAGTGTCCACGTCATTCTTAAGTCAGGGAGCCCAGAGCTGAGTGGAGTCTCACCAGAATAGAGGGGCAGAATCCCCTCCCTGGCCCTGCTGCTTTCGATGCAGCCCAGGATACAATTGGCTTTCTTGGCTGCAAGCAAGCAAACAATGCCAAATCACATCCAGGTTTTCAATCCCCAGCACCCCTAAGTCCTTCTTGGCAGGGCTGCTCTCAATCCCTTCACTCCCCAGCCTATATTGATACTGGGGGTTGCCTCAACCCAGGTGCAGCACTTTGCACTTGGCCTCGTTGAACCTCATGAGCTGCACATGGGCCATTTCTCCAGCGTGCCCAGGTCTCCCTGGATGACATCCAGATCTGTAAATCCACTCTGTTAGCCTGTTCCATCGAGGCTTGTGGTGCCAACAGTTACCTATTGCAATGGGCCTGCAACCATTAAAGGCATGATAATCTCTGCCAGCTCCTGAAGCTTGCCCCACCCTGCTCCTTGTGGTTGTTACAGCATGAGAAGGAATGGGTATTAGAAGCATGACAGAGACAGCTCTGCATTGAAATTGCTGCTCTCCCTGCTGGGCTCTGTACACACACAATCACATAGACTCTCTGTCTTCCTGCACTTTTTTCCTTCCTTTTTCCTATCTGTCAGCTAAACCAAAGATCCAAATGCAAAATGTGGCACTTGGGAAAATTATGTGGGTTTGTGGTACTCCCTGGAGGGCTCTGGGTCTGTGAAGCAATGAATGGATTATAATGAGTCATAAATATAGTACTTTCATTGGTGACAGGCTCCTATTCTGCTATTCATATAATGTAAAGGCACACTGCCCATTTTCTCCAGACCAGTAATCTGAAATCTCAAAGAGGGAAAGAAAAATAAAGAGAAAGAATCTCTAGGCACAAATTAAGGGGACAAATATGCAAGACAACATATTTAGCTGCAGGTTTGGGAAGTTTGAATAGGAAAAATAAGTGTGATTGTCTTTTAATTATTTTGAAATGTAATACTGGAACATCTAGATCGGAACAGAAGCACCACATTCAGAAGAGGAAATGAGGATGCAGTTGTACTTATGATCACTCTTCATTTTTATGACCCCTCTGAATCTCTTTTGCTGTAAGGCACATCCTGAAACACTACTGCAGGTTTTACAAATTAGAGTTATTTACAGAAATCACTGTCCATCCAGAAGAGGTGAGCCTTTCTTCCTCCATGTGAGTGACCTCACATTACAGTTTTCTGAGTCCTGGCTTGCCTGCTCAGCCACAACATTCCCACTGCCTATTTGCCTGCTTCTGCCAATAACATCAACTTCTATTACTTTGACAGCATGCTTAATATAGAGATCTTTTGTATCCAAGCTGGTAAGTAACCAGCTTCCAGGCTGTCTCTGTTGCACTCTGAATCTGAGAAAAACTGTCAGTCATCCTCCTTTAAAGCAGCATTTGGATAAACCAGATGGACTATTCTCTTTTTGAAATCACGCCCACCAAGTGGATCCATTCCACATAGCAAGTTTACACAGGTTAAATTGAATGACAGCAGACAGATTGCTGATATCCAGTAATTACAAGGGCTATCTTTCTGGGCTTTTCTGCTTAAAAGAGGAACACACTTTTCACATTTCAGGCTGGAAAAAGTTTTGCCATAATTTCCCTCATTGCAGCCTGATCTTAGTGATAACCCCTCAATGTCCCCCCACCACACTGATGTCAAAAGCAAATAATGAAGATGGTATCACATGTCTGCATGTCACTCCACCTGCAAATTATTGTTTGCAACAGTTCCCCAAAAGGGCCACTGGACTTCTCACTGCCCAGACCATGCATAGGTAGCAGGCATTTGAATAATTTCAATGCCTGAATAAGAAGGACATAGCAGAAGGATTTGGGGACTTTGAGGGAAGAGGGTGTAAGTAAAGAAATGCAGATGACAGCAAGGATTAACTTTCTTGAGCTTTAGAATAGTATTGTGGAGACTTTTGAATTAAAATAAGAACAAAGGGTATGGGACAAGCATATATATTGAATCAATGCAGTTTGTCTACACTCTAAAAGTACTAATAAGCACAGAGCTCAAGCAGAGCGCTGAGCAGAGATGTGAATGCCAGTACGTTTCCAAGGCTGAGAAAAAAAGATTCCTTCTTGATGTTCTTCCCAGCTGTTGCTAAGAAGTTTTGCTGGTTTTTTCCTCCTGCATTTGCCAAGAGATGTTTCTAGAAAATTTGCATATGGATATTACCCACTTAAAATGGAAGAGAAATCATGGCTCAAGTGAGATGGTTCTCCGGTACTGACATAACTAAACGAAAGGAAGTGGCATCAATGAAAAGAAGTGGCTGAGGTTTTCCAAAGTAGGTGGCTACAGTGCTTGTTTTCTCTTTAATGGAGACTGCTCAAAGCAGTGTTGAAAATCAGGCTACTTATTTTGGTATTTCAGTCCAAATATGAATTCAAGACAGACTCAACTAAAAAAGATATTAGATATTAGAATAGTAAAACCAGAATTTCTTTCCAATTATCAGTGGTTTTTTTAATTTACACCTTCATTTCCAGTAAAGTTTCCATTTCCAAAGTAGCTTAACACTTTTCCTCCTTCCTTCCACAATTTTCGTTTCTTTTTTTCATTTTTTGTACATGCTTGTTTGTAATTTTAGACTGCAATTCCAACAGCAACCCTCTGCTTCTTTGCAAGTACTTTCAAAAAACCTGAAAGAGTTAGGCATCCAACTCCCAGGCATATAACTTGTTAAAACATCACTGAAAGTCCCAGCCCATATGGAAAGCAAAAACAGTTTTCCAGAAGCAGACTTACGAGCCATCAGAAGGCCAGTTTTCCATGATTTGCAGCCATCAGTGGCTCCCAGTGCTGTAACTAACTCCATGTGTGAGCAGTCCTATCGACTCCAAGAGAACTGCTCATAGCTTGGAGTTAACAATAATTATGCAGATATTACAGAACATTTGCTCTCTTTCCATCTCGTGGAGATATTACTAAGAAGGTCAATACTCTTATTCCCATTGTACGAATGAGGAAATGGAGGTGACAGGACTGGGCCAACCTGAATGGCAGACACAAGATAAATACCATAACGAATAAAGGGTTATTACCCTTCATGCAAAGTGCTTAATTACTAAAGTCTCATAAGAAAATCTATGAAACAGAATCCATTTCCCTCTTCTCCCTCTTTCCCGAGCACTGATTCCAGCTAATCATCATTCATCCTTTGTGCCATCATATGAAAGTTAACTACAGAGAGAATAAAAAGAGTATTTATACAGCTAAGGAAGGATTTACATAGCTGGTTCCTTAGGAGCTTTTACCATGTACTGGATCAAAAATCAATTTTTTAAAAATTGTCTAAATAAATACATATTTGCCTTATAGACTGTAATAGCTCATTCAGAGCCCTGATGGTGCAGTGAATAAACAAACTTCACTCTTGGATGTTACTACAGGGAGTCCTGACTCGTTTGCAGGTGTGCAGGACCACTCACCTAAACCACCATTACCCTAGAATTCTCACTGCAGAGGCTGTGCTTCTTATACTGGAGGGACCACTGGCAGGAGGAGATGCCATGTTTTATGACAATCTCAGACCTACCCAGAATACTCTGCTGTTTGCTATGCTTTTCCCAGCTCTTGGAAAGCCAAAAATCACATGCTAATTTTCACTTTAATTAACTGGTGTGCACTGCAGCTGTAGCACTGTAACACACACATTGGTCCCTACTTTTGACTGTTCTTATCTAGGAAAATTAAGCACCTAAAACACTAGAAATACACTAAGGGTCAGTCTTTTTTTATCAGCAATGAAGGGTTCTTGCTGCCTGCCCTACAAGTTTGTCTGATTGTTAGAATCCAACTTTCTGTAGCAGAAGACAAATAGAAGGATCTATTTGTCTTAGATCCAGTTCATCTTCCACTTCCACATGACAACAGTTAATGTTAGAAATGATGTTGTTTCAGGCCTTCATGCTTCTGGGCACTGAGAACAGAGTAGGCAGAGCTGTGAATATGTAATCTTGGCATGACTTTCGCTTGCCGTTTCCTTTACTGGTCACTAGTGGGATATTACGACAAATATATTTCTGGCAGAACCAATTCTGTAAGAGATTTCTATCTCCTGTTGGATTACATTTTTTTGGCTTGGATTTTTTGCTGCTTATCTTTAATTGTGGGAGGAGGGAAAGATTTCTTTGGATCTTTTGGTCTCAAAAATATTGAAAATACTTTTTTTTTAATTCTATCTCCTGCAGACATATCCAGAGTGCCCATGAGACAATTTATGAAACTTACCCAGAAATTTCTCAGTTTTTTGATGTCTTGTTAATCTCCATGTCATCATTCTCTTCATTTCCATGCCAGAGTCAAGAATTTTTGTTGCTTTAAACAAAGCACTAGCTTTCTTTTAAAGCCCATATCAGGTACATATCCCAGATCAAAGAAACCATAACCTGTGCTCACCTTCTGCTGGTTCAGGTTCCAGCACAATATTCAGTACTCTGCAGTAATACTTGTCATGTTATTAATTCATGTGACTCAGCTTTTGGTTTAAAATAAATTACTTATGATCATGGGCTGCTCTATGCAGCAATTCCCCCTTGATTTTCATTTAAAACAACACAAAACAGGGGAAAAAAAATAAAAGGAGTTACTTGAGTTACTTTCAACTTCTAGACTTCTGCGTGCCTGAGTAGCAAGAGTGTTTTTTGTGGTTGGTTTGTTCTGTTCAATAGCTTTTTCTATAGACAACCTGAAACCCCCAGTGCCCCACAACTACCTATTGGTAAGTACTGCTGACAGAGAACCTGGCATATAATTTTATGCACCTATGTAATGTGTGTGTAAAAATGACAACAAAAATTGATTTAGCTATTACAACAGCCAGAGCATTGCCTGTCCTCTTTTTGTAGTCTGTTGACTACAGATGGTGCTGGAAAACCCAAATGAAGGGCTCATGCAATCTGAAACAGGAGGCATGTATTTAACATTTACAGCAAGAAATGCAAACACCAAATGCAAATAAATAGGGTTTCCCACAGGCCCCTTCTCTTTTGTTGCTCAGTGAGTATTTTCTAACTAAAATGTTATTTTTTGTATTGTATCTGTGTGATACAATAAGCCTTATCCAAATTGCTACAGAAAGTCAGTGGAAATATACATTTAGGTTATATGCTGCTACAAAACTGGTGTTTGGGGAACCATCTCATAAAAATGTAGTTTGCACTCTTGGGACTTAGTTTTAGAGGGATCCAAGCAGCATTTTATCTGATTAAAATCAAGTTTCTGCCATGATTTTCAAGCTTACTATGTTGGCTTTGGTATCTCTGACTATAGATTTTTCACTTCCTACACTAGGCAATATTTAGAAAGGCAGCTTTCTCTCTATGAAACACTTGAAATAGCTTGAAAAGACATAATAAGCTATTAGATTACAACATTTTATAAACCCTAGCAATCTGTTATACAAGAAAATATACCAGGGGTGATCCGGAAAACAAAAAGTATTCTAAAAAATCCTACAAAATTATGTCATAAATATGCTTTCATGTTTTACCATACATTTTCCCCTATTTATGACTAATTCACTTGGCAGATATTATCTTTCTCCTTAGGAATTATTTTTTCTTTTCTACTTTTTTTTCCCCAAAGGCATAACACTTGTCATAAATCATCTTCTGTGAAATGTGGTGATTTTAGATCAACAAAATCCCTCTCTTACATGGGCCTTAATACTTCCAAATCAAAACACTTTTCGTGCTAGATAGGCCTTTAATTCATCATTCTGCTGGAATGTAGGGAAGGATTAGCAGCCTCAGTACACAGGCATGGACCCTGGTCTGGCTAAGAGGCATGGGCACAGTCATTCAGACAGCCACAAGCCACTGCTTCAGCCTCCACAGGATTTCTGCTAACTGGCAAAGCATATGAAGGACTAGTACCAGCCAGTCACAAACCAAAATTCAAGAGGAAATTTAAGAGCAACATTGGATGCCTTCCTTACTCAAAGGAATTTATTCTGTCACCTTGTGTATACAGTAGTTCTTTGTTCAAGTTAAATCCGTTATAGTGATTTAAAAGGGGAAGTTGAAGCACAGATTGCTTTGGGAAGTACGGGTACATAAAACACGTTGAGACTCATCATCTAATCCAGCATCTTCCAGAATGCCTTTGTCATACTCTTCTCTCACTACAAGCCTGATCTCAAAACTCACTGATGGCCAAGCTGCCCAGTTGCTTGTGGCTTTCATTCCAGGGATAACCTCCACTGGTCTGTGCTATTTGTGCACTTAGCAGGTATGTCAACATTTCTTCATTCATAAAGAGAAGGAAATAAGATAGGAGTATCTGGCTAAGCTTGCTATTCATTTAGTTGGCATTAATTCACGGAAGATGCTTGTATAAACGTTGTTACTTAGTTTCTCTGAGAAACTCAAAGACTTGTCTACTAAAGAAATGCGTTGCAGGTCCAGGGGTGCTGAGGTAAATGCGGATTATCAAGAGACTTTCTCAGTTCACTGACACCATTCCCACAGTCTTAGAAACAGTAAGATAGCACAGATAAGCGAGAACAGGAAACTGGTTCAAGCAGACAAAAGAACAGGAAAGAAAATTAACCTTCACATAACTTCTATAAGGTTTAAATTTTGTTTAAAAATTTAGACAAATTTAAGGTGTTCTCCAGGTGTCCATGGAGCCTTTACACTCTGCCTAATTTGATTTTCTTCTGTGCTATAGAAGCAGTGCCAACATTAGCTGCACAGGTGCCCTGCAATCTGGGACTAATGCTGCACTGATCACATACAAATTCATCCAGAACCTGTAGATCAGTATCACATAACTCACTCTTTGTATGACCACAACTCAATTACCTCTTAAAAGTCTTCATACCCTAGGTATCTACCGGGAAAGAAATTTGGGATGGACTTCCAACCACTTTGGTTGAGATTACATCAAATGAACATACACACACCATCTTAATTTAGGTGCCAAAATTATTCAGCTGATCCGACTGCCAGAGGGTGCCCCAGAACACTCAGTCTATCAGTTTCATGTCAGCCTCTGATGGAGACAGCCTATTTGCCAACTACAGAAGAAGGTGTGAATTAACTCTAGAAAGTATCTCATCTCAGCCTTTCAACTAATTCTGCTACTAGATACCTCACACTTTATTCCCTAAGTAGCTCAGTGAAATTGAAGGAGCTGGAAATATCTGATCCTGCACCTGAAGTCCACAGGATCACATCTGCTGTCATGCTGTCAAGAGACAGGGCACAGAAGTCTCTCTATCCCATTGCTCTGCCTCCTGAAGATTTACTTGGTAAGGGAGAGCCCCTGCTGCGAAGGCTTTAGAATCTACTTAGTCAGAGAAACTACACAAACCAAACCAAAGAAACCAGGTGTGAGGACACGTACCAGGCTGGTAATAGTGTGGATAAGGGTACTTCAAGCCTTTTTTGGATGTTCAGCTACAGCACCAGGACAACTGCCTCCAAAATAAAGGCGCTATCTACTGGATCTACTCACTGCATTCAAGTGTTGAGCAAATCTCAGTGAGATTTTATAAAAATTCTGCCTAATGGACATGAGATTACTGCACAACAGATGAGCACTCTTATAAGGTTTGTCATCTGGTACTTTCTGAAAAGCATGAACAATTGGTCCATGTTGTCCCAAATGCTTAGTAGAACCAATACCATTTCAAATGCCTGCATGACAAACACAGTGATTTACCTGCCCAAGGACCCACTGCTACATTATTTGCCATGTTTGAGCTGCAAGGTCCCAAACTGAACTTGTCCCAACTCCGTGAGGAGAAATGTGCATGGGCAGAAGAAAGAACCAGCAAAAAAAATTATCACATGCATTTCAGTAAGTAATTGAAAAGGCGATATTTTTGCAAACAGAAAAGGATTTGATTCCCTGAATAAATTATTAATCGGAAATTATTCACTCGACTTTAATAAATAAAGCCTTTCTTTGCTTTTTCAGAGAAAAAAACTGCACAATATTCCACAAAAGCCAAAAAGGAAATATTAGAAATATTATTTACACTCAAACAGAATAGATTATTCACACGGTGCTGAAAGCAACCTTTCCAACTAAGTGATGCATCATACTGCTAAGAAGCCAAATTTTCAGAAGGGCTCAGCACTCAGCAACCTTTGCTGAGAGCAGTAGCCCATCGAAAATCTAGCCACTTCATGAGCATGCCTAAATAAGAGCTGGCAGGTTTGGAAACCTGCCCTTGGTTTCCTCTACTCACACACTATGCACTCTACCTTACACAGGCCAACCCACACAGCCACATGTTCTCTCCTGAATGTCATTATCTGCAGAGTGACTAAGACAACCTGCAGCATCTTCAGATACAGTGAAGGAGAATATAAAGTGACATCCCTGCATCCTTCCCACCCTTCCAGGTTTTTCCAGCTCCCCAAAAGGGGCAATGCAGCCCTCTCTCTACAGGCTGAATGCTGGCAAGAAGGAAGTAGCAAGACCAGAACAGACTCTTTAGTTCTAATAAAGCTGTCAGGGTTGACATACAGTATCTACTGCTTTTCCATTCTCCCCCATCTCAAGCAGGATGGAGGGATTATGCAGATGAGCCCCTATATTGTGTCAGGCTCAGGAACATTGTCCTGTATGCTTGGCATAGCCTGAATTCGTTTCTACATCCCTGAATGCCCACAGCTATGAACTGTCTTGGTGGGATAAACACCTTAACAAAGCTGTTTAGCAGATTTTGTAAATGGTTCTGGCAGGCAAAAACACTTCTAGTGAATGGGAGAATGTGCTCTCATCCCCCTTGCTCAGTCTCAAAGCTTTGAAGTTTTATTTATGACGTATGTAAAAAATAAGGCACTTATTCGGGGCTCATGGGCTCTTAAAGCTACGCTGCTTCTTTCACACAGGCACAGAAATGTCACCCCAGCTGTAAACCCTCTTCTATTTCCCAGCCACAGAAGAAGCCACCACAAGCTTTTCACTGCTAGTGCATCACTGCATACAACCACACTCTAGGAAGGATGAACTAAAAGCAGGGAAGTTTNNNNGAAGTTTTTGATGCAGCAGCCTCATTCAGGTAAAGAGAAGCCAGGTAAGGCCATTCATTTCCCTCTTCACAAGCCGCATATTCTAGAAAGGAGGTAACACAAACCCTCAGCCTCCTAAAGACATGTAGAGTCCAGATACCAAGAAGTTTATACAGATCCTGCAGGACCAAGTCCTTATATTAGCACAACTGCTGGGAGCAAGTCTTATCAACGTTTCACTGCTGTCTCTTTTCTGCGAAAATTCAGACCTGAGAAGGCATTTTCCATGTAACATGTATAAGCAGTCCTGGTTGCTCAGACACACAGAGCCATTGCAGCTTTCTCACCCAGTCTTTACATTTGGATTTCACTTCCACCATCACAACATATGGTCGGGACAAACACTGTGTGCTTGTTCTGCCCTCACGCAAGGCCCCTCTACAGACACACACACAATCAACGATAACATGGAAGACCATAATCATGCTCTTTAACATTAATCCTTTCCTGATTATGCTCTCACAAGGTCAGATAGATTATATATTACTCCCAAGAAAAATGAAAAGTAACAAATCCTTAACTTGAAGCCTCTCAGTGGAACAACTGTATTAAAAAAGACTATACATTTTAACCTACTACAGTATTATGATGAAACTGAAGCCATGAGAATGCATCCCCAACTGATCTCTTTAAGGAAGGTTACATAGAATCTGAAGTAGAGGTGCTTTATCAAGTTATCTCAATTCCTTTCCTGCACTGGGAGCACCACAGTTGATTACAGTGAATCATGACAGCATGGACTGCTAAAAAGCAAGCATTGTAATTTGATTGTTGATCTGGTATCTATTCTTTTCTTTTGTGTCTCTCACAGGGAGAAAAATAAGAGGTAATAGCAAATCAAAACAAAGCAAGCTTTAAATACCAGGCTAGCACATTACGTTGTCTTCTGTGTTTTGTTAGTATTTTAAGAAAGAATTGACAGATTTGACAAGATGGGTATCAGAAGAATTTGAAAAAAAGCCAAAATCAGGACAGGCAGTACAACCAGCTTCTGCAGAACAAAGGGCTGTGTGAAGGTGGGCTGCATACTAAAACTCAAAGGGCCGGCAGTCACTGAAAGTTCTATACCAGATTTTAGGGAAACAGAGGTCCATACCGTGACTGTCTCCAAACAAACAAAACAAGCTCCTCCTCCCATCTTACCTTTCGTTGTTAGGCAACCCACCCACTCTTTTTCCTCCCCCACACCCTGATTAGCTCCATTAACCTCGCATCTAGGCAGGTTGAAGGTCTGACTGATAGGAGGTCTTTGTCATTCGAAGCATGAAGGAAAAGACGAGCTGCTGCAATGCATCTGAAAACCGGCAGGCTTCTTCACAGCACATTGCCTCAAGAGGCTAGGTCCAATTAGACTATCATCCAAGATCAGTTTTAATTTAGCTTCTATTTATGACTACTTGGCTTAATAAATTAATTTAGTTTACTGTGCAAACAAAACCACAAGTCTGGGAAGGTGAACAGATTCATAAGATGATTTCTGGAGAGGCCTTCAACCACAAGCTGCACAAGAAACTAATTTGGACTGTGACAATCTCAAATAATACCTCCCTGATTCTCATGAAGTCTAGCTTAGTCTTTACACATTCCTTTGCTGAGTGAGAGAAAGGTGACAAATAGAAGAGTAAATAGAGTTAGATTAATAATAAAGAGAAATCGGTTAATATTAAATAGCAATAAATCCAGTTGTCTCATACTTTAACAGCAGCAGAACCCTGATTCAAAAAGGCACTTAGGCACAATTAAGTGTTCTTTCTCCGTATTTCCATATTGTATTAGCTGCTTTCCTTACAGGTTCCTTGTCACAATCATATTTCCCATCTAGCAAAGAGAAGGTGGTCTCAGACAATTTCACTTACTTGTTCAACACCTTTTCTCTTCACTGTGGTCCTTTCAGTACAACAGCTACTCAGCACATTCAGCACTACACGGATTCCCCACCTCCCCGTTAGTGTCTCTGCCCAGGCCATCATTACCCAAGTAATCCCTGCTCTTCACTGGTTTTGCTAGTCAGAAACCCCTCTCATAGCTTTCTACCAGGCTCTGTACCTGATGGCTCTTTTCTAAAGCCCTGTGTCTGCTCTCCAGGAGAAAAAATTACAGTAGCCTCCTTTGCTGGATGCCTGATGAGCAGAAAAAGCACAGGAACTGGAGAAGAATGTGGTGAGACAATCAGGGATCTTAGATGAAATGTCTAGGAGAAGAAAACTGAGCAACATCAAGGTCATATGCATTGGATCCAACACTCTTCAGTAACCATGCCTGAGCAAAGACTAAGATTGAAAAATCTCCTGTATTTTGTTCCAGAAGGAGCCCAGCCAAAAAACTAGGTCCCCATGGCATGCAGTGCAGAAAACCAGAAAAAATTCTCCAGCCATTTCTGCACCTGTAGCATGGCAGTTGAAACTGAAGTCAGTGATAGGTGTCAAAAAGTTATTATTGCTATATGTGTGGGAGCTATTTCCCTGATCTCCATGAAAAATGCTTCATCTCTCCTTTTGATTTCAGTAAAATCCCTTGGAGCCTTTCTCTCAGCATCATTAGTTGAATGTCAACAGATACTTTAGGTTCACATCTTCCATGAAAGAGTCCAAACACCAGAGACCAAAGAAAGCTGCACCTCTTTTGTCTATAAGCAATGGTGTTTAAAGAATTCTCAAGCACTCTTGAAGATTTGCATTCCTTTTGCAGAAGAGGAGGATTCCATCTGACATATGGTAGGTTCAGAAGAGCAAGGAGTTTTCCAAAATGGAAGGGAAAAGCTACAGGAAGGGGTTTGGAGAAGCGGAAGAAAACTTTTCAAAACCTCTATAGACAGGAATCTATAGTAACAAGTGAGAACTTTCTCCTCCCTTCTCATCTGAAGGACTTACAGATGGTTCTATTTATTGTAAATATCTACTTTATTTGAGCCCCTTTAGCACTGCTTAGCAGGGACATGTCTATTATAAATTAAATACAGCAGGATTATACATTACAGATGCAAGCCATGGCTGATGAGCTTCTACTCAAATACAGGACAGAAAAAACTGAAAAATTCAGTGAAGTTTCTCAGGCTTGATACTACCATAATTAAAACCTGGTGTGAGAGCTATCTTTTACTGTAATCCCCATATTCAACTGTAATATTTTTTACTGCAGTGCTCACTTACTATGTAGAAATCCAGATCTCTAATCCTCACTTTATTGTTTCATATCTGACATTCTAGTTTATGCTAGTGCAAAACAGGTTTACTGCACTAGCAAATCAAAGTGGTTATTTTACCCTAGTTTAAATAAACCAAGGAAGCTTCAAGTACTAAAATATTAGGTCTGCATTTCAGTGTGTGTTTCAGTTGTAACCTCCAAATTTGACCTTACAGCAGCTGAGGAGAGACGATTAGCATAGCTGTAAATATTCCAAAGTCATCATCCTTTTCAACAAACATAAGAAATAGGATTGCAGATGCAATTCTGAAATATTATTTGCAAGAGCAAATTTGTATATTTTATTATTTTTATTATTTGCAAAGTTTCTCTTAGTATATTTTAACTGATTGTAGCAATATTTGCTTAAACACTAACACTGACACCTGTGAAAGATACACACACCACATATTTTCTGAAATAATTTCAAGATCTGCCCTTAGATACAATGAGTTCCAAGGAGAGCCGCCTGGAACACTTTTTGCTAAGACAAATATTTTTCCAGAAACTCTTTTTCAAAATGCACATCATATTCAAGATTCCTCCACAGAATTTTTTTCCTTTCGACAAAGAAAGACCTCTCCATCTGGGGTCATCTGTTCTCTTCTTATTAGAAAGACCTGTAAGTTGAAGACACAGCTATTGATGCTATGTACTATCATGAAAACATACAGAAGTTCCTGGTTTTCAAGACAAGGACAAATTCTCAAACTTTTTTTTGAAACTCTGAAAACTTCTGTGAAACCAGTCTACCCTACTGCAGGGATCTTTTCCAAATCTTGAATAAGCCTTCACTTTTCTTGTACAGAGGAGAGAAAGGTACAAGAGCACCTCAATGTTCTCTTACCCAAAGATAAAAGTTAGAATTTAAGTTAATTCTGAATTTTTCTACTACATAACTGAAATACTACCCTGATTACCCTTCAGCACATTTCTGGCAAACCCATGTTTTTAAGAATGTTTTTTAAACTAGCGTTAATGTATAAAGGTGTTGTCCAATTTTGGGTGTTAAATACATGAGAGGATCTGACTACATTTTCCAGGAATATCTCTGAATCCAATAAGTTAAATTAATATTTAATGTCTGTGGACTTGGATTGTCCATTTGAGGTGAATAACAGAAACTTTTTGCCTTCACTGATAAAGCAGACAGACAAAAAATAGATTTCAGTTGATATCTGCTCTGTCCCTCCATGTACACTTTTATTGGCAGAGATACTAGAACATGCGGTACTTGAAATCCACTTCTTTGTTTTCCATATTAAACCATAACTGGTGTGAGGCAAGCCCATAAATCTGCCAAATGAATCTGTTCAGCATTTGCAGAATATAAAGCAAATCTGACAAATAAAGCTGGCAGAGTGAAAGCACAGACCCACTAAGAGCACGTGGCAAAGCTCCTACTGGTGAGAGCAGAGACAGAATACACCCAAGACTACCTGCAGAATTGATGCAAAGCAGAAAGCAAGTTCTTAGGATTCAATTTTTCATGGAATCTAAAATGCCAGGCACCCTGATCTCACTGAAATTCAGCTTATCAGAAGGTTCAAGCTGTTCATGAACAGCTGGGACCCAAAATTTCCATCACAGCTTTATGATTTGTTCCAGTAAAGCTCTAAACTTTCTCTGACACCGCCTGGAACTTACATTGCACTGTATAACAGCAGTGATACTAACAAATATTTGCTAATACTTGCCAATATTTGCTCCTACTGCTTTGTTAGTCTCCTTACACTAAACATCCATTTTTGATTACTGCTGCCACACTTCCCTGATCCCATTGGGCTGATTATTGAAATTAACAATCTGCCTCTGATCACTGGGCTTCACACAGATCTTGTGAAAAGTGCAGAGGCAAAGGCAAAGTTGTTCTGATTGGCTGCAAAAAATTGCAGGCATTACTACTAAGTTTAAAGAGCGTGGTCATTAGAAAATGCCAGCTACAAACTGCCACCTCTGATTTCCACATTGTCACCTTCTGGCAAATAGGCAGTGATTTGGGTTTATTCCACTTCTTTGTCCCTCAAAGCAGCAAATAACATTTCTCCTTGCCAGTTTGTGTCCTTTTTCACACTTGGCATACACTGGTTTGCTCACTGCTGCATCTCCCTCTGCACAAGAAGCTGGTATGTAACTGCTTGGTTTTGATTATTTCCATATTCTTACTAGCATAGTCTATAGCAGCTTTGGGAGCCTGGCTAAAGTCCTTCCAATAGCCTTGCTCTCCTGACACCTCACTTGTCCAGCAGCACCATAAAAGCTGTCTTGTACGCAGGCAAATTTTAAATACCCATTCAGTGGAAGGTGTGTATAGCTGGGCACAGCCAAGCCTTCTGGTGGTAATCAAGGCAGTAACATTTTGGTACAGAGAAAGGAACCTAGCAATTCAGAAGTCCATTTTTGGATACCTTACTACACCATGGTACCGCAACACAAGTGTTCCCTAGAGGTATACTTGCCCACATCCCCAGCAGCATCCTGGCTGGGCTATATTTTCCATTAGGAATGAGTTTGATATGGGAAAGTAAACTGCATCTTTTTCAATACAATCAGAGATTGAGTCTCAGTCCTTCAGTTCCAAGAGCTTCCTTTGCTGTTGAAAGCAACAAAGAACAGAAATAGACTCTACTGTCATATCTTCAAATCCCAAAGGATTATGGCAGAAACAGCAGGTGATCTCCAGTCCTGCTCTATCCTGAACAGATAGAAAAAGACTTAAAAGAAAGAAAGTGAAATTTCCTCCTTGTGTATTTTTTTTATTCTCCACTGCCTTCCAGTTTTAAAGAGTGTGAATAAAATAAGTCAGATAAGGGGACCTGACGTCCTTCAAGTCACAAAAACATACAAAAATAGGGAGAGGGGCTGGTTTACAAAAAGAAACAAACACAAAACTAACAAAACAACAATATTGGCAAATAAGAAATTATTTTTGTCTTTTGCCTATTTTCTGATTTCATTTGAGATATAATAAAGCACTGGAACAGCTTGTCCAAAGCAGCCAGGAATCTGTCCTTGCACTGAAAAAAGCCCTGAGCAACTTGGTCTGAACATGGTGCTGGCCCTGCTCAGGGCATGTGACTGGACTAAGTAACCTCCTGAGTACATCTGGTACATCTGCAATATTGCCACTGCTGTTGCACATTCTGTCATTTATTTATGCAAGATACTTAAAACAGTTATTACTTTTGTTCAACATTTTTAAGCAGGAATATCACCAATACAAGGCAGGATCTCAAAGCAAATCCTGAACCTCTCCTGGTTTGAACTGCACCTCTTTCAGAGCAGATGAGAAACCACCATAGGGAGCCACATTACAGATATACTTGTACCACCTTAGCCACAGCATCCTGTATGGGCTGGACAACTCTTAAATTCTCCAAGTGTAAATCACTCTTCAAACTAATGGGCTAGAGAAATTACAGCAGGAGAATGTTATTACCTTGCAGTTTTAAGATATTACCCTTTAAGACATCTAAGCTACAGAACACTCTAATTCATCTCTGGAGAAACTGTCTGCAGAAAGGCTTAGCTAAAAGAGGCGTATATTCATACAAATTTCAGAGTTCATATTTGCACTATGGAGGAAAAAACCCTGGAATATCCTGCAAGGAAGTCAATACATCCTTGCAGACAACAAGTAAACCTTGACTTCAGTCTCTATCTCAATGCTTTGTACTCAGTCAATGAGTAGGATGACCAGATACTGCAGATAGGGCATGACAGTGAAGGAGCTGACAAGTCTCCCAAAAAAACATACAAACCTCACTTGTTAGGCCATCATATTATCCATGGTTATCAAACTCAGCACCAGAGAGGGTTTTCTGCTCCCAGCATATCCATATGGGGCACCCTTGGACTTGAAGAAGCATCATTCTTTCTTCTGGCTACATTCCCAGGTCTGTGTCCAATCCACTTCAGATCAAGGCCAAATTGCTTTCTATCTTTTCCTGAACTCTGTACTTTAAAAGACATCGACATATATCAGCTTCTTATCTACAGTCTCTACCTTTTTGGTACATGGGTAGGGAAGAGCTCTGAAGTAACTCTTTGGCCTTCTCCAGATCTCAGCTCTGCTCCCAGGCCTACAAAACATGCCAGTCAACAAAGTAAGCATTAATTCAGTAAATTGTTCTTTGGCACACATGACTGATTCTGTTCATTATTACCTTACTTTTACCTCCGTTTCTTCCCTCCACTGTTAACTCCTTTCCCAAGTGAAAATTAAGTTCCTTTAACCTTTTTAGTCTAGGCTTCTGTGTGACGGTGTATATTATAAGTTTATATATCCATTTGTATTTCATTTTATGTACAGTTCTGTTATCCCTAGTTATCCCCTATTATCCCTGCTTGTAAATGGACTGCCCCGGTCTTCCCCTTCCTTTGATCCCACTTAGTTCCCTCTACCAGTGTCTTCCCCCCACACAATCTCCCCGCCTTTGGGTCCCTCTGCCCCCATCCCAAATATGTACCCTGATCCCTCCCCTTCTTCCAGAACCTTTCCTGTCTCTCCAAGTTACTCGGTCCCTGGTTGGTTTGAGTACAAGGCCTTAGGCTTCCTCTCATGCCAACCATCCCTAAACCCCACTCCTTCCCTTCCCTGGTTGGTCCTTTCCCCATTTCCACCCCCTGTTTATGCCCCCTACTTAAACCCATGTTTGAGAACCATCTTGGCTCTTGTGGGTTGGTTCTTCTAGAGGCATAGACCTCTAATAAAGGTTCCCTGTTACACCACCCACAAGGGTCATCTTTTGTCCTCTTCATCAAGCAGCTGGTCCGCTGGTCCTCCTCCAGGGACACCAGCTAGGGGCTGGTGAACTGCCCTCACTGAAGAAGCCCCTTGCGGGGTGTGAGGCAGGACGTACTGCCTGGTTGGCAGCCCCTGAGTCGCCGGGCGTCCCGAGCCCTTCTGTAAAGGGCTGATTGGTCGCCTGGTGCCCGAATCTGCCCAAAGCCCCTCCGGGTGGCTGCGAGCTAGCCAGGGCTTTTCGGGGTACAGCCACCTGAAGAGGCACCATGGCACTTCTAAAAAATCTCTCAGCACCCATGATGCTAAGCAGTATTTAAAATAAGCGTCATTCACCTTTAACTGTATGTACGAAAAGCTGGAAGTTTTCAGATATGCCCAGCACAGCAAACAGAGGCAGGAATACAGTTCAGCATCAGTGGCTAATGAGGAACTGCAGGAGCAGACCTCTGGAAAAACATTTCTCTTTGACATCATCCATGTTTAAATGGCAATATAGACACAAGTGTCATCTCTGTAACTGAGTGTTTCATTTCTGATCCTTTATCAACAGTTTCAAGAATAATCTCCTGTGTTATGGGGCAGGGGAAAGACAGCAGGCAGAAATCAACGTTTCTATTGAATGGGAAATTCTAGCAATTCTTTTTTTTTTTCTTCTGTGTAGGAGAAAATAGAAGTGCTTACAAGAAACCATCAACTTTTTTTTTTCTTTTAAGAATGAAAGAGTTGAGGAAAAAAGCAGTTTCATTTTTATTAAACAGTTTCTCAATTGAAATTATTTATTTTCGTTTCCTGCCTGAAGAAGTCTCACTCCATTTTGCTGAGCTGAACAGAGACTAGTCATATTAATCCTGTTCCCTGTTCCAGCAGGCCTGTCTGAGACACTCACTGCTCCTTCTTGCATTAGGAGCACATGGAAATGCCACATGCCACTTCAGATTCCACACTACTGGGATGATGCATCATCCCCTCATATACCATGCAGTTCCTGAGACAGAAATTTCCAAATGACTTGGGAAAGTGGCTGCTCAGGAAATAGCTCCACAATTGACTAGACTTCTTAATCAGCACACACCTTTCATTTAAGCAAAATTAAATACTATAACTTCCATTTGACTCAGTTTCACATCCTATTTAAATCTTTCATTAATATATCACACCAAACACTGCTGTAAAATTATTGTATCTTTGTTGCAAAGGCAGGTACAGCAGCAAACTTAATATCCATGTCTCCAAATCACAGACCTGATTCTTCACTGTTGAGCCTCAGCAGACGTGATCTTCTGAGCTGACATATCACTTCTGAGTCCACATTTCCAAGCTCATCTGTCTTGCCACACAGTAACAATGTCAAGTCACTCAGGTCCTTGCAAAGTACTACATCACACAGCTCCCAGCACCCTGAATTTGATTTATTGTCCTTCTCAAGAACCTAAGCCTCCCCAGTTCACCAATTGCTTATGGAAACATCTCACGCTACAAAGGAAAGCTTCAGTTTCTGTGGAAAACTACCTCCTGAGTAAGCAGGGGGAAAAGAACCCCAAACCCCAAACCCAAACCAAACCCAAAACAAACACCACCACCAACAAAAAGCCAAAAAATCACGTGTTGCTACACAAAACTCCCACAAACCAAACAAAACCGAAAACCAATAATAAAACCAAACAAAAACAACAACCACCACCACCAACAAAAAGCCAAAATACATCTCCTTATTTTATGCATAGTTTTCTGTCACCAAACGTTTTAGGCCACACGTGTTGCATTTTCAGCAGTTTATCAAAACCCGTTTATTTTTGTTACCAGAATACCCAGCAATCACAGCACTGTCTTGCTTTTGTTGAGACATTAACTTTGCCCTGAAGGAAACCATGTCATTGTTCTCTACATTTATCCTGCTATGTCACAGAGCAGCTCCCAGCATTGTTGAGACAGACACAGAGGAAGGTGTTGCTATTTCTCTTCCCGCCACTGGGACTGCAGAGCCAATTGCAGTCTCCCAAGGTGGAGAGACCCTTGAGCTCCTGAAAGCGGAGACAAAAAGGAGAGAGGTAAGTAATTGTTCTCCCCAGTTTTGGTACCAGCTGAGAACTTCTCTGTTTAGGGTTAGAGGCAACAGAATGAATACAGTCTTGCAGGAAGCGTGCTCTATTTTATATTCTTGCCCACCAGCTTCTCTATCTTTAGCTATCTGTCAAGAAATCCAGACAGCTTTTTTCCTTTCCCAAGTTGCACATTTTTCTGGCAGGCCATTCCAGCTCTTCAAGTGTTTTTCATGATCCATCTCCAGCCTGACTTTGCTGTGGTGTTTGTACAATAAAGTTGCCAAAATGCAAACTTTGGAGCACTTTAATCATAAAGATACTAAGTTTTCCATCATCTGACAACTTCCATTAAATTCTTCACAGGACTCATTTTCCTGACTTAGGATAACCACAAACTACACTATTTAAGTTGTAAATTACAGCCTTTTATACTATTTGAAAGCCCAAATCAGCTAATTGCTAAAGAGATTAAGTATTTAAAAATAATTTTTCTCTCAAACCTCTCCCATTAGGATTAGCTGGATATGAACCAGCATCAAGTGAACAGGTTTCCTCTATCATTAAAATGTGAGATCAATACAATGAAGATGAATATCCGTAATGTTGAGTCACCTTTTTTTTCATTTTGTGTTAAACTGCTCCAAGCACAAAATGCAAATGTTTCTATTGCTTGCTACACACAGGGTTTAACAACTTGAAACTCACATGAATGCAGTATACAAAATTCACTTGAACACAGTGTAAGCCTGTGTAAGACTGAGTGGCCCAGGAAAGGTGAAAATTGTACAAAACAAGAGTAACTTTAACACCACACAAGACTATGCTTAAGGGTGAAACAGAGGTTGGGGGTTTTTGCTTAAGTTAGCCACATGAATTAAACATTTGCCATGNTAAAACTCATTTTTCTCCTCCCCTTTCTGGCCAATTAAACATTATTATATTTTTTTAAATTAGTAAAAAATAGTAGAGGAGGCAAGAAAAAAACATGACAAATCAGGATAGATAATGTACTTTTCCCCTTTCACAGTTTGAAGTTTGGGGAAGGAAAAATGGTTAATTTTTTTCTAGCTTTTCCATGTTAGAAATTATCTTGTAACTTGGTGCACATTTTCATGTGCTCTCTAACAAACAGCAAGAAGAAATTGTTGAATTTGTTAAAGCATAACCTCAAAAATCAGATTAGCAGAGCCTTTTCTTCAGCTAAGCAGGCTACTCTTACTACAAGTTTCACATGGTTAAGAAGAGCAAAAAGCGTAGGAATGGTCATATTTGGTCAGAGCAAGGACATGCCTAGCTCCATAGACACTCTTGGACAGAAGCAGCCATCTCTCACTCCTGACCTTAGGCATCCATTAGGTATGATATCTTCCTCATGGCCCATGGTTGACAGGCAACTTCTTGTGGACTCCAGGACTTTGAGCCAAATGTAGTTTTTATATATTTAGCAAGTTTCAATCAATTTGTTTTCAATAAAGCCCCCAAATCCCCACCAAAACAGTAAAAGCTTTTATCATCAATAAATGGCAACCACTGTATTATGTGGCAAGTGACACTGGAGATAAATTCCAGTGAAGAGTCATCTCTTCTTGCTTTCTGCTGAGGGCTCTCTGGTCTCCCCAGAGATGCTGCCTGGGGTTGTGATTTAGCAGTTAGGACTGAAATAGTGGGGAGCTGGGGTGAGACATGCCAGAGGAATTTGGATGGTGCCAGTACTTTAGCTCCAACATGGGTATGTTACTACATGGTTTCTGCAAATGTAAAATCACTGAGACACACATCGTGCTGGTAATATAAGGTGAGTGGTGAGAGACATATCTTTTACATGGGGGATTAGGATGCAGACAGCACTCTAATTTGATCTCTTAGCCAATAGCAGCAGCAAGAAATTCAATTTACATGGTAAGAGATACCAATCCAAACATTAGGACTGCCAAATCCTGGGACTCTCAAGTGTGATTAGAAAAAAGAAATTTCCACAGGTGCAATGAACTACTTCAGTCCTGGTCAAAGGTTGTCTACCTGCACCTTCTGCTGCTTTGAGAGAAGGCATGCACTGGCCAGACACATCTTAGCAAAGTATGTGGGGTTCTGGTTTCAGTAGTGGAATACGTGGTGGAGGGTGCTCCTCACAGGTAGTTACAACTCATCAGAGAATATCAATGTAAAGAAAAATGTGTTCTAGACAAGACCTCTGCTGGCTGTCCATTTGGTGCTGATACTTCATGTCTTGAGTTCAAATAGGTTAGACCTAAACATCAAAGCAACAGTGAGAGAGTGTGAGAGGATACACTCTGGTCTTCTTTACATTCTGAGAGAGGAGGGACCCCCTGGTGTTTTCACTGATACAAGCCTACCATGAGTAATGTACATCTGTTGTGCCTTACATTCCTCATGTGGAAAGAAAGCTGACCCGCCTGCCTAAAAAGGGCTGTACAAGCATGAGGTGTAATGTAGCCACGTGTATTGGGTGGCCACGTTTTGGTAGTGGGTGAGCTACAGGAGTGGCTTCTGTGAGAAGTTGCTAGCAGCTTCCCCTGTGTCCAATAGATCTCATGCCAGACAGCTGCGAGATGGACCCGTACCTGGCCAAAGCCAAGTCCATCAGAGATGGTGGTAGTGTTTCTGAGATGACATAGTTAGGATGGGGGAGGAAAAAAAACCCTGCACAACTGTAGCTGGAGACAGGAGTGAGAATATGTGAGAGAAACAGCCCTGCAGACACTCAAGGTTGAAAGGAGGTAGAAAAATATCAGGAGCAAAAATGAGCCAGGGAAGAAGGGAGGGATGAGGCGGAAGGTATTTGAAGATTTAGTTTATATTTCTCATTATCTTGCTCTAATTTAATTGTTAATAAATTAAACAAATTTTTCCCCAAGTCAAATTTGTTTTGCCAGTGACAGTAACTGGTGAGTGATCTCTCCTACCCTTATCCCAAGCCAGACGCCTTTTGTTGTATTTTCTCTGCCCTGTCCAGGTGAGGAGGGGGGCCATAGAATGACTTTGGTGGGCACCTAGTGTCCAGCCAGGGTAAACCCATTCCACCATGGAATAAACTGCTGAAGTTAGCAATTTTCTCAACAAAGGTGAACACACTGGATGCTGCCTAAATGCTGCTGACCTCGGGGTGTTGGTGCTCCAGGAATATACCTGGCTTTTGAGTTAGTAGAATTTGCTTGTTGCTCATTATATTTGAGCTCCACAGAAATGTAATTTCCCAGGGGTCTGGCAGCTCAATCAAACCAAGTTTCTGAACAAAAGAATGACTTTAGCATTTAGAGATCATGTAAGTACTTCCTTGTAGCAGTGACCCTGCAGGAGATGAAAGCTATGTTTCTGGTGTCAAATCATTAACAGAAGACCTTTATGCCAAACTACAGCTACTTGAATGGATTTCCCCTGTATTTTTCACCATGTGTTGGGATCACAGTAGGAAACTTATTAGATGTGATCTCATCAGAGGGGAGAGAAAGGTGAGAAAAGGTGAAAGATTCATGAAATCAATTTGGACTTGCACAGCTGATATTTAGAGAGTGAATTTTCTTTACATGTTCCTCATTTTTAACAAGCCTCCTTCATAGTAGAAACTATTTTCTCATTGTCTTGCCTCCCAGGGTTTGTCTTGTAAGAACTACCCTCACATTGCCTAAAAGGAAAGCAATCAGCTGTTTTATTTGGTGAACCACTGACTTTTTCTATACCACTCTGGTAATGAAAGACTTCAAAATGAGAAGAGAGATCAAAAACTTCTGCTAGCCACAGGGCACGTTGAGTTTTGGAAGAATGTCTCAAGTATATTCCTGTCTTTGTGCAGAGAGATACCCTGTATAGTTATTTGGTCTGTGTTGTGTGTTGCCCCATCATTCCCCCCACTATCAATCTCAAGGGAGAGGCAGAGCTGGACTGCTTCAGGGCCCGTGAGATAATCACACTCTTGCTTCCAATGGGAAAACCCTTTCTGCTATGTACAACAAAACCAAGTAACTCTGTACTTCCCACCATCTCATCTCTAGCCATGATGTCTAGTATGCCTGGGAAGGTTTTGTGATCCAGCTTCTATGTCTTATTATACTTGCCTCCTGCACACTCTTTCAGGAGACTGTCTGCCTGATCCAGTGGAAGGTGTTTCTGCCCATGACAGAGGGATTGGAACTAGATGATCTTTAAGATCCCTTCCAAGCCAAAACAGTCTATGGTTCTCTGATTCTATGATTCCATGACTATGGCTCATTCTTGCTTGTGTTGTCTGTGTGGTTTCATCTGACTTTCTACACTGAAGTTGTACAGCAACAAACAGGTCTTTGTATTTTTCTCTTAGTTTGCATAAAGAAATTTAGCTCCCATTTGTTCCCCGTAGTCTTTTTTTTTTAAAATGCATCCTCCATGAAAGAAATATCCCAGTCTGAAATTTTCCTGTGGCAGCGTGTGGTAACAGCTCTCAAAATCATCTCTCTGAATTGACAAATCTGCCTAAACTGTTTGCACAAAGAGCTAAGAACTAGGGGGCATTGAAGGAGACCAACAGTTTGCAAGCAAGTTGTAGCACCAACCACAATAGCTGGCTATGACAACCCAATGGACTTAGTGCTCCTAGCTCCAAACCTTCCTGTTAATAATGGCCCCTTTGGGAGCTTTCTACTCCTATGGGTGGGTGGGAGTACAGAGGTTGTTGCTTTTTTATTGCTTTTTTAAAGTGCAGACAGTTGCAACAACATGGACATCTAGTCACATGCTTCTTATGTGATAATACTGTGTTATGAAATGCAGTGCAATGTGCTCCATAACCTAAGTGAACTGAATAGAATGTATTTTATTTGCACAAGGGACTGCTTTTCATTTCTCTCCCACTGCCATCTGCCCCAATGTTTTATTAAGTTTTTCCAAAAAACCTGTGTTTTTCTTTTTCATAAAATCTCAGATTTCAGTGATTGTACCATCATTTTAAAAGCACCCACCTTGGGAGAAGCACTGACTGCATTAGAAGTGTGGAATTGAGGTTCAGCAGACATGATTTATAATTCCAGCCTTGCCATTGCTTTACAAATACAAGCATGCCTGAAAAATTATCTCCTCACTGCACACAGATAAAAATTAACAAACAAACAAAAAAACCCAACAAAAAACAACAACAAAAGCAACAACGACAACAAAACACCCTCTTCAACTGCAGGTCTTCAAAAGAATTTTTTTCAATTGACACATTGGTTCCAGATTTAAAAACTGGGGTGGATGTGTGGGTATGTGTGAGTGGAGGCTAGAAGAAGAAGAGGATGCCTTACGAAATAAAGCAAAACTACAATTTTAATCCACTTTCCAAATGGAAAACTGCCAGAATTGCAACAAAACTGCTTTTTGAGGGGAAAAATGCAGTTGTCTTCTAAAACTTGCATTTTCACCTGAAAACATATCTTTAAACAGTTTCTACACCCAATATATCAGTGGTTGAAAAGATAAGGACTGTAAGCAGCTTCTGTCCTGCAATAAATACTTTATTTACACTGTAGCAGGCTTCTATTTGTTGATAAATGAAGAAGAGGAGGTAGGACTGTGGTTGAGGACTTCATGCTGAGCACTTGATATCAAGCTGATAGATTATTATGATCAAAATAACTAAATATATTAAAATCCCATTACTTAATACTAATGACAATGTGAAGGCGTATTTGCTAAACAGCCTTTCTGTCTTCTCAGACATCAGCACTCAGCAGATTATAGGACAGAATTTCAATAATCACTCATATTTTTCTGCTAGGCTTCAACAACCAGCTACACTTACAAAAGACAAAATATAATTCAGTTCGATCCCTCCAGTTCTCAATACCTTGTAGCAGCTGTGAAGTGGGCTTATCATGGCCCTTCCCATGTCTGTTCAATTAGAGATAATAACTGAAGGTATTAATCACACATTTACAACAAAATTTTCCATAGTTAGGGACACTCTGCAAATTATGTGATCCAATGTACATCCACCTGTTTATGTTGCTATGATTATGCTGTCCTTGGTCTGAAAGAAGGATATAATGAAAACTTTAACAATTAATGGATTTTCACATTTAATGGGCTGAGCTTTCAGCCTGGCACAGTAACTTAGTGCCAGTGATCCCCTCCTGACTTTCATTTTTCTTTACTGCTGTTGGAGGATAAGTCATCAGCGCAGAACACTTAGGAGCATGCTTACCACTAAAATAAAAAACTTGGTAGAGCTGCTCTCAGCCACACCATTCAACACTGAGGGCTGTAACATTTTAAATAATGTGGTATTGTTCCATTAAGTTAACCCCAAAACTAGGGAACACACCTGATACTGGACGAATTACAAACTTAAAATTAGACGTTTGAGGCAGTCCACAGTGGCTAGGTGGCTGTTCAGTGTTGGTGATTGAAGGTCAAGGAAAGTTTTAACTTGCAAATCTAGCCCTGGACACCAAAAGAGAGGCACAAGAACCTGAAATATCATTTAAAATGCAGTCTAAGAAGTTGGAGTAACAGAATTGGGTGAGAAAACAGAAAAGATCACAAACTGAATATCCTACTCCCTTAAGTTTCTTGTAAATAAGGATTGGGACACAAGACTAGGTGTATGTTTCCAGTGGTATAACAACAGAAGACCTTTCAAGAACAACGTTTTTAGAAATGTCCCCTAACTGTTTCACATTGTGGAACAGCTGTACCCTTCCACTTTCACTCCGTGCTGCCTGGAGCTCTGCTTTCCAGATACAGTAAGCAGACAGATGAAAACCTCACCTGCTGCTGACAGGCTCCACAGAAAAGTACCCCTTAGCAACAGGGGGTTCTCATGGCACTACATACATTAGCCCATAGCTCTGCCTCAGGAAAGGTTCTCTAAATAACAGTTTTCGACTTCTGTGGAGATAATTAGTTATGTCTCTATCAATACCATATTTAACAGCTCCACTTGTTATAGAACATAAAGAAAGGGTCTTACACAACACAAGCTTTTTCATCAGAGGCTAGAGAAAGGCGCTGGAATCTCTCCACAGGACAAGGTGGTTTTGTTTAGCACCGAATAGCAACCAAGGTGAGTTCTTATTAGTTGATGAGCAGAAATTATCCTGAAAAAAAAGGCAGCAGAGAGGGACAAGCTGGTAGAAAAGCCTGTGCAACTTGAATTGAAAACCTTGAGAACTTACTGAAGTTTCTCTGCAAGGAGATGAGATCTGCCTCAGAGAAATTGCCCTTTATTTAGAAAGGCTCAGTCACAGGCTGTCACCTATCATAGAAGAAACTATACATGCTGTACCAAACAGAAACATCACCAGGACTTGCAAAAACGAACATATGCATCTCAAGTTGCAGTTTTGCCCTATATATCTCCGTCGCTAGGAGAGACTTTTACACATAACACGTAAGTCTTGCCTTGGCCTATGTCAAGTCCACACTGAAATATGTCCACTTAGCAAAAGAACACCCTTTTTTTTCAGCATGTTTTAAAAAATCATTAGGAATTTGACTGAGCTGCTCATAATGCTTTCCATTTCTCAGAAGTCTCTCAGCTATGGATTCCTGTGACTGAATGAAAAGAAAAATTCAATGGCAGCCAGAAAAAAAAAAGTACAAATTTACACAGGACAGTGAAAACATTTTTTCTATTAATAAAAAATCCACGCTCCTGCAACTTCCTCCTGAATATGTATAAGGCAGGGAATAGCTGAGGTGTGAACACTGCCATGTGGCAAGGGAAAAGAACAGAGCTCTCAGCACTATCATGCATGGCTTATTTAGACAAAGGTAAGCTAACTCTTTACTATGAAACAAGTCTCACAGCTAAGGTACACAGAAAGACAAAAGATCTTTCTCCCTTAGATTGCAACACATGCACTGAAGTCATCTAGGAAGTTTCGAAAATCATTACCTCCAAATCTGACTAAGCCAATCTGAAAGAAAAATCAACCTAAAGAATACAGCATGCATTCAAAAGCATTTTTAAGCACTACTTGACTACCATCCCAGTGATTAACATTTGCTGCTTATTTTTCCTCTCCTGGTCTTATGATTCTTTTGCTATTTGCTAGTCCTTTTTCCTTGCAGATACATCTGCACAGAAGCGGAATTACCTCATCTCTGTGTGCAACTCAGATGACTGCAGTCACAACCATCCAACCTGGGAGCACAGCCAGAGCACAGAGAGGTTTAGCTGCTTTGGCACAGAAGGAACACTACAGCTACTTCCAAGAACATAACAACTAGAAAGGTAGGTTTTCCAAAATGGCTAAAAAGACTCTTTCCCCTGGACAAGGTTATTGCTGAACTGGTATTTTGGATTTGTGTCTCCTGCTTGGCAACAGCAATAGTCAACAGCAGCGACTGAATTCTGTCAGAAAGCAGAAACGTCCCTAGACAGTCTCACTCCATGGCAATTCCCGTTACTCTATAGCATGGTGACTCTGTGGTAGCTGCAGAAAGAAATTCATTTTTGTCTCCAGTACTGTTGGCAACAGAAATAACCAGGAGAGCTGAGCTCCAAAAGTATTACTTTATGGGAACCCAGTGTGATGCAGAGAACAAGTTTCAATTGGCTCCAACTTAAGTCAAAGCCACAAAGTGACTGAAGTTTTGTTAAAGGATAAAAAATAATTCTAGCAATAGCACAAAGTCTGAGAATCTGCTTTTCATCAGACTCTTCTACCAGAGCCTTTTTACTACTAACTGACTGAGTTTAATGTAGATTCTGGCATTCTAAAAGGTGTTGACCAAAGTTGTTAGAAGATTGATCTAGCACAATGGAAAAAATTTATCTAAGGGTTTTCTTGCATCTGCAAGTGATAGACAGAAACCAGAATTTACAAGGACTAAGAACTGAATAATAGAGCTGAGTTTAAAAATTAACAACAAAAACAAAAAATCGGACTTAGGACAAATGTTCACATTTGCCCTCCAGTGAACAAAATTTCAGCTTGGTGTTGGAAAAATATTTAATTAATCTATTAAATGAATCTTTGCAATTTGCCAAGAAGCTCAGTGGCTTCTTGATATCAGTCTTTCCTAGACTGGCGTCTCAGGGAAAACAAACATTCGGGCAACACACTCTCAGAAATGGTTTTCTTGAAACACATCTCAGTGCTACTGAAGACTGTGCTGTATTCAGCAAAAAAACTCCCAGACTTTCATGGTAGAGAGAATGCACATGGCCCTTGAGGCACCATAACCCCCCTTAAACATATGAACTAACTGAAAAAATAAGCCAAGATAGCAGCAGTAGG
>WEIV01001964.1:39325-50580 GCA_013390005.1 Calyptomena viridis
TAATTTGACAGGTATTTTTCTTGACTTTTTTTTTGCTCTTTAATTTTTTATTTTTGTTTTGTTTTTGTTTTTCAAGCAGGGAACTCTTATTATCATTTACACACAGCAATTCCTCTCTCCAGTACATTAGCTGAAAATCTACTTGTTTAATTAAGTTTTAGGCTGCAAGCCTTCTGTTCTTTCATTCTAATAGACTAAGAAATGAAAGCACAGTCTCTGCAGATTTTACCTTACATATCATCAGGTTGTTGACTTCTTAACCAAATTACTTGATACAAGGAATTTTTGCAGAGCCCAGCTAACTTGAGTCAAGGAGGAGAAGCCACAGCCAGCCTGCTTCTAGATGAATACAGATGTCAACATTATTTTCCTAATAAGTGAAACAAAGCAAGCCACAGTGCTTTTATGGACAGGAATGCAAACAGCAACAATTATGCAAACAGGTAGCAAAACCCAGTCATGACCCCAAGAAGAAGTTGGCAAGATAGACAAGTGTAGTGCCAGATGAAACTGCCTACAGTTATCCAGCAGATCAGTGAGCCCAAAGCAGAACCAACATGCTGTTCACTGGGCCCATGTCACCCTTCCTGGAGAACAGTCTATGTGTGACTATTTACCCTGGACTAACCTAGTAGCAGATTAGTAGATTTGTTTTTTTCCTATTTCTAATCAATAAAAAGAAGAAGAAATGAAGCAACCTTTTCTATAATTACTGAAGCATTAAGAAAATATACCATTTTCTCTGAATACGTGGTTTTTACAGCAGTTACTCTCACTGAATGGCACTCTGCAAACATGGGAAGGGACACTACTGCAGGACACAGCATGATGCCAGGTACTCAACGCAGGGTACAAGAAGAAAGAAAGATGAGGATTTTGAAGTGACTGAGCCAGGCTGTGTTGCACACTTCTGTCTTATATATTACCTATCACATAACACTAGTTTTCTGCCTTTCTATGTTAGGTGGTTTGATGACAAAGCTGCAGTGAAATTTTAGGACCCTGGTTAGTGCTATGTAAAAAAAAGAAATCAAAGTGGCAAGAATATTGTTGGTGAGAGCTTAGGAGTTTTTGTGATGTGTTTTTGTTTTAGTTTGGTTTTAAGAGATAAGACTCTTCTTACCTATCTTGAATCATACGCAAAAGTGTAGAACACTTGACACTTACTATCTATGCTGAAAATTTCCCAGACTATTAAGAGTAACAATTAAGTCATGCAGTAGTCATTTGGGGGGTGGGAGTGGAAGGAGAAGAAAATTATAAAGGCACCAAAATACATCGACAAGGCATAGAAAAACATAATTATTATTATTACATGGCCTTTGAGTATCAACAGATCTCAGTAGAGATTTGAGTACCTTAACAGATCTCACACGACTCTGAGCCTCAGGGCTGCCAGACAACCAATGCCAGAGCTCTTCTGTGCTCTTCCTTATTATACACCAATACCTCCACTTCAAGATTTCATTGTGCCAGACTGGCATATCGCAAGAGACAGTCTCTGCTTCAGCTATCACAACCGTAAGAAAGCAAATGAGCCAGGAATGTGCCAGTAGGGTAGGAAAGGGAGAGGGTAAGACAGGACTGTGGTACAGCCACTCATCATTAGCACTGCCCAGCAGCATCATGATGCTGATGCAGTCGTATTGCTCTCCCCATAGTCCCTTCTTCTACTCATGGTCCAGGAAGCAGTGACACATGACTGGAAACAAGAGCAGGCAAAACTGGTTGGTTTTTTTTTTGGCTCAAACCTCAGGAGCTTGACTGACAGCTGAACTAGTTTTCTTTATAAAAAGTAGGGTTCAGACAAAACGCCATAAATGCTGTGCAGCTTGGAGAAAAAAAACTCAGTCTTGAGAGAAATAAGGCAAAGTAAAAAAGAAAATTTACTCCATCCTTGCATAATCTGTCCTCTTTTTGGCAGTTTTCTCTCCTTAATTCAAACTCTTTGCAACCTTTTAGCAATGCAGATATAAAACAAGTGCAATTATTATGAGAATATTTTCATTCAGTACACTGCACATTATAAGTGTTCTTCTATCACCCTCAATAAATCTCATTTTGAGTGAGCAGACATGTTAAGAATTTTCATTGAAATTTGGGCTATAACAAAACAAAATTATATTCAACAAATCATAACGGACAAGATAGTCAAACACAGATAAGACAGCCCACAGCAGACCAGTCAACATTGATTAGTAGGTTTGCCAAATATATTTGCAGTAAATGGCAAAACAGAGAGCAAAAATAAGTTGTCTTAGTTGAAGCACTTTATGCTTTTCCATAATCTTAAAAATAGGCAACGTAGGAGCAATATGTTAGTATGCCAAACATGCTTGCATCTGAGCACAGAGAGTACAGATCTTGTGGGTGTAGATGAACTGTTACTCTGATATCCCTTAAAAACACAACCCCATACAAGAGACTGCAAAAATCTAAAGTACCACTTCTGCAACACCAAGGAGAAGGGAATCTTGATCTGTATCTCTGAAGAAAAGTGACCCAAGAGCATCTGTGAGGCCAACAGCCAAAGGCTTGCTGCAAGAGCTTGCTGCAAAGCAATTACTTCCCTCCCTTATTGTAAAGGAAGAGATGAAGTCCTGGGAAGCAGCAGGATACCCATTCACAATCAGCTCCTCAGTTCCTCTCTGCCCTCCTTTCTTATATTCTTATGCACAGCTTGGCCAAATGGGCTTTGGGGTACTAAACTTGCAGGATATGGAAATTGACCATGTCTGCTCTAATCTTTTATGTAGGCAATTTTCAGAAATCTGAATTTGCATGGAGAGGGAACAGTAAATAAATATTTGGTGATAATTAAGAGAAAATCTTCTATTTATCTCCCTTCAAAACATTCCTGAGTATTCTTAGGCTAATAATAATAGCAAAAGAAAAAGCCTAGAAAGCAATCAAAGGAAACAGAACAGCTTCTATGCAAAGAGTACACAAATAGAGTAGACTCTTCAAGCCCGGCAAAGGGGATGAGGGAAACAAGGGAAAGAAGAAGCAGCTTGGAAAAAGCAAAAAAAGATGAATAAGGAAAAAAAGTTTGTTCATAATCTCTCTCAATAAATATATTAGGGGACATTGGGAAAACCCAGAGGTGCGAGAATCAAAAGGAAATAAGAGGAGGTGGTTCTACAGCTATGCATAACACAGTCATGGAACTCCACGTCACCTTATACTTGCACTTCAAATGGCAGCATCACAAGCCACCTCTACAGCTTTCTGCTATGAAGCCCTGCGCAGAGGGGCTTTATGAAAACTGCGGAGGCCAGATCAGCAGGTAGTTGAGGCCGAGATTGGTTTTCACATTACTGACATTGTTGGACAAATGGCTGGCATCAGAAAAGCAATGTCCTATGTAGGCAGTTAAAGACTGAGATGACCTCACCTCCCTTCCATACAAAACAGACCTGCTGATTAAAGAACTCCTTTCCCATGCAGATGCCTAATTTATACTTTACCTGAAACACAAAGATGCTCCACTGCCCACTGTGTGTAACAATGCTTTTGCATGTAAACAGACCAGCACAAACACTTTAAAATGACTGGCCATATTACACTCCAACAGTCTTTACAGTTTGCCGAGAGGAGAGATGTCTACTTAAACATTCCTGTTGCTTAAGTTTTAACTCTAACAGTGTCTGTTTGTAGACAAATGTGTGATTTTTATGTACTTTCCTTCTAGACAAACAAAAAAATATTAGAATTTTTTGGGACCCGTATTCAATAGAATCAGGTTTCATAAAGAAACTATTCCATCACTAATAAGCTTCCAACTAAGACAATCCATGGGTTTAATTTATTTTAATTCATTTCATTTAAGTCTAACCCATCCCTGCAGGCAGCTTTGCTCAACAGAACTGTCACCATAGCAATCTATCACTTGAAACTGAAAGGTCTCTGCAAAGTTGGCACTTCAATGAAAGATACAGTGAGGGCACTGAAGGCTCTCCAAGTCTGATGCTGGGAGGAACCTACTATGGAAAAGAAAGTCCTGTATATCACTTCTGAAGCCAAGTCATCAAGATAAATGGTCAAAAAATAATACAGATGATCTCACTTTTTATTGTGCTCAGACGCAGTTGAGGCAATCCAACCCTAAAAAGCTTAGTGGGGATCTCATGAAGGATGAGAAAGTGATGTCTCTGAAGACTTCTTTGTCAGTCCACACTATGACAAAAACCAGACAATAAATTTTGTTTTGAAGCTTTTCAAAAGTTTATTTTTTCCTTTTCCCTCAAGTGAACACAATTAAACACATCAGCTTCCTACTCCAAACCCACCCCATGCTGGACCCTCGCTGCAGTTTCAAAGCGTGAGTTCCTCTGCCTATCCTGGCTTGTCCTTGCTGTTAGCATGCACAGGCAGAGATCCTCAAGTATCTGTTACCGTAAGTGCCAAAGACGACATCTGATAAAAGATGACTCTTTCCCTTAAAGAGGGGAGAACAATTTTAAGAAAATTCTACTGCCCTTCTAGGTTTACTTCGATGACTGATTTTGGTGTTTCAAGCCCAATATGTGCTTAATTTGTCTCTTATAAACTGTATTCATGTGTGAAGAATGCTAGCTGTGGATAACCATGCTAAAATAATCCCATATCAAGGATTCCCACTGGAGCTGTACGTGGTAGGGGAGAGTTACACAGGCATTTTGAACATGCTCCCATGAAAAGATCAGAACTGGAAGAAATTATAGACTATGATTTCTCAAAAGAAAAGCACTTGGCATTTGCTTTTGTTACAAGATATCCCAAACTTCTGTAGTGGATCAGCTTCCCCACTGAGGAGGGAATATGCAAACAATCTGCAAAAACATGACAACTACCAAAAAGATTGATCAGTGTTATCTTGACTATATTTCAATACCAAATGTTCACTTTGCATGTTTTATTTTCACCTCTGTTACATTACAAAATTATGTCTGATATTGAAAAATACGATGAGCAAACTATGCCATGCTGCCAATTTTTATTTTGCATTACCATTTGTGAACACAGTTTTTGACATTTTATCTTCTTGAAAACAAATTCCTTAACAGAAAATGCAAATTCAATTGTAATTTTTGTCAAATTAAGGAAAAAACAGGAACATGCATTTCTTAAGCATTCTCATACAAATCCAAACCATGGTTAAGACTGATTTTCTGGCTCCATTAAAGGCTCCAAACAACACTGAATACTGATTATATGCTGAGGCCAGAAAGAGAAAATGGATTTACCTGCTTTACTAATAGCCGCTTTACTAAAACCTCTTTAGAACAAAAAAGGTGAAGTCCTGAAAATTCTTCAGTTAAAGATGGGAAGTCAGGATCACAGAAAACTCAGACTCGGAGCATGCTCCTTATATACTGGGTTTACATCAGAATATGCAGCTATCTTATTTAATTTTTTTAAGCATTTCAAGAAGCTGGGGTCTAATTCCTGCACAGCTCCCTTTGGTAATTTCGAAAATGTCAAGCAGATTGTAAGTTTCTGAAGTAGAAAGTGCATGTGGTAGGTAATAATATAGAACAAGGTCTATTACATGAAACTGTTCACAGTAATACAATAAATCCCACAACAACAACAAATGGGAAACGAAACTTGTATTCAGCTTACAGAGCTGAATCCTCTTGTATCCTCTTACAGAGGATGCTAATAGAGCTTCTGTATGTTTGCATTTCCCAGCTTTTAAAAAAGCAGAATTACAGGTTCCCAAGGTAGCAAGCTAGCTCACCATCAAGGAGATTGGCATAAGTCACAAGGAAAGGCCTTTCACCCTAACAGAAGCTTTCAAAGATCAAGAAAGCAACACTGGGACGTTTGCTTTAAGCCAGGTAAAGTGGGCTCAGCAGCAGCTTTCAAAACACATTGCTCACAAAAAGAATACAGTATTTCCCTCCACATCTCAAAATCAGTCAACTGTCTTCACATTCAGCTTAGAGAGACTCTATCCAACCACAGTACTTTGATTTTGGACATCCCAATCTCACCAATGCAGTCACAGACCTCCCCTGCCACAGCAAAAGCAACATGCCAGTGAGATGTGATATGCCATAACTCAGAGTAAACCATTGCTGCCTTCCTTAGAAGATCAGAGATGCTATTGAATAGCTCTTTTTTTTTTTTTGCTATATTTCATACATTTCTTAGAAGAAAAGGGACATGCTCCCTAGTGAATGAGGAGCCCAAAAAGGTAGCTGCAGCATCTCAGCAGCGAAAGCCTGCAGCTCATCACCTGACAGCAGCTGACACAACAGGCCTAGAAGTGTGATTAGAAATACCCTCTACCAGTGTGGCAATCAAGGCTGGCTGTGAAAGTCTCCCTTTCAAGGTTGTGTATGCTGGGGGATTTGTTGTGTATGGACAATGCTGTCAGGCACATGGTGGGACTCTTGGGGTTGTCGTGGGCATGGCCAGGAGCAGGACTTGATGATCCCTGTGGGTTCCTTCCAACTCAGGATACTCTATGATTCAATTCTAATGCTAAAAAGGCACAATACAGAACAGCACTTCACAGAGCAGACTCAAGAACAGGTGCAGAACTATGTCACTCACTGCCTAAGCTCAGCATGGGTCTGGTACATGGGTACATGTACCCATGGGTACATGGTTACATGAGTCTGGTACATGGGTCTGTCCTGTCAGCCAGCTCTCACAAGAATCAGAGCCAGCCCCTAGCCAGGAGTCACAGATACAGTACCACAGCTTGGCTTAAGGCTGCAATTTAACTTTCTTACCATATCCAAAAGAAATCACATGATGCTGAGTGTCAACTACAGGTAGTTTTTAAAAACCCCTTGTTGTGTTCTCATAGAGAGCACCTTTCCCTTGTGCTGAAGAGAACAAAGTTAACATTTCAGCTTCCTTTAGCTCTGTCATGGAAAAGACAAACAATCTAAGAACTGGTTTGGGCTTTAAGAAAGTGACTGAAAAGAAGCAAGTATCCCTTTCCATGTTGTAGTCAGAGGTCAGTATTTCAGCTTCAGATATCAGATCAAATTCCTAAAGTCTGCTTGGCTTTCACCAAAGGATATATATAAACAATAATGTATGGGAGGTCTAACTGCACACAGCTAGGAAATTAAAACATTCCCTTACATGGCACTACTCAAACATGCATAGATATATACATAAAACATGTGAACAGTCAGCAGAATTCAGAAATCCTTTCAGAGGAAAAAAATGCAAGAGTTTTTTACAAAGAGGGACCCTGCACAGTGAGAGGTTAGGATTTATATGTGTAGAGCTTATTTTGCTGCAGAAATACTAACAGCCTGAAGGCTGTCTTGCTCTCTTTTCTGATACAGATTGAAGAGGACCACTTTCCCACCCCACTTCTGCCTGCTTTATTTCTGTCCATACTTGGGCTGTCAACTCCATACAACAAGTTGGAGTAGTTTTCCTTTTTCTCTCAGGGATGTGTTACTTAAAATCTTTGATTTATGTGAGCACAGCAGGAGTTTGTTCCACTCTAGTAGCTGACCCATGCAAACACATTTAGAAAAGAGGTACTGCCACTAAACAGTGCTTTTAATGAGAAAGGAAAAGTTGTGTCTCTCGGTACAACAGGGATGCAAAGCTTGGGCTGTGATCCCCTAAGTATTTTGTGAGCTCTGCTCAAGCTCTCCAGTAGGCCAGCAAGCCCAAGGTAAGAGCACTACTACATTTAAAACTGAGCTTCGTTATGACCAAATCATCTTTGCAGTAAGAACAAGTGCTTCTAAAGTATCAGAGTTCAGCTCACTGACACACTATAGTACCCTAGAGGAGGAACTCTGTGGTGGAGTAAAGTGTCTCATTTAAGAAAAATGAGAAACATTTCAGGTACGTTTTACAAGCATAAGGTCCCCGTCTGGCTTCTCTACTCATCAGAAGAGGGTTATTTCTATTCCTCTCTTCAACCCCAACCAAACTGCATGAGACATGTTTTGCAAGCAATTCTCACTGTGCTTATCTAATTGGAATATGAATTTTTAGGACCATAAGATATATGGAGGATGAGAAAGGAAAATATATATGCATTTCCTGACAGAAAGAGTACTATACACACAGAAGACTTTAAGTGAAGTACTGCTAGAAGTACTTTTAGTTAGCCATACAGTATCAAGGCTAGCAGTTTGTCCTCCAGCTCCATAGGAGAGCAAGATTTACTAGTGTCCTACTGTAACACAGCCATCTGGTGAAATGCTTTCACAGAGGAGTTATATGGGAAGCTGTATACTATAAGTGCCATGTTTTCTGAATAGCTTCGAAGCCCCAGCAGTAGCCTCTATACCTCTGGCAGAGGCATTTAAAGCAATCATAAAAAAGAAGCACAGCAGTCTCCAAGTTAGCATGTCCTTCTGTTTTCTGTGCTGAGGTCATTTTGATTTTTAAAGTCTTGCTTTACATAGCCTCTTTTCTGCATCAAACCCACAACAATTGTCGATTTCTCTACCCCAAGCAATTAGCACAACTAATGTCAGTGGGGCACTGCTGCCACGAGTATAGTGGAACCAATTATCTTCAGCTGTAAAATGGGTTTGCACAAACATGCCTTTGTACATCCTTTGTCACCTGCCCCACACTAGATTTCAGTTGTTTTTAAAGACATCTCAGCCCTTTTTGCTGTGCTATCAAACACCACATGGACACATTTTATTTTGTTCAACTCTTAGTTTTTGCTTGCTCAGAAAGCTTAGTTTCATACCTTCCCATTCATTGATATTGCTTGGAGTGATGTATCACAAGAGCAGGAGCTTTATGCTGAAGAGGTTTATTCTAATCAGGCAGCAGTGTTTTTTATAAATTAAAAAATCCCCACACATTCTAATTTAAACCATTAGAATGGCCTGTGGTTAGATGACATTATGTTGCTAATGGATCCACTGTGGAATATGACACCAGTTGTGCTGTCCACTGGGATTTACAGGCATATAATACACATGTTTATTTCAACTCTAAAAGGCTGTACTAATGGCTTCAGCACTTTTGTGTTAAGTAATCGACATTCTCCCCCTTTGGCAGTGAATGCATATGTAATGCAATCCATGTTTTCCTGGGATAATTGGTCTTCCTTTCCTCAATCAGATGTACGATGAAATTCCAGACTAGATGCGTGTTAGAGACAAGTTAGGTTTGCTTGTAAGCTGTCATTAGTTTTCTTTGGTTTTCTATCTCTTAAGAATTCTGTGTATTTTCAAAGTGGTTGTGCTATTTACTGCTGATCTCCTCCCTTCCTATTGTTTCACTTCAGGCTTGTGTTTATCTGGACTGATATGACAACTAACAAGCTAAGATTTTTGCAAAGATGCTGCTGCTTCTGTAGCTCCATACTGACCTAGGAGAGACAATTCCAGTGGCACTGCCATCATCTGAAATGGGCTGTTTTGTTAGCAGGACAGATGCAATTGCTTGATGAAAGGTACTATTTGTAAGTAATTGCGCTATGCGATCTTCCATCAAATGTAAAGCCTACTTATCTGTAAAGTATTTCCCTTGGTTATCAGTATCCCAGCATCCAACTTTATATTAACAGAGCATGCTTGTCACCGATCAACTCCTACCACCTCAAAAATATGCTAGCACAAAGGGAAAAGCAAGAGCAGATAGCCTTCCAGAAACTGCATTCAGATTAGGTGGCGTAGCAGAGAGAACACATTGTGCTAGCATTGATTAGAGTTTGTATGTACAACAACTAATCAGCTGAGAAATGATCAGCACAGTCATGAGAGATCTTATACTTTCTGACAGGTTATATTTATTGTATTGCAATTATGCAATGCTGTGGTTGCTAGCATGGCTCCCAGGTGGTTTTGACTTCATTACATAGAATCACGATGCACTCCCTTCTGCCATGCTACCTCAATGAAAGAACCCCAAAGGGTGCATCCAAATCTAAAACAGATCCCGAGAGCCACAGGCTTACTCCTAGCAGCCAGCTATTGAAAATGAGTCACTAATCAAACCTCCAACAGGTAGCAGCCAGAGAAAGCAACAGATTCTGGAGAAGAAAAGCTTCCTCTTGCAGTTCACTTTTTCCTTAGTAGCCTTTCTAGGTGGATCATGGATCTGTTTTGATTACACATACATATCCCAAGGCTAAGTTCTCCTATGATCTACCCAGGCAATTGTGCACTGTGATTGCAGTGAAACCCCCCCACACAGAAGTTTGTCTGTTTGGTTGAGGAGGTTCTTTACAAGCACAAATGTCAACTACCTGCACTGAAAACAGGCTAGAACTGTTTTAGACCTCAGGACTCGAGTTATCAAAAACCTGAGTCAAATGCTCATCTTCCTCTTTCCTTCCCTATACTGCATGAGTTCAGGTTGACCCCATTGCCTTGGTAGAGAACTTGATGAGCAGCATGCATTATTTCAGACACATCCTAAAATTCAGAGGGAGAGAAATTAAATTCTGACTTTTAATTTAATAATCGTTTTATCCCCTGAAACTGACTTCCACTCTGTTTCTGAGCCAAAGCACAATTAGAGCTAAATTCAGGAGGAAAATATTTAGCTTCAGCTGAACAATACTAGATGCTTATTCTGCCTAAGGAATTTAAGAAAATATAGCAAAGCATAATCCTGCGAACATATGGAACAGTATATATTTCACAAGGATCTGGAATTAGAAAACAAAATAAATAAACCAGGTCTCTTCAATTTATATGCATCCCACACACAGAGAATTAAAGCAAAGAAAATGTCTAGAGAAGCACTTCCCCAGGGTTCACTGATATTCCATTAATCCCCCTTTTTTCCCCCCACCCACGGAAAAAAACTATTTCAAATGCCTCCTTGTGCAACAGAACTTTCTTAAAAGTGTTCTACGTCACAGTAAACAGCATATTTGTTTGGGATTTGCATATTCCTAGTCTGCCACTGCAGTATGTATGCCTACCAGGCAGCTAGTGTCTGAAAGTCACCAAGTGACTATTAAATTTCACAAAGGAGGTATGACAGTAATGCTATACTACTATTAATTAGATTTCAACCAGGATAACGATTACCAGGGATTTGTCAGATTTGTAAAATTGTAACCAGTATAATTTCAGTGTTGTCTAGGGACCAGAGATAGACATCTCACATTACATTTAAGTTAACTAAACATAATTTATGAAAAGATAAATCCTCAGTACAAAATGAAATAATTTCAATCAAAACCACACAATCTGATCAAATACATGAGAAAGCTGCTCCTTCCAAAAGTTTTCAAATCACTCTAAAAATATAAATTCATAATGGGCAACCTGATGTCTCCTTTTAGTAAAGTGGAATGAGGAAAA
>WEIV01001965.1:5182-15769 GCA_013390005.1 Calyptomena viridis
GATCCTGTGCTGCCATTGCTCAACTGCTGAAGGTCATTAGAACCTTGTGAAAACATAGAACCCTTTTAAGCTTATGTCAGTGATGGCTGATTCCATTTTGTCCCTGCCCGATTAAAGGCCACTGTGATCTTGCACAATTCTTGCTGTATAGCCTTGGACAATCACATGCTTCTCTACCTTCACCTTTTGACTTGCCTGTCCAGTTACCAACTGGATAAAGAATAATTTAAGTGAAGGACCAGTGATGTTATTTCCTAGGGATCCTAAATTACCTTTAATACACAGTAATGTCTGAAACACAGTGATCTACATCTCCTTGCAAGCCCCTGAGGCAGCAGGACACAAACACCAGCATCGTGCAGCATCATTGTCAGGCACAGCTTCACATAATTGCCTCTGTGATAGGGCATTATATGGGAAGCATGCAGAAAAAAAATAGCACATGAAAGAATATATGTTTAAAAGAACTCTTGTGCTTAGGAAATCTTTTTCACTTCAAAAAAGTTTTGCTTTTTGGACTAGAATGAAAGTATCCTTTCCAGGGACTGCAGACACTTCTCATTGATTTCTGAATTTTAGAGGGACCTTTATTAATTAAGTATCAGTACAACTAATAGAGAATTACCTCATTATCTACCACTTGAAGTCAATGACATCAGGTTCAGTTACTTAAATGTTGTATTTTCCCTACTTCAAGCTATTAGAAATTTCATGTTCCCGACCAGCTGGCTTCAGGACTGTTAAAGGGTTATATCCCTTTTAATAGTACCTTAAGGTGCCAGAAGGAAAGAGATCAGAACACAAGACAACTATCAAAAGCAAATGTTCTGTATTCTGAATTTAAAGGGTAAGTTCCTTTCTAGTGTAGACAAAACTATAACTCCTTGGGCTGTTTAAGAAGTGCACAGTGGGCAAAACATTAGAACACATTTAAGTGCATTCTCTGAGGAGAAATTACATGGGTGGCAGTGCAGCAGATCCTACAGTCTAATTTAATGGCACAAAGTAGGCAACTCTTTAGTAATAATGCATCACAAATGAGTCTGAGCATTGAGTACTCCACAGGAAAGGGAAAGCTGGTGAAGCACCAGCCTGCTCCCATTTTCAATTTTTGCATAGTTTCTGTGGCATATTCCCCTTTGTTTCAGCCCAGACTAATGTCTAAGACTCCAAATATTAAAAAAAACCACTACCCACAAAAGTAAATAATTTTATTAGTTTTTAAATAATAGACTTGAAATAGAATTATTTTTCATAATGGCTAACACTGGGTTACTGAAGGAGGAAGACAGTAGCAAGAAGAGCAATGCATAAACATCTTTATTTCATATCTCCACTAATTCAATTCTGTAGGCCAGACACGTTGTCTTTTGCACTTCGGAAGATTTTAATGCATTTTGGTTGTAATTTCAATCCGAAGTAATATTCCAGTCACTCTACAAAAATGATAATATTAGGTAATTGATTATTCAAATTGAGACAGAAATGCTCCATGAATGTTCTTTATCAGTGAAATTAAACATCCAATGAGTAAATACAACAGGCTAATGTTACTCTTGGTTGCAATTGCTTGTTGAAAATAGGCACTTATTCACTGAATGAAATTAAATTTCCCCCATGACAAAACAATCAGACAGTCCATGTAAAGTCTTTCCCTTTTTACACTTACCCCCTGCCATCTAGTGATCTGTCCTAACAACTACAGAAAAAGAGGCAAAAGGATCTATTTCTGCTACCTTCCCTTGTCCCAGTGAATTCCCCACTGCATATATTCCTGCTCAAGCCCCACTGACACTGTTCACCAATGTCCACACCTTTCTATACTAAGCTGCATAGTTGCATTTAGCAAATATTCCCATGGAAGTAACTCCAGAAACTTGTATCAATACCACCACTTACTCCTAAAGAACCCTCTCCTTTCCTTCCACCTCTAAAGACAAATAATGATGCCTCTGTCCTGGATCACAGAATTTGATTGCGTTCCAAGTCAAAACAACAAAAACAGTAATTCCAGCATATATCAGTTTGCCTAACAAGTCAATAGACTATGTCATCTAATTAGGTAACCAGACCCAAAAAAAGAAAGAGAAGAAAGGCAGACAGACTGTTCCACACAGGTTCAAAGTATCATCCTAGTCAAAATGTTTCAAAACTATGGTGCTCCCCTAGAAGATGTCTATCCCATAATTTCTTATTTCTTGAGGACAAAAGGATCTCAATAGATTAAAACATTATTAAAATGAGGAGGGGAAAAAAACCTAAACACAGCACCTGGAAAGTGCTAGACTTGGAAAGTCTAGTACCTTACCTTGGACTCTCAATGCCATATGGACCCACTATCCCAGTTTCTCCTTCTCTAAACACAATTCCCCTTCAAAGTACTATTCATAAAATATGATCAAGAGCACAATGCCATGTACACACAAGTTTTTGTAATAAACCAATTATAAGGAGCAAATAAATTTTCTAAATCAAAAATTCTCTATGAGAAACTGCATTAACACAGTGTAATGTGCATGGCAGTGCTCAGTAAGGTCAAATTGTCAGACTTCAGATCCAATTCTTACACTTGACTGTATGTTGATGCATATACTTCATGAAAAAGCCTCGAGTTAGTCAGAAACTACTTTTTCTATAACCCAAGCTAAAATGAGATAATAAATGTGCATTTCATTTGTCCAGATTAACATTATTTTCGTATTCAATTCCTCCTCCTATCTTTGCTATTTACCTCAAGTACTTCCATGACAGCAGCTCACACAGCTAAAGGCACATCCTAAAGTTTCTGCAGTGAATCCACACTCAAGGTTCAGTTCCTACATCCTTATCTGATCTCAACAGAGCTTTTAATTTGACACCGTGAATACAGATCCATACTTGAAATGAGGGAATTTTACCTTGAACTGAAGTTCCAAGGTTGTATCTTAATTTCTAGAGAATCTTTCCTCTTCCCCTGAGAAATAATCTGTCAAATGATCAGATTTCCAACATATGTTTTTCAGCTTTCTAGGGTAAGTTCTTCTACAATTTGAGGAATATCTGTGCATTACTCAAAGTAATGGCAAGGTTCAATTTGTTCTGTAGGCAAAGACAAGGATATTGCCTAGCATGCCACCCCATCTAAACTGTATTTAAAATATCTCAAATGGTATTAACATGTTAGATGTTAAATTATTAACACCTGAGATTTAGAAGGCTGGGTTTGCCACAAAAGTTTAGATTTGCCACTAAGTTTAGTGTAGCCAACTCTTCAGAGCTGATCAGCAAAAGCAGTTCTCTCCTCCTACTGAAGTACTAAATACATTTTCATATATTTTTCTCACATTTTTTTTTCTTCAGTTTTGGGACTGTCACATTGTAAAGACATTATTTCTGGTGTTAACAACAAAGTTGCATTTTTTTTTTTCTTCAGTGTACCTCTAACACTTTTCTCTATCTCAAGCATTCACGGAGGCAACTTGTTTAAAAAATCTGAAACAGTAACTTCAATTCCCAAATGCAATAAGTCATTCTGAAAGTTGTTTAAAGGGTAAAAGTTCAATATTTCTCCTGCACCGGTGACATTACAGACGAAAACAGTTTGGAAAGATGGATGCTATGGGAACACCGCATAAGTCAAACCAAACTCAGGAGTTTGGTCTTGTTCAATATAATTTGCACAAATGTTTAGGGGGAAAACAAATTTCATTCATAACAAACAGGCCTTTAAGAATACATAAATATCTTTGAACCTAAATTCAAACAACCTTCACCAACACCAGCTGTTTAGAGATGAAACAAGGCTATTGCTGAAGTACAAGGATTCATGGATTACAAGGATTCACACTCCTGATGATCATAACCCATGGGTATCTCATGACAGCAACATGTCTAGTAGACCAGAAAGAAGTCATTACTTGCATGTTTATTTCTTCACCTGCTTTCTATTTCAACAAATACAATTTTACACTAATTCAACAATTTCCAGCACATGCTGGAGCAAAGGTAAGGTGACAATCAACACTATGACACTGTAGCTGACAGTTATGGTCACCATCCAGGCATACAAGACACATACTGAATTCTACAGAGACCCTGGTTCACTTTTACCCAAACTTTTGATGAAAAGTGACTCACCAGCTCTTCCAAATGTTAATTCCCCACCATCTGTACCAAATGAGAAATTTCTCAAGTTGAACCTTACTACAAAGGCTGCGTCCATTTCATTTGAACCAAATACTTCATTCTGATACCATGCCAAAAAGAAACAGAAGAAAAAATTACATGGCCTTAAACTATTCACACCTGCTGCGAGCAGTTTCTTCATAAGTAATAAAAAGAGAAGGCAAGAAGCAAATTATTTTAATAGATATCTAAATTAGCAATTACGGTTTCAACCCAGGTTGCTACATTAACTAGTTACTAAGTGAAGGAATCATTCCAGATACTGCTGCCAACTAGTTGTTGGCAAGTGCAGCCCCTCGTTCCCATGGCAGAGAACAGTCCAGTGAAGCCAGTGGCACAAACATCCTTCTGCAACCAGCTTGTGCCCAGCAGCTACTGCTACAAACACACAATGCCAAGGAAATGCCCACAAGGATTATGCATCATTTCACAAGCATAAAATATAGATGGTGTCTGCATTCTCCCATAATACAAGATTTCATAATAAGTGGAATAATGAGTTAGAGCAGCTGAGGTAAATTCCTTTCTCTTAAACCTAAGAATGGATGTTGAATCAGGCAAATTGCAGTGGAATAAATAAAGAAATAGCACACATACTGTGCCGATTTTTTATTACTAGTGCAAAAATGAGTCAAAGCCTATAATTTCTTTAAATGTCCTACTTTAAACTACAAGACATAATGGACTATTAGGAAATGTTCTTTCAATGCATGCATTGATTACCCATACCACTATGTCTATTAAAATAAAGAGTCTTCTAAGCACAGAAATGAAGTCATTCCAGTGTTTCCTAAGGGCACATAGTCCATCTTTTCCAGCAGCTTGCTCTCCACAAGGTGACAGATGCAGCAATTGTTGAACAAGCTTTCCTTGTTTTTAAAAAAAGTTAACAGAATTGCAAATGTCAACTAGTTTCTAACAACATCTCCAACTCAGACACACTCTTTTAAACAGGAAGGGAAAAATAATTACTGAAACTTCATATAATATGTAGTGCAACATCACAAGCAAGAGTCCACTGGAGTGAGAAGGAACAGCTTCATTGACCTTTGATGAATTTTAAATAACTCACTTAAATTTCGGAATTATGATAGTAACTGCTGTTATAAAAACTATTTAAGGATTGATTTTAGGAGAGAAATGGCGAAATTGGTCTTTAACAGACTTGCTTTGTTAATATTTTTAGCAACCTCCAATGAAAAATCAAAATGTGATGTTAGAGCAGATATACACAGGTCCTTGAAGGGACACAAAGGACATGTATCCACCACCACCAAACTTTCCTGCAGCAGCAGCAATGTTAATAAGGGGGTTAAACCAGGCCTCACAAATGGGGCTGAGCCCAGTGACTTAGGTATGCATCATTCTAGTATCTTCTGCATTCTAAAATTGATCCCTTACAAGAAAAAGTAAATTTATTCCTTTAAGCCTTATTCATCAGTAACTTCCTAAGTAAATATAATAAGATACATCATCAAAAAACCTTTTATCCCAACCCATAGTGGTATTCACTTATCATAGAGTGGATTTAAAACCTTTACTCTCAGGGGAAAAAGACAAACAGTTATGAGTTGACCAATTAACTTGCCTATATATTGCATACCTTTGGGGGAGGAAAACATCTCTACCAGAACTGGTGTAAGAACAAGAATCTTACTTTGTTATGAGAGTTAAAGAGACCTTGTCTGCATAAGTACTGGAAACCCAAAATACAGTCTTAGATCTAAACTCAACTGTCTGCGGTTACGTGGCTTGATAAAGAGAACTCTGCTTGTAGAAACAAACCAACAAATTTTAAATACTTCTGTATCTCAGAAAAACTATTCTATTTAGAGAATACCTTCTGCCAAGAATGAACTGAGTAAGCTTGCAAATTATTTAAAAAATCATAAAGCATGGTACAGCTACTTAAATCCTCATTTGAAGACACATACCCTAATTCAGGAAATCAATCCCAGGAATTTTTAGATAAAATCTGCACGCCAAAGTCTCCAGCAGCCGTTAAGTGAATTCTAAAGCTCTACTGTCACTGTATGACAACTTGAGCAGGAAATGTCCTGCACCCAAGACATTGTTCCCACCACCTTCCCCCTCCCCTTCTGGTTGAGGAAAGCAGCCAGTTCATGTCCAGGAAAAGTACCTGGCCCAAATTACACCATGAAAGGAAAAGCTTCAGCTGGCTGGGAATCTATGTGTACACTCCTCCTCCCCACAGTTTTCTGCTGTGCCTCAGAAACCTGCTGACAGGCACAGCAGCTGAGCTAAATAATCAGTCAGGAAACACTGACAAAGTTAACCTCATGTAAAGATCTGAAAAAGGTGATATTTATATAGACAACTGCTCAGCAGCTCTTTTTTTGCAAGATCTCTCCAAATCATATTTTCTGTCTCCAGATGAAGTCTCTGATCACCAATTCTCCTCCTCTGGAGGCTCTGCCCTCACCCCCAGCTGTAAAATAGTACTCTTCAACACAAATGCAGTTGAAAGTCTAAATGGACAGACTAATAAACAACCCAAACCATCCAATTCAATGTACCAACCATTACCCAATTTTAAATTGCTATAGGGAGCTGAAAAACAAGCTTTAGCAGTTAACATCCTTTCTCTCCTCTCTATCCCCCTCAAAAAAACACTTCTGACACACACACATCCTGCAAGCATCTAACAGTGAGAGTCATCAAAACACACTCCTGCACTAAAAAGCATGTAGCCAAGACAAGAAACTAAAGACGAACAGCAATCTCAGTGAGATGGGACACTTGATCACATTTGTCCTACACTTCTTAATGCCCCATTACCAACTTCAGGATGACAAATAATTTCATAGGTAACCTCACGGTCCTTCCCCCTTTCCCAGCTCAGAGCCACGAAAGACCCTCACTTACACTTTCGCCTTCACCACCTCCTTCGGGCACGGGGTCTTCTCTGCCTAAACAAGGCATTATTGCATCTTCTGCTTCTCTGTCCTTTGCAATGTTTCCTCCTTCATTCCCCAGCTTCAACCTCTTTCCCTCGGGTTGAGAATCATCCACATCCTCCCTTCTTATCTTGCCATCTCTGCCTCTCTGCTTCACCACATCTTCCGGACTGCCACAGGAATTTGGCATTTTTCAAGTGTTACAGACTTTATTCAAAGACTGATGAAGCTGCCTTTTTGAAGGGGATTTGGCTTCTGAGAGCTCCGATGTGCTCTCGCTCCTCTTAAAAATTTAAGTGGTGTTTGGAAGCCTTTGCAGAACTGCACGGAGCACTCCTGTTTCTCTGCCGCCCTCTCCTGCTGGCTGGCAGCACTGAGCCCAGGACAGAGCTGCTCACAGCCTTCCTTCCACATTCCACCCTGCTCCTAAGAAAAAGTAATAACCTTTCCTATATTGATTGTATGCACGATGCTGCAGCTTACGTTGCCAAAACCATCATACTTCTGTTCTACCTGATCCACAGTAATTGGCTTTCGTTAAAGTACAAAGTATTTGCTGCACCTCCTTTAAATCCAAATTTACCTCTGTCCTGGAGGGATGCAGTGGATTTTAGTTATATACTGTTATTGATGCCAAGAATAATTACCCATTAAAATGCAAAGACGGCTTTAACTCCAAACAGCTTCCTTTGAAATTATTTCATTACAGGTTTGGGGTTTTTTTAAGGGTATCCTTACTTTCTAAATTACCTTTGTACCTTCCAAATCCATATTTCACATTGTCACACCAATTTTGCACAGTGTTCTGGTTCCTGCAGCTATGAGAGGGATATTAAAATGACATTAAAACAACCCAACAGAACAGTTTGGAGGTCCTTTTTGCTCTCAGACAGTTTCTGAGAAACATCAACACAAAGTACTGGTGTAATATTTAGACCCTCAAAAAAAAGTAGCAATAATCTACTGCTTTGACATACTGCAATATTCTGCTTCACCTCATTCTTCCAATACAGAAGGCAATATGAAGTAAAATTTTTTCAAAAAAAAAAGGCAACAAAGTTCTCACTTCTCCCACTTAAGCGCTTGTAGAATTAAATGAGGTCACTCATATCCTGCAGTCAAGTAAATGCCTAAGAAGGCCTCTGCATGTATCCAGATACGTTCCAGTCAGGAGCTCAGAGACTAAGCTTCAGAAGTGGTGCCCAGACTGTCAGGTGTGAATGAACTCATATAGTCAAACTGTATTTGCAGAGTTCAACAAGGTCTGTCTTGCCAGAATCTGAGTTAGAGGGAGTTAATCTGTGTCCCAGCACTGATTTCACTCGCATTATGGAGTGAACTTGAGTGTGAGCAAGTAACATTCCATTATCCTAAAATGAACAATGAGGGGAGGCATGTTAATAGGCATCAGTCGTTTGAGTCACTCCAACCAGATCTGCAGAAGCATAAGGGAGCAGTTCTGATAGACACAAGATGATAGCAGATGTATAAGTCTGCACTCCCAGAACTAGAGATACTAAACAACTACTAATAACACTAAAAACTTTCAGAGGTAGAAGAACATAAGCAAAGGCTGTGAGGCTTTGAACAGTGCTACATCAACACATGCAATGTGTTACCACCTTGTAATCTGCAGTGGTCAAGTTCCACAGCTTGGCCTGCTTTTGAATCATGTCCACCTGGGACTGTTCTACACAAGAAACCTGCTCAGCTGATAATTTTGATCCTCTTCAATTAACAAAAGATTGTCAGCCAGAACACAGCCAGGCAACTGGAAGGTTTTCACCGTGGGTGAGCACAGATTAATACAGGTCTTGCCCCATTTCTCAGATCCATGAGTTCTCACATACCCATGTAGCTCAGGAGAACAGAAAGGCATTCAAACACCACTCAGCATCCCCACAGCAGGAAAAGTACTGAGCAACAATTGGGATTTTCTAAACAAGTTGCACCCCCTGTGTGGAACTGTTGACTTAGAAAAATCCTTCACCCTCTTTCCCCAATTATTAACATGATACAACCTTTCCCCCTGCTTAGAGCTCTTGAAAGTTATGCAACTGTTTAGATCATCTCCACCAGACTGCAAAAGCCTTAAGCCTTCTTATTTCACACTTATCCCACCCTATCTTTTAAATCCCATTTTTCATTTGTGCTTACTTGATTCTTTCTATACACTCCTCATCCTTTCCTGAAATACTGGAATGCAGAAATAATTCTGAAACTAGTGTTGTTTTAACCATGATGCTGTTCAGGCAGATAGCTTATGTGCACAGTAAACTGCATCAATTTCATTTGGAACAGAACTCCATCCAAAAGCTTTGATTTCATAGAATTCAAGTGCTTTGCAAGAACTTGCCAGTTGTACAAGTATTTTATTTGTGTTTGAAGTGGACCCAGGCAGCCACAATGACCAGTCCAGCCACATGGCTGCCAATGTGTTTGCCAGGCAGCTGCTGGCTCCTTGTACACTTGTGTCTCCAGGCTGTCAAGATCATAGGCAGAGCCTGCTTCTTCCAAATTAGAAAATAAAACATCCAATTCCATGTGCTTGAAGAATAGCCTCTGGTTTTGAAGAAACAAAAATTTACAGAGACAGATAATGCACTTTTGTTACTAATGAAAACCAAACATTTCAGAAATGTCAACATTTTCATGCAAAGAAAAGGAGGAATAGAAAGACAACAAATTTCTGCTGGTATTGGGGGAGAGAAGGATTCTCAGGCCTTTGCTTCTTGTTATTCAGCATGCAAATACTGTATGGCAAAAGTAGTTGCTTATTTTTTGTTTCTACAGTAAGCTGCACAACAAGGATCCTCTATGTCAGGCAGTTCTCTAATACATTAACCCACTCTAGAAATTTAAGTTAGAGCACCAGGCTTCATGCACAGAGCTCAATTCAGGAAGAGGGTTCAAATCTTGCAAATCATAAATTTCAGAAGAGGATAAAGGGACCAATCTGGGGGTCAATGCTACAGACATCTCCATCCACCTTCATTATTCTGTATCACTACATCTCTTAATGTCATCCTGATTTACTGTTTCACCTGCTGACTTGACTAGTTAGAGTAATAACTTTCACAGACACAATCCTAGGCCTCAAGAGGCACATTCTGTGGCAACATGGGACTCCAGAAAGAATTGAGTCAGACAATGGGACTTACTTTCAGAACAACCTCATAAGCTCTTAGGCAAGAAAACATGGCATCAAGTGGGTATATCATATCCCTTATCACCCTGGAAAGATTGAAAGGTATAATGGACTGTTAAAGACCATGTTGAGAGCCTTAGGTAAGAGCATGTGGAAGCACTAGGAAGCAAATTTGGCTGAAGCTACTTGGCTGGTCAATAGTAGGGGGTCTGTCAATCACCCTGGTCCTGCCCAAACAAAATGCCCACACACTGAGGGAGGAGATAAGGTCCCCGTATTACACACGGAGAAGTGACTGGGGAAGTCTGTGTCTGTTTCTCCTCCCACGAGGAAAGGCAAACCCACCCGTGGGATTGT
>WEIV01001965.1:15992-33632 GCA_013390005.1 Calyptomena viridis
GATCAAATGTGCTGCCTTCTTCTGTCCCAAGTACCCATTCTGAAAGAATGAAGTCTAAGACCTGGAGGGATGGAAGAAGGCCATAAAATAGGCAAAGACACGGGAGATAGGGAGAAGATCTATATGTGTATGTGGTAGCAAAGGTTATATTGCCTGGGATCTGAGTATGATGTAAATGGTATGGAATAAGGGGTGGAGATTGCACTGGGTCTGTCTGAGCCCGCAGCAGCCTTAGCAGTGCTAGGAGATAACACTCCACTGTTTTGACTGCTGTGAGGCAGAGGGGACACAAGCAGGCCAGGTGACCCAGACTGACTAAAGGGATATTCCAGACCATATGACATCAGCTCAGATATAAAGCCAAGGAAAGGAACAGGAGGAGTGGGGGCATTTGGTTGTTTCCAATAGCTGCCCGCTGAGAAGACAACCAACATGTAGTGCCCTGCTTCTCAGGACACGAGCTGACCCCATGGAACAGGAAGGAGAGATTAGATTTTTCCTGCTTTGCTTTTGCACACACAAACCTTTCACTTATAGTAAACTACCTTGTCTTAAAACCCACAAATCCTTGTCATCTTATCAGTAAAAGGGAAGGGGCAAGAGACTGTCTGGGCACTTGGCATCCAGGCAAGGTCAACCCATTACACAAATAAACAACTGAATTATCAAGGACAGTTGTTTCAGTTCAGGGTATGAACATCTCCTGCAGGATGGGGCATTATTTGGATCCTATTTAATTCCTCAGAGTTTAAATTTGACAATGATCCCTTTCCTGGACTCTTCCAAGAAAACAACATTCACAGTAAATTTCAAGTTTCAAGAGCAGATCAGCAAGAGATTAATCACTGTTCCCTGACTGTGCTCCCATAGAAAACAAGCAATTTCAGTCTAAGTGGAATTAGACCATTCCCAAATCATTATGCAATTCAGCTCAACCATTTCACAACCACCATAACAGAAGTCTATGTTCATTGATTTTAGTGTGTTAATGAGTCAAGTTATGGGAATTACCCATTTATATCAGAGCACTATGATGTTTAACTTAATGGACTACTTGTTGCATTCCCTTAGCTCACCTTAGCTTGCAAGCCAATGTAAATCTAATCTCCTGATTTAAAACCCTCTGATGTATGTTTTCTCCACAGTGAAAACACAGGTTCTGTCAGTCTATTCATGGTGCAAGAGAACATAAATACCAGTCCTGCCAAAGAGAGGCACTATAATCAGCAGTAAAAGCTCACATTTCTTTTCATGTGTGCTGACTGGAAAAAAAAGCCAACAAAAAAAACAAAAGGAACAACAGACAACTTACCCACTTGTAAAATTACTTTAATGGGTGGAGGACAGAATTGTAAGTTTATGTTAATCAGGTAATTTGGCACATCTTACTGCTACAAGGAGGCCAAGTTATTTTTTAATAAGTCTGAAAATGCACCAATGAGTCTGGAAAATTAATTTTTCATTTTTTGCTATTGCTTCCAAATTCAACTCTGTACCTCATCATTGTAATTACTTCAGAAAGCTTATAAATATTTCATTATTCTTTATTATTGTTTTATCTTCACTGACAAACATTAGAGACACTGATTCCATTGTTTTTTATCTTCATGTTTCCCTACAAACTCATTCTACAGTCATATCTGCTATTATGGCCATAAGAAAAAACAAAACAGGGTATGCTGCTGATTACTAAATCCTTCAGAACCTATCAGACACCAAAATATCACACAGTTTTCATTCATGCTGCCGCAATACCTCACTGATAACAGGACAACATCCCACCCTCACACACACACCCAGCTATGGTGGATATATGTGTTTTAATCCGCCTCCTGAATCTCCTTCCTTAAGGCAAAGCAATGGGAAACAAAGTCACTTGCAAATCTACAATTCAACAAATTTAAGTTGAAACAAAAAAACATGTATTTATTATTAAATACGTTTTTAAACACAATTCTTCCTTTTGTTGACCCAGTAGTTTTCTTGCCACAAAGCCTTTTCTTGTGTGGGATCTCTCCATTATCCTTACTATGCCATGAACTCTACATGTAGGCAGCAGACATGAAACTCCCTCACAAGAAACTAGATCAGTCCACGCAAATTCTGGTAATATTTTGAAATCTGTCTTAACTAGAAATCTTTCTTGCCATCAGTTCACACTCTGGACTTCTGATTAAACCATGATTAACATCCAAGTCTTGAGCCTCCCCTTACTGATAATTTTAAACTCTAATAATGTTAGATCAGAATAGAGAAATTAAGTATTTAACCAAGTCAACTGGTTTGTTTTAATGTCACCAACGTGCTATAGGACAGAATATGGAAATTAATTGAACAATGGGATTAATTTTCAGTCAAAGCAACAGCTGTTTTCTCTGTGGCCTGCATTAAGCATATGAAATGTGTTGTATAACTCCATCCTTCCCACTGGGCTGAGCACACCCAGACCCATTCACTCTTCTAACAAACTTGCCAATCATCTCTTGAAGTAGGGACTTATTGGTAGGAAGTAATTATGTCACCTATAGCCTTGCCCCAACTTGTCAGATCAAATTTCAGTTTTCCGCTTAATGGATAACAACACCCAAGATGTTTCCAAGAATTTGAAGACCCATTTCTCAAGCTGCTTCAATAAACAATCACTCTTTGGAGAGCAGATCAATAGCATCAGCTCTCAAGTGGTTCATATTAAAACACTAAACAAGTGTTGTGATTTTTACACAAAGCCATCTCAAATTCTCATTGCATCAAGAGAGCTGCTCTGGATTCATACCTGCTGAGTGCAAAGCAGATGATGCCATTATCAGCATTACTCTTCCCATCTGTGTAACTCTCACAAACCAGAATAAGTTTATAATGAGAATCCATGAAAAGAGGTCCTGCTACTACAGGCTTTATTAACACATCCTATCACATTTAAAATCATATAGAAAGCATTGTAATTACAGGTCTTTCCTATATTTCCTTTACAGACAATCTTAAATGGCCAGAGAGGAACAAACCACTATGGGGGGGTAAAGAAGAATAATTCTTAAAAAGATCTTCCCTTCTGAAAAAAAATTGAGGCATAGAAGGAGGGTTTTAAAAAATTATTATACTTATGTTTCAAAGGTCAGGATCATAGAAGTCAGGTGAGGAAACATTACACAATGGTGAACAAAATGCTGTAGCTGACAGGACAACACAATTCAAATAGCATCCCAGACCTACACTGATCAGAAGGTCAGAATCAATTTTGGCCCAACTCTCACCTGTAAACCCACTGTATGGATTTACAGTCTCCCAAGTGACAGACCAGCAGGATTACACAGCACTGTGACTGTTGGTGCAGCATCCATGGGCAGCATCACTTTCTCCCTCTCAGCAAAGGTCTCACAGCCCACAGGATGGGCTACAGACAAACCCTGGAAACAATGCTTCAACTAATTTGAGCACACACACACACAAACCGAAAACTCCCGAGTAGATAATAAAGAGCTTATGTTTTCTCTCATGCTATTTCAAGTCCTCTGGAGGAAAGCTTTTCTTAGTCATTTGCATCAGATAGAGTGCTTTGATGTTAGGTTTCTGAAAGGACCCTGGCTGTGATGGAATATTGCTCACATGGTCCTATTAAACACACCTAAGCAAAGTTAATTTTCAGTTTACATGACCTTAAACTGTAAAATCTCTGTCACAAAAAAGTATTTTGAAGTATTTTAACTACTTACTTGAAAACAAAGAAGAAATATACAGTAGAAACCTAAGCACCTCAGCATTCTTGTTTGTTGGCTGGCAAACTACTTTTGTAATGCAATTACGACTAGGCAAGCACACAAATTATGCCATTCATAGATTGATAACAACTTACTAGTTTGCAAGGAGTTTGGACTTGGATATATCAGAATGATACAAGTTACAAAGAAACCTTCATATCACAGCTATAACTTGTTTGCTGAGGGTTGGTTTCATCATTTTGTGCAGATCAGCCAAAGGTATTCAAAGCACTTTCTCTCCGCTTTGGTCCTTGAAGAGAGCACAGGCCACAGGCTGGGTATTTGGAGGGTGCTCAGGTTTACTGTCAACTGCCAGCCATGGCCAAGACTAAGTCGTAACACAAGCAATTTGAATAGTGTAAAGTGCTATTTCCCTGTGGCATGAGACTCATTCATAGCATTAAAACATATAATACATGCTTATTTCAAAACATGCATTGCATTTTATCTCATATATAAAAGCAATAAAAAGTTGAAGCAGTTTACAACCCTTGATATGCTCAGAGTGTATTTATTCATGTGTTACAAGACATTAAGCCTCTTAAAAGAATTTCTAATTTAACATTAATTGAGTAGAAGCTTCTGTTAGACAAAGCATTTTCAGCAGATCTCAGGCTGGTTCACAAACCTTAAGACCTATCTATCTTCCATTTTGAATCTCAGTGAAAAGCTTGGAGGGGGTTCATGGTTTTCTTCAGCAAATTGTTGTTTCTAGGAAAATCAAGTTGCCACAAATAACACCAAGAAAATAGATCTGTTTTACTAAATGTAACAGGGAGAGAATCCAGGCACTGACTGTTACTACAAAGCTGTCTGGCACATCTTCCACACCAAGTTTCACACTGACCTCAATGACAGCTGAAAAACTGAACACTCTTTGCAATGCAAATTCTTATAACCTCACAAAGATACCCAGTCCTGGACAGAACATCCAGAATATCTTCTGTAGTATAGAAGCCAGGCAAGAGGTTTTTGAGCCAAAGACTGCTGAGTAATAGGAGATGTCACTCAAAGCTTGTTACCTTCAAATATCCTCTCTTAAAAAATATTTTGTTAAAATGTTCTCAAAGCATCCTAAGGAACTAGCAAGCTTTTGTGATTGGAAGATTTCTGGAGTCTCTAGAGCATCCTGGCAAATTACAAGGACTGTCTCAGGTTCCCCTGCTCGGCACCCAGCAGGTGGGATGAGACCTGCAGAGGCTGCTCTGTGCTATCAAGGCCTGTTAGTGCTGTCAGGGCCCTGATGATTCCATGCAGCAAGAAAAACACACTAATAGATAAGGATGAGAGAAAGAACAAGAAGGATGTATTTACATCTGGTTTATAGACCCTTTTAAAATCTAATATAATCGAAACAGAAAGTTATTAGGTTCTTCCATCAGCATCCTTGGTCATAAAATAAATGCCTTCCAGTCAAGCTCCTAATAACCATCAATATTACATATCTGCTTGGCTTATCACATGACTAAGCCTCAGGCAAGAGGACTAGATTTTGCTTTCTTTGTCTTTTTCTATACTTATTACAGTTGCCATTCTAGTGAAGCAGCATTTTCATCACCACAACAGCCTGTCTCACCTATTTCAAATTGGTTTGCAACTAATTGATCCCCACCCCCAAGTACAAACAAGGAATGAAGAAAGAATATGCTGAAAAGTAGTTTTATTAGCTCTTTCCTTCCATTTAAACATCCTTGTAAAATTTTGAATAAGCAGTGTACATAGGAACATGCAGAAATATGGACCGGCTTCACAAAACTCTTCTTTCTAAATGTTTCTGAATCTAGTTCAGTCTGATTCCTTTTGGGGGGAAAGGAAAAAAGAAGTGCATAGGGAAATTATTTAAAACACCTATTACTTCTGTAATGATACATAAACTCCTGTCTTCCACAGGTTTAAAGGTCAGGTTTTCCTACATAAGAAACTATTTTCCACAAATTCTTTTTTTGCCTTAAAAATTTCTGAGTTGTGGCCTTTTCTATCACACCATCTGTGTCTGAGGCCTAATAGTGGCCTAGGCAGCTTCAAAAACCTTAATTTCATTCATCATTAGATTTCATGCTAGGAACAAACTTCAGAGTTTTGGCAGCAACAGCTGTCACGCCTTGAAACAAACTTATTTGTACTACCCAGGCACGTTTCTGAAGGAGCTCAGACTTACAAAGCTGCCCTTTGCTCTTTTCTCCTCAGCCTTTGAGCAAAAATTCAGTTTGTAGCCCTTACATATCTCCCAAATTCACTGGCACATCTGTGAGCAGTGATAAAGCACAGGACTGCAAAGGAGTTACTGACAAATCAAAACAAGCAGCTTGAAAGATACAGCAATTGGGTCTCACTAAACTCAGTGAGGTTTTTCTTCCTTTTTCCAGTACTATTCCAGATAACAATAAGATCTTGATCAATGAAGTCAAGAGAAATGTTATCAGTGATTTCTGAGGGATAGTCAGCTAAAAAGTGAACATTATCATCACAATACTGGAAATGCTACTTGCTGAAAGAGCAAGAGAAGACAAAGGCACAAATGAGATGGCTGGAAGAGCTACAGGAACTGCTGTAACATTCAGTCACTGTTCAAGGATGGTGACTGTCATCTGAATATTCTTCCAGTCCACCAGCACCTTCATTTCACACCCTTTGCTGTCTTCAGTGCCTCCTCCTTACCTCTATCCCTTCAGCACAGATGCATTTAAACCCTACCTTAAGCTTTGTTTCCTTCTTACTTTGTAGCTCTGACTTTGCTTGTAATCACATCCCTTTTCTTTGTCTGCCTTTTATCTTTCTGAAGGAGGGGTCATGCTTTTTTTAAAGCTTCACACTTTAAAAAGCTCAATGCAACAGCACCTTGTTCGTAACTAGAGCTAATAAATACTATCAGAATCCACATAAATGGCTCTAAAGAGCTTTGTCTATGCTACAGGAGTAAAGAGGGAGTCATGTCAAACCCAAACATGTTAATAAACCATTTAACCAAGTGAATAGTTGGTAAAGTCCAAAAAAAAGTCATCAGTTCAGGTCAGCCTGGAAGAAACAGAAATAGAAATAACTGAGCTACAGTGTTCCTCCATAGCAGGAGATAATCTTCACATCATAGCCAAAGGAAGAAAATAAAGCTTAATTCTTGTTGTCTGTTACCACCTGAGCAACAAAAAAAATACCAAGATGACAAGTAGGAGGCAAGTTATTGCCATAGATATTCCATTAGAAATCAAATGTGCAATCCCGACAGCAAGTTCACTTTCCTCTAAGCATCAGTCCTGAAAGGAAGAGACCACATTTCCTTCCACCAGGAAGTACCAAAGAAGCTGTTTGTCTTTTGTGATAGTATCTTATGATTGATGAAGGTTCAGCTTTACATAATATACCCCAATCCATCAGAGCCTTTTACAACACAACTACAGAATCCTGTTCAGTGTCTAACAAACATGGACAGGTTGTCTCCTCCTGTTCCCACTATCAACCAGCAAAGGCAAGGCTACTATCTAGTCTCCTTTATACATGTATTACCTCAGGTGCTTAAGTGCTGTATAAGCAATTTAGAATAGAGAGAGCAGAAACTTGAAGAAAGTACAACAGGCAGTATCTAACCCAAAGAATAAAATACAGGCTTTGGTACCAAAACTAACACTATCTGGTATTACATAAAGCAGGTTAGCACTTTCATATCTGCCTGAGGGTAACAGAATACAGTAATGCAAATCTACTCATATCAGCCTCAAAATGAGTCCAGGATTTCATGTAAAAGACTCTTAAGACCCTTAAATACCCATTGCTCACTCTCAGTACCGCTTATTGCATTAATGAGTTAAGTTCAGAATGCAGCTGTGATGAAATATATATTTTTAAATATACACTGAAATAGAAGGTGGGAAGAAGAGGGGAAAAAAATCAAACCTGAAATGCAAAGACCTTTCACCTTTAGCACTTTCCTCTCTCATTTAAATATTGATGCTTTGTAGTCACTGGCTTTCATTTAACTAATGACCTAAACTTTGAGAATGCATTTCTTTAAAGCAACAGAATTATAATCTCTTATGCTCCTTTTTATGGGAATAAATCGATCAAGCATCCCCTGCAAAACAAGGCCAAGGGAAGGAGTACCTCAGTCACTCTCACAAAGTGAAAGGGAAAAAGAAAAAGCCTGCCATACTCTTGCAGAACTACCAGGAAAGGAGGCATATTTAATTTATATTTAATTTACAGTTAGGCCCCAAAGTAAAGCAAAGTACCCCACACATCAGTGTCAAGGAGTCAGACAAGTTATTGGATGGCATGTGGGTCATAAAAGAAGGCTTCTGCCATAACAGAAAAAAGACCAAGAAATTAGAAATATTAAAGGGTGTAATTATAATAGTCTTTACATAGTTCAAACCAAGCTACTGGGACTACCTGGATTTTAACCCAGGGACACCTACAAACCTAACTCTAAGAAATCTATCCCCTGGGATAGGAGAGCAAAAAAGCAAAACAATTCAAAGTAATTGTAACAAAACAGGGAAGAGTTAATTACCCCCATGACAGGAACTCCTCAGACACAGTTTTTGTCACTTACATTGGTTTTTCAGTCAGCAGGAGGTGCAAGAAGTCATCCAATGCCCCAGGCAAAGAGAGGAACCAGCTCACTCCTATGTAAACCACATCTAAAGAGGCCTTCGGGGAGTGGCAGCAATTTGAGGGGTCAAGGGCACCTGTGGGACTGTAAAACATTAATTGGGTAAAGTCAAGCAGGACTTCAGAGCCCTGGGAGCACAGCTGGTGTGGAAAATGTCCTGAGTGATCTTCTTCAAGTTCCCCATCACTGAGAAAGATGCAGCTAGAACACCATGTAGATCAAAGCCTAACTTTATTGCTGGTGTCAGATTTTGGACTCTATGATAAGACCATCTTCAATGCATATATATAGTTGGGGAGAGATGGGATCCACCCATCTGGAAGAGGAAGGAGAATTGCACGTGGGCTAATTTGGCAAATCATGCTTTAAACTACTGAACCTGGTTGGTGAGGCCCAAAGCCACACCACCTGTGTGCTCACAGTCACCAGGGTGGATGAGCACACCTGCTGGAAGAGGAATCAATGCACTCTCAGCCCTCCAAAAACCTCTCCCCCAAACCCTGCCTGGCCCCAGGGAGCCACAGTTGGGCTCTGAATACCAACACCAGTGTCTGGGTTTCACTACACAGAAGGGTCGTTCTCTAGTATCTGCCAGCATGCTCTACAACACAGGCACTTTTATTTATTACATTTTAATCAAACCTGAATGATATATTTAATATTTAGATATAGCCTCTGCATCTCACATTTTTAAAGGTCTCCTCTTTATTTATCAAGTGTTTAAACAGATGCACCTGTGCAGTGCAAACCACACAGGGAAGTAATTAAACACCATAGACTCTGAAGTCCTGGAGAGAAGCCATTATATTTAATAATAATGCTGGCTTATGCAGCAGCTGGAATAACACATGCACAGCCTTAGCCATTATGTCTTGATTGATTATTTCTATACCACATAGTCAAACCATTAAGGTTAGGTATCCAGTTGAAAGCTGTTACGCAAAATTTTTAATGAAGAATTAATGTTCCATGTTTCAGCTTTTAACAATAAATAGAGGGTTTTTTTAATTATTATTGTCACATTTGCTTACTTAAAGAGGTAGATCTCACCATACTTGTTCTCAGTACATAGCACCTCCTTGCATGATTTTCCTCAAAAATGATCTGTTCAGAGAGATTTTAGGTGTCTATAGGCACTAGAACATCACGCTGCCCTCAGTGCTCTTAAGGATGTGGCCCAGCAGATCTGTCAAGACCAGATGACAAGGTTTTAACACCTTATGCTGCTGATTTAACCAACAGAAATTGATGTCTAATATCACAGTTGTACAAATACAGTCCACCAAATTACACCTCTAGATGGTTTTTGTTAATTTCTGCTTGAATTTGATCTATTATTTTCTTATATTCTTACATAGTATTCTTTGCATCCAACTTTCACAACACCCATTTTTTTTGTTTCACTAGAAACACAGAGACTCTTGAAACCCATCTGCAATTATTCTAGGTATTTGAACACAGAGAAACTGAGGTATAAGTTAAGGGCCTGTTAACCACTCCAGGCCAAAAAATAAGTAAAAAATTGTGAAGGACCATCAGGTAGATGCTGAACTGACCCAACATTAGACCTAAGAAAAAGCTTAACATAAGCACCTGAAAGCTGGCCTGTTGATTTAAAGCTTGTTAGCAGTAACAGCATCCATTTGTACTGAAGATGCACTTTGGTCAATAAGCACAAATACTTAAGCCACAAATTGGGCTAAAGGGATTTCTTCAGAAGAAACAATTAAAGACTTAATGTGTAATACCTTGACTAAATAATCACAGAGGGGAACAATAACCTTCTTGAAATACATGGAGGATGAACACACCAAGGAGGAAGATGACTCTTCAGGGACTAATCTAATAGGATTAAAATTCAGAATATCAGAAACCGTAATAGTGTAACCTCATAGACCATGGAATAATTGGTATCACCAGAGCAAAAAGGCATTTTATTAATACTACATAGACTAAGCACTCACAGTGAGACGGAGGAGAAAAGCAATAAGACCTTAAACTTTTTTGTAGTATCATTTCTAAATAGACTTAAGAGTCTATTATTGGATTATTTAAATATTTTAAAATAATTAACTTGAAATAATTGGAGAGATTTTTCAAATGAAAGTACAAGAAGACTTTTCTCCCAGTCTTCCTGTAGGAAACTACATCTTTGGCACAGTATTTTCTTCACTATGAACAAAGCAACTCCCACCTTTAAAGACAGCTGTACTTTTTCCCCACTCAACAGCTAAACCTCGGACCAGCTACCACTGGCAGTACTGTCTATCAAGGAAAAGTAGTCTGCATAATTTCCAGAACATATCCAGTTTTGTACAGTGAAGTTAATGCTAAACTTTTTTTTTTTAAGATCAAAATCTTTGTTGCCACATAAAACTTTGTAATTGAGACACTCCAATAAAATGGAGTTGCTCATATCAGAAGGCTTCACNTAATAAAATGGAGTTGTAGTTTGAATTCCAAGCTCCAGCAAAGATATTGGTTGCTCATATCAGAAGGCTTCACTCCTAATATACAGACGCTCTGCATCAGTTTTGTATACCATAAATTCAAACAAACTGACTAAAGTTATCCACTCTCATCAAACTTGATTAAACTCAGCTCACGAATTCCCCAAATCAATAGTTAATTAAAAAGAGGTGGCAATTTCTACATACTAAATTAACTCACACCTACCATTCTACATTCCCTGTTCCAGATATGTGTATATCACTAGTTCAATTGGAAGCAAATATTTTATTACATTTTAGGAGGCTGCCTTTTGTTTTGGGGGAAAAAATAAAAAAAAAACGAACAAAACCAAACCATCACAATAACAACAAAACAAACAAAAACCACAGAAAGCTTTATTAATGATGAATTTTAAAAACCAGATCATTGCAGGGTTTATCAAGACTGACCATGGGGGAGCACTGCGAAGTTGTAGAAGGCTTGACAAGCCTACACAAAGTAGACACATAAAACCAAAACAAAAAAGCTTCAATGTCATCCTATGCCCAGATTTCCTACAGAACACTACATAGGAATGACAGGAATCAAATAACACTTTGAGGTTGTACAGCCAGGACACACAACAGAGGTAAGAAAGCTGCCCTGAAGCCTCTTTGTAGTAGGCTTTTAGTAGACTTGTGCAGTAGACTTGTAATTGAGCTCCTCATTTCTCTACCTCCCTAAGCCCAGCTCAAAGCATATATCATCAGACATTCCTCAATTCCTCAGGAGTTTCACAGATCCAGCAACCTGAGGGTACTGACTAACCCCTATGACACATGAAACTAGTCCAGGCCTAAATTGCTCTGCTGTGCTCCATGGGATTCCTTGACACTGCAAAAACAAGGAGTTGTAAGAGCGACTCATGAGCTGCTCTTTAGATCTTAAAGGCACAAAAATCTAAGAATGCCATGAAAAAGTTTTCCTTGCATTTGACATGCAAGGACGATCCAGCCAGTGGTGGGAACTTACCACCAGCAGAATGCCTCGTCCCATTAGGACAGTTTTGCAACTTTCTTGGTTTCTATATCTTAAATTTTTTAAGACTAAAGAAAGTAATTATTATGCATACCAATCTGGAGTTAGCAGATGGGATTAGGGATTTATGTGCTATGTATATTATGCTAATGTAAGCCAGTTCAAAATATACAGCTTAATTCCAAGCTCAGTAGGCACGTTAGGCTTGCATATGCCACCTACCCCATTAGGTCTCTCATGCCCAACTAAGCCTCAGGACTGTCTGTAGATCAAATACCAGTGTTCTCTGCTCCCTTGCAGAGATATAATCCAGTATATATACTGCAATCTCTTGCAATATATAATCCAATTTGAAGAAAGGCAACACCTGAGTAAAACAATAAAGCAATAAAAGCAAAGGCTGGGACTGTTCACTCATTCCCTCTCACAGTGTATTTCCTCATAAGAAAGTACCAAATCACTGGAATCTCTATATTCTGCCAAAATTCCTCAGAGTTTTCCGTGGAAGCCAGAAGAGCTGATGGCACAGTCAGCAGGTACTTCTGGCCTGACTCCTTGTCCATCCACCCTGCTCAGTGAACATGAGGGAGCTGTTAGATATGCACAGTTCCCAGATCATTCTTCACTGAAAACAAATGTTGAGGTTGTGACAAGTATAAAGGCAAATTTGAAATACGTCCTATTTATAGCCCAAAAATCACCCACCAGATTCTTCATAGAAGGTTTGGTACATCTTGGCAGGATGTTCCATTTCAAATTTCAGCTCTGCTTAGCAGTTGAATTTTTGGTTTGGTTTTTTTTCCTTTGGCGGTTTTTTTCTTTGGGGAGCAGGGTTTTGGCTATTTGCTTTTCCTTTTTTACTGTATGAAGGATAATGAATTATATGTAGCATGAAGCTCTTTCAATCTGTTCTTGACTATTGACAATACCTCAAGCCAAGTCTGGCTTCATTCCTCTATAAACCAGCAGTACTCTGAATAATTCCAAACGGGTGTTCTTCCCCCAGCTTTGACACTCCTTCAAAGAAACGCTGTCCTTTTTTAGAGGGGATTTTCCAGTCCTCTTGTATGTACTTGCTTGTAAGACATTACATTCCAGTGGAAGATCTTCCTCACAGAATACAGATATTTTACAGCTGTGGAAGCAGACTTGGCTGCTTCTCTGCCATGTCCTCTTGAAAACTTGAGATAAAAAAGGGAAGCAAAATCAACGCTTGGAACAATATGATTTTTATTCTTTTTGCTTATGCCAGCAGTGCTATCTGTCATTTTGAGGAAATCAGATGTTCTAAATATCATGGTGCATTTGTCCCACTATCACTTCACTATCAGTTGTTCACCTTTGAATTAGACATTTCTCCAATGCATTTGGGAAATGTTTTTAAGGTAGCAGAGATCATACTTCAAATCAAAGAACAGGAAATAAACAAGAGAAATCCCTTTGTTTTTTTCTTTGAATTGATCTTACATGTTTAGGACGAGGAGAAAGTGCCAGGCTGATTTGTCTACCAAAATGGTTTAGTAGTTTGAATTTCTGCACTTTCCCTAGAAGTATGAAACTCTTTCTCATGCATACACTTCATAATGTATCCTATTTGTGGATTTTTTTAGGAAAAATAAAAAGTCATGGCACGTGTTCGTAGATACATAGGCAAAAGCATTTCATTTCTGAATTTAAAAGAAAAATGTTTACTTGTTTTAATTAATTTAAGGTAACTATATTCCTAGAAATTAAAGCTGGATTGCAGAACATAAAACAATGTAGAAAACCAGCAGCTATTATTCTGTGACATCCTTAAGATACATATTTTCTCATGTCACTGTACTGACCTGAAGAATTAATATTAAAAGTAGTTCTTTCAGTCGTTATTTCTGATTTATTTTACCTTCACTTGAAGGAAGACTTTAATTATTAAAGCTAACCCAAATAAATTCACACACAACTTGAACAAGAGGGAATTATTTCAGGAGATCGCTGTAGTTTTTCCAGTGTTGTCAAATAATGCCTTTGCAGCCAGAGGTGACCAGCTTTCACTAACCCAGTGAAAGAAATCAAAATATATTCAATTAATGGATGAACAGACCTATAAACACAGTTTCATGCTGTGCAAACAACTGTCATGTCACAGAAGAATATGTGGGTCTGAGAATCAGAGTAAGAGCATTGCAAAGGCTTGAACAAGAGAGATACACTTGAAAAATCAGCTTAGAGAGATTTGTTGTATTTTCTTCATAACATGAACTGTAAGAAAAGTATTTTCCACAACACTGCTCCAGAGGAATTGTGGTGAAGAGGAAATGGCAAACTTCACTTCCAGTCAGAGCAATATATGTGATGTGGGTCAACTCTATTGAACAATTATGTTAATTTACCTACTTGTCACTCAGTAACTGCATTAAAAAGTGGATTATGATGGGTTCTCTAAAGAAATAACTTGGAATTAGGATGAGATCCTGAAAAACACTGATCCCAAAATAAATGAAATGTCACTAATGTGAACTGTAGTTAAAAAAGGGCATGGTAGAATTTTGTGGTTTTCTCTCAGGAGCAGCTGTGGTGTGATACAGATTTCACTCATGACTGTAATCCTGGCACAGGTGGGTCTCTGTGGTGACTGACTGGAGACAGGGTCAGGAGAGTCACCCCTTAAGTTTGGTCTGTTCAAAAGAAATCATAATTAAAAACAGTGTAATTTGCAATTTCTCACTGATAGCGCAAGTTTAAAAAACAGTTTAGAATGCAATAATATTAACTATTGCTAAAAAAGATTAGATACATGTGCCTCATATATTGCAAGGAGTGCACTAAACTCCATCAGCTGCTAAAGGTTTATTCAAAAATAGGTCTATTAAAATAAACCAGGAATGTAGAGGTATGCAAGATCTGTACTCCAAATGATCTCTTTTTATGACCCCTTTATGCAGTACTAAGGTTTGAAACAGACTAAATGAGATTTTGAAAATAATTTTCTCTGATGCCTATTTTTCTCTTGCCTCTATTTCCTGGGTAATGTCCTTGGCATTGGAACTGTTAAACTGAGATGTCTCAGAGATGGGTCAGGGAACAGCAAGGCCTGACCTAGGGAAGGAACACAAGGGTTTGAGAACAATGACACAGCAGAGGCTGTGGTGCAATGACACATTTAAGGGAAATTAGATTTCCCAGTGTTTAAGACACAAGGTCCCACTTTGAGCCTGGATCCAAGGTCACCTCACAGCTAGAAACTGAATAATCCTAAGGAATACACTGATCGCACTGTGTTGCAGGGCAGCTGAAACAAAGAGTTTGAGATCTGGCCTAAATGTCCATGAATCCCCAAAGTCCAGTCCCAGGGTTTGTTAGCCATGAGATACTCTGAATCATGGTGTGTCCAGGAGGAGTAAAACAGAATATTTATTTGTATAAATTAAACAGTCTGAGTCAAGGAGGCATTCATAGAGCTCCTTTGCTCAGCCTCATGCACTGTTTTGTGTAAAGTGCATTAGTTCATGTACTGAAATGATGTTTAAGAGAAAAATTAGTGTGATTTAGTGGGCAATCCCTGCCATTAAAAAGCACGATAGGAGTACTTTGTATAGATACTATGAACAATGAAAGAAACAAAAGATATATTTTGACAAAAGGTCACCTGAACTGAAGCATTAGTAGGTACTGAACAGTAACAAAACACAAATAAATCTTGCAAACCTTATGTGTTGAGTTTAGAGAGAGTGTCAATACTCAAGACTAAAGCTAGTCTAAGACCTCACATAAAAGACTAATTGAAATATATCTGTGTGAATAAAAGGGAATTACACACCATGATTTATGGAGAAGAAGCAGGTTTGTTTAATCACTATAGTTTTTTTAAGTCATTACATTTCTTGCCATCCACTGAGCAAGTTTATTTGCATAACTAGGTTTTAAATGCAAATCAGATAAAGAATTTTACTAAGTGGATGATTTGTACAATACAGCCTCTAGGTCTCTTGCAGAATTACTTTGATGAGGGAATGTTTCTTTAATTATGCTGAAGGCCGATTACCCCATTACAGCCATATTGTTTTGTGGATTGCATATAATTTTGCTTTTTCCAAAGATTCCCTGCCATAATTCTGAAGAAAATGCAAACAGCAAGCAGGCACTTGAGACACATTAGGCAAGAGATGCTTTAGTGAATTCAATTTAAGCTGCAACATTAAAGTGATTTTGTTGAATAAAACATAATGCAATAATGAGCCTGTGTATGTCAACTCTGCAGAGAAGATAATAGCTTGAGAGTCAGTTTTCCTTTCCTCTCTTCTAGGCTCTTCTTTTCTTAGACTCATTAGTCAAAGACAATGCTGCAAACAGAAACCTTCTCTAGTATATGTTTTATTTCAGTTCAAGTATATTCCCTACAGTTGTATTTCACAGTTGAATATAGTGTTAAAGGAATTAATTTGTGTCTGCTTCACATCAGCACTAATGAGATTACACCCTACATGGGTTTTTTTACCCATTTATGCCTGATGTTAGGGACAACATAATATATAGATCACTCTAGATCACTTGGTGATGTTTGCTGCTTTTTTAGAGCAGAAATATTTACAAATTCACGCAATTAAAGGAAAATTATCTCAGTTGTACTCTGTACCGTTTTCCCTCATTCTACCTTCTGAAATCCTTCTTGTCTTTACAGACACTGAATGCAAGCAGGTCACAAGCTCGTTATGTCCAGAGCAAGGATTACACACAACACTAATGAGACTTGAAGTTTGGAGCCCATGGTTTCCTCTCCTCTTGGAGGTGCTCAAATCTGAATTACATGCAAGTAAGTTACCTGTGAGTCCAAGAACATTCATCTTTACCAGAAACAAAATTAAAGATAAAAAGTTAATATTAAAAAAAAACAACCAAAAATAAATAGAGTTCTTTATTCATTGTACCTTCCACCAGTCCTCTGCTCCCTTCCATGCAGAGTTAGCCTGAAACTTCAGTTAAATACAGCACAGCTATCAGATTTTTATTTTAAGACCTACCAAAACATCTATAATCTGATGTTTGGAAATGGAAAGATGACTCCTAACACTCGTGTCTACACTGTTTTTCAGTTATTGGTGTCTTGGGCTTTTATAGCTTTTTACAGTTTTAGTAAGAATNAAATGAATGAGTCTCCATCCTCTTATCTCTGTACCTTACTGCTCAATCCCTAATGAGGAACAGACCATACTAGATTGTAGAGTTGGATGAAAAGCATCCACTCCCACCTCTGGAGTCAGAAAAGTACNCTGGCAACATTTCAGCTTTCATTTATTCATGGAGTCATCATTTTATATGGAAAAGAAAGGTAATAAATCAAAATCTCAGCCATTCATCATTTAGAGGGGTGCCTCACCTTGTAAATTCGAATTGCTTTAATGGTTTGGCACCATTTTATTTAGTTTTCATTGAATGAAGAATAGCTAAGGAGAACAGCCAAGCTTCTACACAATTACATATATGAATCAAAGGAAAAACCAAGAATGAAATGTTTCTTAAAGACAAAGTTGTAACCAGAACGAAAAGAAAATATTATCCGGGGGGGAGGAGGAATGACAGACAACCTTTTTTGCTTTTTTTAAATTTAGATATTATGAAATGCTGTACTTTTTGATGATAATGAAAGGCTTAGGGTCTGCAGGACACCGACAATTCAGTTTGGAAGTTGGACGGTTTCTGGCAAACTGTCCATGGCAGAGCTGAACATCCATTCACCTTTGGGGGAAGACTGATGAATTTGATTGATGTAGACAGAGGTTTGCCTTTGTTGCAATTTGGTAGCACAACACCTATTCCCAAACTCTTGTAAAA
>WEIV01001965.1:33648-150827 GCA_013390005.1 Calyptomena viridis
ATTCCCAAACTCTTGTAAAAGGTGTGCAGGGAAGGAGCCTAAGGCAGCAGCAATCACAAGAGCTCTAGAGCTGATCAGGGCTGTCTTACAGTCTTGTTTGCTCTTATCTCCAGCTTTGTTCTCATTTCTTCATTGTTTGGGCCTGCAGAGCTAATTTCACTTAAAAAAAAAATCAATCATTTACGTTCTGGGTTACTAAGAACAATTTTTTAGCTTAGGTGGAACAATAGGAGAGAGATTATGAATTCCGAGGGGAATTCTNACACTGGAGACTCTGCTCTGTTTCCTGCCTTGTACTATTTTTCCTTCCCTGACTCTTCCTTTCTCATTGACCTGTTCTGAAAATCCTCATACTGCTGACATCCAGAGCAATGCATTTGTGCTTGTAACACACAGAGTGGCTTCAGTTGTGATGAGAAACTGTACTGGAACATGAAGATGGCTCATTAGCTGCAGGACAGGACATCTCTGGGATCCCTGATTGTTTGTCTGTGACCCTTGTCAGTTGTTCCTGACTTGCTTTATTGAAGCAGCCCCAAGTCGAGGGTTGTTGCTTGTGCTTTGGTAGCTGATGGTGCAGACCTAGGGAGGAGTTCCAAAGTAACCAGCTTTTTCCATCTTTTAGACATGCAACTGATCTAATGGTGCTCTTTATTTTGTACTCACCCCTGCTTCATTTTATAATTTTTAGACCATTTTTTTCAATATTTAAGACAATTTTAAGCTGCTTTTAAAAATCTTTGCAGCTTCTTCTGATATTGAGGTTATAATACGTTGTCCAAGTATAAACTTACAGTGTAGAACCAAGGCTGTCTGAGTGTCCATCCTTCTGATGAAAGAAATACAGAATGAAATCTGCACTAATGAAGTAATATCAGCATGCTGGTGTACTTTTTCACATCCACAAATCCATATTTTCCTTCTTAATTCATTCACCTTACTGAAAATGCAGTAGTAATGGCATCAGCATGTGTATATGTCTTAATTCAAGCTTTTTTGTGTTTTGCTGTTCCATCTGTTTCAAAATCTTTATTATTTGTCATTGATAAAAAAACCCCTCTCCATAAGATTTAAAAATCTAATATTAAAATAGAAAAAAGCCAACAAAACCCCCAAACTGAAAAAGAAACCCAGTATTCAAAAAGAATCAATTACATCTATGAAAGCAGAAAATGGGCTCCAGTTTGTCAAATAATATTTAGCAACACGGGGGTTTTTTTTGTAGAAGGGGACCCTCAGACAAGAGGGATCCAGTGCCTGTTGGTATTCTACAGTGGTGTGGAAGACTTGGCACAATATACAGAATTTTTAGAGACTGATTATGCATTCTCTTTTTATTGGTGCCATGTTTGTAATATTTGTTTGTCCCTAGCTGATGCCACAGTAGGTGATATAAAAAGATGAATGAATAATTTATAAAAGTCCTCAGTAGTCATCAAAAGCATTGCTCTGATGATGTACAATGCATGAAGGCCTTGGATAATAATAATGGATTATATATAATAATAGATTATACTAGGAGACATTGGAAGGATACATTTTGTGCTGCACTTTGAGAACTCCAGTGAATATAGACATCTTAAGCTGTAAAAAGAAATTTTCCAAGTAAAAGCATTTTGAAGAACTATAGTTTCTCCAATCCTTAAAGCAATGAACTTTAAGTTAAAGATGAGTAAATCTATATATTATCTTAGCAGGTTCACATAGATATCACCTGAGACTTTTCATCTGAATGGTGTAATTCTGTTTGTAAATTAGTATAATCTGTAAATAGATTATTATTGATAATGGGCAGAATCATTTTTTTTTCTTAAAAAAAATCCATGTTATTAGCCATATTTTTAAAAGGATATAAACAACAGTGATAGTTTCAGTTCTGCATCTCCTCATTGGAGTTACTGTCACTCAGAACAGCAAGAATGGAAGGGATTTCACTTTTGAACCATTGGATGCAATGAAATTATTATTTGAGATGAGAATCTGGCTGGATATAGAAAACGTTGGGACAAAACCTGAAACCACCTAGAAAAAGGTGCATAAGAATCTCCTTTCTGCTTCTTTCCATTTTGAGCCATAGGAAAGAGGTGTGACACAAAGACAGTAGTTCAGAACTTCCATATGACCAAAGAATTGTAAAACTTTAGAGTCTCTGTCTAGTCTAAATTTATTAAGAGGATGTCAAAACACTTCTCTGTGCCAGCACTGTTCCTTGTACCTTCAGAGGAGAAAATGTGATCCTTTCATTAATGATTCAAGTGGATAAGGCTATTTTGAAATAGATCAATGAGAAGTGACACTTTGGCCCCTAGAAATTCAGGCTTTGTTCAAAGTGAAGTTAAGGTTGCCTTAACTTTTCTTCCTTGAAAATGTGAAGATAATTAGCAGGCTCCTTGAACAGAAGCCTGATACAGAACTATATTTTAACTCTTATTGAAGTCGGTTCCACTGACTTGAACGTAATAATTCAATGTACATTGCCTATGCTCATCCTCTTCCTCTTGCTCACATGCAGTAACAAAAATCATGAAGTTTATGCCAGTGGTATATTGGTTGTTTCTAAAGTGGCTGTTTGTACTGTAGGTGTGCTGGGTTTGGCACCTTGTCTCTCTGACCCTTCCATTTCCACTTCTCTGCCCATTTATTTAACAATAACAGGAATCAAAAAGGTGGGTTGAACTTCAGCTATTACCACATGGCAGCAGCTTTGTCCCAGGTCAGGGAGTCCTTCTGATCTTCCCAAACTTCGATGGTGTGTAGCAAAATGGCATTCCAGGAATTGTGGAGCATTGGCAGCTGAGTTCCATTAAAAAATAGCCACAGCAAAGATTCCAAGCCAAAGTTTTTTGAGCAACAGGTATTAGAAAGTAAGGGAACCCATTAGAGAGTGGGAGGCCGTTGCCTCAATAGCACCACATTATGGAATAGAAACTCTTCTAAGGGAAACACTTTGTAATCAAAAGAGCTTGTGATGAGCAGCAGAGAAGTGTATGAGCCAATGTAACAAACAGAAATAGGAATGTAATTATGAGCTGATTTGGTAGAATTAATGGATTGGCTCTTAAGTACATCTTAAGTACATCTGTATAGAATACAAATTTGAATAGCAGAGGATTATTCTCACTGGTCAGAGCTATACTGTCTGATGTCTTTCTTTTTCACTCTTCAGTTTTACTCCTAAAAACATCAGCACAAACAGGATTCTCATCTTTAAAGTCTCCCATATCCTCACCCTTAGTCCCAGTGGCAGGCTAAGCAAGAAGTGTTTCTTGAGTTTATTTCCATATTCATCTGCCAATATCTGACCTCCAGGACAAACACAGAATTTTGACAACAATGGATGGTCTCCCACATAAATATACAAACACCAAGAAGAGTCAGACATGCACATGCACATTCCTGCATCTGCCCTGAGTATTCAATATGGATGGTCTTTCTTTTTAAATTGCTCTATAAAATAGCAACCTGCTCTCACCCATGGAGTCTCAGTATATATTGTGTATTGTTTATAATCTTGAAATGCATACCACTTTTAGTTTCTAAAAATCAGAGAACTCTATGTTTAGTGCACGTTTTGCAGTTACAGAAGGCATTCAAGTGATACAGAGCTGCTTACAGTAAGAGACTTGTGAATCAAAAATTAGCACTAGTGATCTCACAATAACTTCTTCAGCCCCAGGCTGCAACGTCCTGGGGAAGAAGCTTTTCCCAGACTGACTCCACTGCAACTCCACTAAATTTGGCTTCATTTGTAAAGAAAGAGAGGCTGTAATTAGAAAATTACAGTAATTGGAAAAAAAATTAACTTCAGGGAAAAAAATGCAGTTCCCATGTTAGCATCCTGAGAAATAAGCAGATTGAAAAAAAGAGATGAGTAAGAAAAGAAACATGATTTATGGTAAGAATTGGACTTTAGCTGAATGTTTATATATATTTTCTGAACTCCAGGAGGCTTCTAGTACTGCAATTTGGCAACTACAACTGCATAAATATTTCAAAGCATGTTTACTTCTTTCCTGTTAAGTCAATTTTTCTTCAAATCCTTCCAGATGCCATTTCTTTTAACTTATTTTAACTCTTTCCTTATTTCCTTCTTGAAAATCTCACATGGAATTCATGAAAAGCAGTTGCTATATACACAGCAAAACTCTTATAAACATCTTGCCCTGTAGAAAGAGGGTATTCGTTAATTGTTGCTCTGTTGTGTCTTTTCACTGTGCTTGGGAATCTTGGATCAGTTGAATTATTTAAACATTCATCCAACCCCATGGATACACTTTTTTCAAACATGAAAATATTAATCCTCATACATTAGGCTTTTCCCAAAAATCAAGACTCTCAGGTTATCTTTTGGCACTGAATTGCTGGATGTATCCCTTAGAGATTTCCATAATACATTCTACCAATTAAAGGTGCTTTATTCTGTTTCTCTTCTACTGAATTTGGGCAAAAAATAAAAACAAACACAAAAAAACAAGTAACACTTTTTCAGATATACTAAGTTTGCTGTACTTATGATTCTAGAAAAAAGAATAAAAGCTCTATATGTTTTATTCCCATAAACAGAGTTAATAAAGTGTCTGTTTTTCTAAAATTAATATTCTTTCTTATCTGGATTAATTGGGGATAGGTCTCATCCAGATGTAACAGAAATGCATTGACCAGTGTGTATTACGGCTCCAAAGGTTTTGTCTTCAGAAGTTTTTTACAAAATGAGGTGCCTACAACCATTTTGTGGAGCAATAGTGACATTTAGTGGTGACTGAAGCAATTCCTAAATCTTGTTGACCCTTTATTGTCTTGTTGACCCCGGGAACACTTATCATACACTGTCACCCTCTCTGTGACCCACAGTTAATCTCCCTTTCCTTCCTCCCCAGCTTTGTATATGTTAATGTAATATTTGTAAGGGGGTAAAAAATATTTCTCTATAACAGATTACCACAGGCATTTTAACAACAAAAGTGGTTTTTTTTGAGATTCTTCCTTGAAAATCAACTCTTTTACATTTCACAATAAAGTACTTAATAATTAAATAAATTTCACCTTGTTTGAGGATCAAACTGAAGCAGTGCATTGTACAAATCAAAGTGCAAGGATTAGATAGAACCATTAATTCCCTTAATTTCTCACTCGTTAACATTCTGGTATTGGGGTCCAATCATTCATTTGTTGTTTTGCTTTGATCCCTGAGCAACAGGAACTTGCTCCTTCAAAATCCCTGTTTCCTACTTCCTAGCAAGTCCCTTTTCCATTGATACAGTTTAAACTATGTGTGCAGAACTCTGCAGGATAAACTGGCAGATGAGCAGAGGTAGAGCTCTGCTCCTGGCAGCTCCATCCCCACAAACAGCTCCCTTCCTGACCTCAGGAGCCACAGGATCATAAAGCACCACAAAGCATCACTTCCTCATCCTGCAGCATGAGCTCAGCCATGTCGGCACAGAGTGAACAGCCAGGTCCAATTGCCAGTACAAGAGCTCAAAGTTATTCACTTAACCTGTTTTAAAACAGACATTTTAATTCACATGAGAACCAGTGCAGCTGTGGTATTTTTTCCCTAAATCTGTGTTCCAGGACTAAGGTGGCAGTTCCTCACGCATTTCTCAGTTAACAGTCAAACCTCTTCTTTCTTTTCTAGTTATAAAAGGTGAGGAGGTTGTTTATTAATCTGGTTTCCTACAGTATCGATAATGCACTTGGCCAGGGCAGTGTTACCTGTTCTCTGCAGGAGAGCAGATTCCTTACAAAACCACTCTGCTTCCTTACATTGCAGCGACTTGAGCTTTCAGCTCCATGTCGCAACAAACTCAGAAGGCACTTTGGAAGCACATGTTCATCCATTTTTCCTCTAAACTTACTTTATTTGGCAAGTTTTAACAAGGTGCTCCAGTTCACATTTTACAACTATGCCTTTTTACTGCTTGCATCTTATCCCAAAAAGCCAAAGAGAACAGGTCTCTGTCATCATTGCTTTGGATACAGAAAATATTTGCCTGAGACTCCCAAGTTATATACAAGCTATATCTTGTCTATTTCTTATGCAGGAACACTGTCCTTGGCTATCACAGTGGCAATAGCCCCAAGAGTCTGAATGCAGGACCATTCATCACTGAATGTCTGTCAACTTCTTGTTTCATCTGATGCACATCTTTACAAGGATTTCCCTCAGAAACCATTTATAAGATACTGACTGGACCTTTATATGTGTTTGTTATCACAAGCAAATCCAAGCAAGTCACCTCTTTGGCTACAGGTAATTCCATTTCAAGTTCTAGCAATGCACATTTCAAATCCTGTTCTAAGAGCCTATTTCATATATGTTGTCTCTTCCTTCAACTAATTACATCATTCTCCTTGGTAACTTACTTCTTCCCCAGCATATTTGGCTTTTCTTAAGCTTTCTCAACCAGTTCTGTGCTTTTCACTCACCTGTACATAGACAATAAACTGCCCCACAATTAAACTTTCTGTGATTTACTGAGGACGTTAAAAAAATAAATCAGATTTACATATTTTGCCTTGATATTTGTAAATGTCCTCTTGGAGTTTGAGCAATATTTTTTTTTCAATATAGTAGCAAATAATGAACTCCTTATCTATTGCATCACTGCTATTTCCTTTGTTTTACAAACCTAATGTTCATTGTGGCAAATATGCTTGACGAATGTCATGACTCATTTTAGAACTCTCCTGTTTTCTCACATGTATTGGAAACAGAACTACCCTCACAGGCCCTTAGGGCAGTCAATTTTTCATTTTCCCTGTAGCAGCTGGTTTTATTCCTCATGAAGAGCAACAAAATTTGTCAAAACTCTGGCAAATTCCACAGATTCCCAGGATGCCTTTGTCTGTATTTTGCTGATCTTCCCTTGCAAAGCCAAGCCTGCCCAAGTGTTAAATCTAGTGGGGTAGGCAAGGAAGAGCAAGGCAAGGCAAGTAGGGGGTAGGCAAAGCAAGGCAAGGCATGAGGAGGGGCAGCAAAGGGAGCTGTAGGCAAGGCAAGGTGGAGGTAGTCAGGGGGAGGGGTAGCCAAGATAAGGCAAAGAATGGATAGGCAATGGAAGCCAAGGTAAGGCAAGAGTAGATGAGGCAAGGCAATCCAAGGCCTTGCCTTGCCTACCTCTCTCTTGCCTTTACTTCCACTGCTCTGCGAATTTTTAGTCTTTTTCTTTGTTTTTTCTTAGCTCAAGTCATTGTTTTAACTAAGGTCAGTGCTCTGTTTGTGATGAAAGGTCAGGTTGCTTACCCAAAATGCCAATCTGCAAGTGAGAAATCATCTCAATCAGTATCCAGGCTTACTGGTGTAACTACTGGCCTGAATTACTTGAAATGCAAGGCAAGACTTACACACCAAAGTTCATCAGACAGATGCTTATCTTTAGAAACACATGTTTAATAACTTTTATCTTTAGGAGCACTTGCTTAATAATATTAAAATATTCACAGAAACATAAATGGAACCATAATGGACAAGGAAAAGTTATCAAAATGTTTGTTTCATCAAATTCAAAATTACTTGTAAAACATAAAATTCTGAAAACAAAACAGTAAAATTGAAACAGTTCTTTTATCTCTATCAAACCAAATATTTTCATACAGCATTTCAGAATAAGGGAACAACTCAGAAGTTATTTTGTCACTTTTTTCTGTTGTAATCTGAATAATCACTTCTATTCCAAGCCTCCTGTTTTGCACACCTTGGCCTCGCACACACTTAGCCCTGTAATTGCACTACATTCAGCTTCAGCCTCAAGTTTTTTTAGACACCCCACCTTAGGTGACTGTAATCAAGGAAGGAAATATAGAGTATATTATTATTATTATTATTGCTTTCATTTTAGAGTCTTGCTGATAACTCAGGGCAGTTGCAATCCTTATTATTATCACTGTCTCTCCCTTTTCTTTGCTCATCATTGATTAACTGTGATATGGGCCTGTATCTGTTTTCCCCACCTTTGAAAATGAAAAGTAGTAGACTGGCTCAGACAGTGAGAAATCTTTGGAAAGGAAAACTTGTAGCTGTGTACTTGATTCTGATAAATTTCTTGAAAACTGTTTGCAAACTCTTTTCTGTGCACCTGTTTCAGTAATAAAGTGAATGGTGTGAGGCACAATTCATGTGGGTTTTGAGATGCTTCTCAATTCATGTCTGAATATTTAATCAAAATATATCCTCATGTTTGTCACCACAAGAATAACCCAGTGAAGAACTAGAGATGCTATCCAGGCCTAACTGAACAATAGCTCAAACTTCAGGGTTGCCTGATTCGTAACTTCTTGGCACAACAGGAGAACAGATTGTTGGGGTTTTTTCCCACTGACAATTAAATTTTCCCTTTCTCCTCCAAATATTTTGCTTCCCAGCAAAAGCACAGTATCTTATTGCTAATAGTGTTAACCTAAAGTATCCCGTTTCATCCTTATAATGCCTTTTTGAGATATATATATATATAATTGCTAACTGAAGAGTTACACCATCTAGTTGAGAGTTGCACGGACCTGTAAAGAAATGTTTGCAGCAGATTATCTGGGCACTCCCTGTAACTACACCCTTACAAACAATGTTTGGAAGAGAAGAGGTGTTTGTCACACTCCCCAGAGTCTCCACCTCATGCCTACCATGGCTGGCTTGGACAGGGCTCCCTGTCTAGGAGGGGAAAATTCTGAGCTGTGTAACAGGATATGAACATGGGAAAGGGAACAAACACAAGAAAAATGTCACTAAATCTCATCTGCTTCTTCCTCTGCACCCTGATTGCACCAAATCTCACAGGTAAATGACTAAAATATCTCCAGGTGACTTAAGTCAGAAGACAAAGGCGTTGTGTGAAACAAAGTCTTTTGCCTCTCTATAGCACTTAAATCAAACAGTATGAGGTCAGATGATCTCAAATTTTAATTCTTTTTCTAGAATTAATATTAGAATGAGCAAATGAAAAAGACTATCTGTAAATTCTGCATTCTACAGGTCAATTCTGAACTCTAAAGGAAAATTTCAGTTTGAAGGAATTTAAATAATATTATATTTCTCTATGCTCTTTTGTTGTTCTGTGAGAAGCTGAACTCTCAAGTCTTCTTTTTAATGCTGGCCACTGAGCACAGGGGTGCCCTATCTGTGGGGTGGACGCAGGGTCAGAGAGGAAGGATATAGAGTACTAATTAATAGCCCAAAATGTTTAACTGGTGGTCTCCTTTACCCTGGAAGGAGGTTATGCAGTTCATAATCTTCTTTTCCAAGCAAATGCTGGACACCAAACACATCCAGGAGGAGTCTGGCCTCAGATCTCTTGACTACATTTCAGTGTTTGTGATGGTCAGTCCTCTAGAAAGCAAAGTGGCTTGCCAGTGTGCTTGGCTTTTCCCTAGTCCTGTCTTTCTAAATGTGCCATCTTAGCTCCTGACTTCAGGTTGTGTCTTGCTCCATTTTGTTCTCTGCCTCAGAAAAAAAGAACTTTATGGCTTCCTCATTATTTATAGTTCTTAGTTGGTAAGTACAGAAATTACTGACAGCATCAAGTGGCACTGGCTCTGAAAGTTTACGCTGTGGAATAGGGAAAATTATGACAAATGTGTTTTAAAAGATGACAAAGCAGGCCAACTGTTCTTCAGAGAAATTTGGTTTTATTTTTAGTGTATTTTTGTTTCAGGCCTGGCCGACTGTGCGATGTTTCCAGGCAGAAGCTGCATTGCCTGTGTGTGCAGTGACTGCCAGCCTTGCTCAGCCCCACAACCATCCAATTTTCTCTTTTACACTGTGATGGACAGTAGGAGAGAAAATGGGATAACTCACACTGTGTCTCCCATTCTTTTGGTCTTGACCTGAGACTGTTTACGTCATTTATAATCATTCCCTAAGTTGCTTGTTTCCAGGAGTTCAAGATGTCTGCCTTTCATTTCCAACATTTAGATTACAAAGAAATTCCTTTATTTTCTTGGGATGTTATAGATATTATTTTCTTGTTATCAATATTTAGAATTCAGAATTGCCTTGTTGGATTCCCCTTCACCAAAATTTCCTCAAATAGTGAGGCTGACCAAGGTACAAGAAGCTGGTGGCATTGTTGTCCTCCAGATTAACAAAGGAGTTTAAATGATACTATGCTTATTAGCACAGTGAGGAAAGATTTCACAGTCCTATATATAAAATTTTAAAAGACATGCCAGGAAAAGCCCAGATGAGGTAAAATACTTCTGAACACTCTGCAACACCAGTTCTGGGTTACTGTTTCTTCTTCTGTTTGTTGAGCCCCTGAAAGGAGAGGATATTATGAATAAAGAGCTAATTGTATTAATATTTTTATGTGTTCACAAACACTTAATAGTGAGTAGTGGTGACAGTAGTGACAAAGTAACAGCAAGTAATGATGAAATATTATTGTGTTCTGTATTCACAGACCAAGAGGGATATCAAAATCTATCCCAGAGCAATGGAATTTTATCAGGGTTTATATAAGACACTTTAAACTGAAAAGTAAGAGAGACAAATGTACTGGACTTGATCATGATTTTTTTTAATTGGAAATTCTCTAAATTTAACACAAAGGGGATAAAAATGTTAAACAAAAAGGGTCATTACTATTCTAAATGCAAATATATTCTTAGTATAACAAATGAAATGGAATATACTGCTGAGAGGGTAGGAGGCTAAATGCTATTTACAGAGACAATTTGGGCATGTCTTTTCTTTGGCATGACTGGAGACATTAGGGTAACAGTCAGTATGGTTTGAATGACTGTAGTTTGGCTTTTCTTGTGAGGGTATGTACAGACTGTTTGTGAATCCAAAATCAAATGGAGATGTGCAGCTCTGGACTCTCAGCCTTCTTGGTCCTGCCTGCACTCTCTTCCCAGTTGTCTCCTGCTCTTTGTGTGATTGTTGTGTCTTTTTCCTTCAAAATGCATAGACCAGAGCTAATGGATTTAGCATTGAAACACCATATTTCACTGTTTTTACTCAATGCTTTCCCTGTTTATATAACCTAGAATTGTTTTTTCTCCCAGTGTTAAACTTGTATTTGTTACAATGCTTTTGTGGGTTGTTGCAACAGATGGATTGAGGAAATCATGAATATAATTTGCTTGGATTCATTATGTCTTGATGAAAAGTATTTTGGGAAAGCATGAATCTCTTTTTCAAACTGACTTTAAGCATATAATGCCAAACAGAAACTTAAATCAGTGAACTTTTACAGACACACATACATTGTTATTAGGTACAGAGTTTTTCCTGGTGAAAGGAAGAAAGAAACTTTAGTTTTTGTATGTGAACTGTTGTGGATCAGCTGAAATGAGGTGACAGGTCTCACTGTGCCAACAAAAGAGTCACTGGTTTTGCCAGGAAAACAGCAGCAAAACTGGACGAAGCTAAGCATAGCTTGGAAATGAGGATTGGTTTAAATCAGCTATGAAATAACCTTTGGGCCATTAAAAGCCATAGTCCAATTCAAAACTATCTTTTTTTTAGATAGGTTTCTAGGCAGTTTAATAAAATAGGGTTTAGTACTGTTGATTTCCAAAGAAAAACCCCAAGGGTATATATCAAAAAAGTCCTAAAGTTAAAGAGTTAAAAAATTCAGAAACACTCCTGTGCAGTTCACCCCTGTTCAGACCTGAAACTTCACTGTGAGTGTGAGTCATGTGGAAAAGTGTCTGATGATGTAAATGAAGTCAGTTAGGTATGCCAGCTCTCAAAATTAACATGAGAACCAAGAGTACAAGGAAAAGTAGCAAACAGTCTAAATGTTGACAAGAATGGAGAACACAAGAGAGCAAACGGATGGTTAAGCCACAGTGTGAAGGTCACTAGACTCTATTTTTTTAAAGACTAAAAGTGCCTTGACACTCACTCATATGAACCCTCAGCTAGCCTGAAGTGATAGAACTGCAGATGTGGCAGAGAGTGATTCTTCTGCTATCTAAATGACAAGGAAGAAAGCTTTTCATCCCAGAGATATCTGGCTTTTATTTCAAGGAACGGCTCAGCATTTTGTCAACAGATCTGTATAACTTATGTCACAGAATCCCATAAAAATTGGCATCAAGATTCTTCACATCATGAGTGATTTTATAAAGATATGATACAGGGAATACCATTCCCTGCCGAACAGAGAGAAAATAATTGTCTTGGGACTGGAAAATAGCAGAACAGAGATAAGTTTGCTCTCATAGGGTAGTGAAGGGTGTGCTCGTGGGGAATTCTGCCTTCTGTGCTCTGGTGCAAACACTGCTGAGGATTTTACATCAAGATACCACAGGGTAAACTTAACTACACTGTAGGTACCATCCCATACTTATGCTCTGATGATCTCAGAATAATGTAATAATTTCATTTATAGAGCATTGAATAAGTTTATTCTATTAAGAGGTACTTTGCCGCCTACAAGCACTTATGTTATTAGAATGCTGCAACGTGAACGGAGCTGTATCAGAGCCAGGATCTTTTGCAGTGTACAATCCAGCCCGGAAAAAAATAGCACATTTTGAACCATGGCATTCCTTGGAACAGTTTACAGAGTGCAACAGAGTCTCTGTTACTTACTTCATTAAACCAAATTGAATTGCTTGACCCTTTTTTCACTGTTTTACTGATACAATGAAAAACTCTGGAATAAGAAAAAGGCACCTTTGCCTTTCTGCACAGTGCTCTGTCATTTGCTCTTTGTTTGTCATTTCTTCTTTGTAAAATACTTTCAAATACTGAAGTGAGAGTAATGAAATGAAGTATATATTTCAAATGCAAAACATTGTTTTGCAGTATGCTTCTAAGCTTTTTTTCCCAGTATATTCATTTTTTTCTTTCTTTTGTTGGGAGTTTTAGGTGAAGATGCTTTGCTGCCAGCACCTCAGAATATCACCATTCTTTCTACCAACATGAAACACTTTTTAACTTGGAGTCCTGTGATCGTCCAGGGAGAAACTGTGAGATACTCGGTTGAGTTTCAGGGGTAACTTCTGGGTTTTTTTCTTCTTCTTTGCTCTTAGAACACTGTTTATCTAGACTTAAAGTCCTACTTTTTTTTTTTATATTTTGAGCACTATTCAGATCACAAACCTAGGAGAATTTTGATACTTCAGCACTGATAATCACAAGGCAAAGGATAGAGGGTGAATTCCTTTTGCTCCAGCTCTGAGATTGTTTAGAGGTTCATCAATACCTGAGTGATCCAAGGTGTGCATTAATTCCATATAAGAAATCTACCTCTATCCAAAGAATTCAAAAGTTAGGAAGATTAGCAACAGTTTATGTAGAAGTAAAAGGAGGGAGAATTTGAGATTTATTCACACCACAGGACACACACCCCACAGGAGGTTTCTGGTACATCTCAAGCTATGATTTGTTTTACAATATGGCTTTGGGATTCTGGTGTACTTGGGACGATCAAGTCAAATGAGTGGGCAGGATTTGATGCATCCACACTGCGTTGGCTCTCCCCACCTCCCACACAACATACTGCCTTTGGCTCATGAACAGGTTGGTCCTGGGAGATTTCTCTAGATAAGATCTAAAGCACACATATAGGTTTAAGACACTTCTGGTATTCCAGCATAACCCAGTACTGATTTTACCTGGAAAGAACTAACCAGCAGCCTTAGCCCATGTCACAGACACACCTCCTGTCAGACTGTTGCCTGTCTGCTTGCTTTTCTCCCCAGGGAGTATGAACGAGAGTACGCCAACGAGAGCTGGATTCCCATCTCTGAGTGTTCCCTCATCACAGGCACAGTGTGTAACATCACAGAGGACATCTCAGCCACCGTGGCCTACAACCTGCGAGTCAGGGCAGATGTTGGTGCCCAAAGATCTGAGTGGGGCACCCTGAAAGGTCTCTTCAATCGCATCACAAGTGAGTCCTGTTATTGGCTTAAGCTGCAACTTTTGTGGTAACTTCTGACAGTTCAGTGCTGATGGGACTCTCAGGTGCATGTTTGTGCACAGTGCAGGCCACACAAAGCCTATAAAGGCACAGAGCACACCTCATTTCTCAGCTCCTCTCATGCTGGGTTGGGATCTTTCACTCTTAGGCAGCCACACTGTGTTGTCAGACACAAGTTCATCCTGAGGCAGAGACAACTTTATTTGGGCTTGAATTTCAAGGGTTTCAAAGATAGGTAAGATAACTGCAGGCATTTCTTTTAGCAAGTTGGTTATTCTTGTCTCTGATTTCGAAGAGTTCTGATCAACTACGGTTGCTGTCATCTAATTTGTGCCAACTACTCACTTCTAAGAGTTCAGAACATGATTCTATGGGAGCACTTACTCTAGAAAACAGCCATTTCACCCTCTATCTGCCTTATGCTGTCCTGGAAATCATGTTTCCTTCCAGGCATGATTCCCTCCTGTGATGTTGTCAGATACATGAAGTAATCTCAGAAGAGGAAAGAAAAATGGAAACCATAACATTGCTCTCATCCTACCAATGCAGGGTATTTTCTTCATATCCTTTCAACTTCTGCAAAGCCTGAGGCCCAGCTCAACCCAGGGATCACGTCACAGCCTAAGATTAGCATACTATTTCCAGGGTTTCTCTGGAATCCTTACTTCTGTTCTCTCTGATGTAGTCAGCTGCTTTCTTCAATAAAAACTAAGGTGGAAACCTCTGTTGAGGTGACTGTCAGGCTGTAACTCTTAGTTTGGGATGGGCATCAGCCATCAGCTTTAGCCAGGGGAGAAATTGCCTGTCCTAGACCAGAGCCGATCCAATATTAAACTTTCATCAGTCTTTAGAAGTTATCTACTACTTCATGAGTGAGCAGTCCTCACTCATATAGAGCTCTTAGACAAGGCAGCACCATCAGAAGTGCCACCTAAGTTGGTAAATGTGTTTCTTGGTACAGAAGTATATTCTAGGTAGTGCCTTGGATGAAAAATCTTTCCCTTTTCCAGCAGCTATGGTGGCACAGAGTTGAGCCACAGACCACACTGTCAAGCAGAGAGAGAGGAAGGACATTCCTGAGACTGACATGAAGAAAAGCAGCTTTCTCATGGTTCAGTGAAGTAATTGACAGCTTGGTCCTATGCCTTAGGGACATCAATACAATCCTCTGGCTAAGCTGTGTAAGTTCAGAGGATACAGCTTGCAATGGGATGCAATGTGAATATGACAAATGTTTAAAAGAGAAGGGAAAGTCACTCTAACTTCTTGTCTTCATGCGTTTTTACTGCTTGCCTTGTCTCTCCTTCCACATCTCTTAGGAAACCTGACATTGAGCCTGAGAGGAGCTAAGGAATTCAAACACAGCCCACAGGTTCTGTACAGGGTTCATAGACAGGTCATCAGCAACAGCCCATGGCACTTCTAGACTGAAGAGCTCCAGTGTCAGAGATATAGGTGTAGAATTACACCAAGTATGATAACACATGGAAAACACTTTGAATAGATCTTCCTAAAACTAACAATTTAGACAGTCTTACTTCTTCATTTATCAAAATTCAAATTAGTTGGTATCCAGTGTGCCAACACAGAGCTAAATAGAAATGCTCCTGTTTGGTTAGTAATTGTGTCTTGCAATGCCCCTTTGTTGTCCAATATTTGTTTTTAACTTCCAAATAATGTTATAACTTTTTTGTTTTAATTTTGAGGCATAGTGTTTAACAGATTTTCAGCTTTTAATTTAAATGTATAAAGTAGATTTCTAGGCCTCCCACTTGTGGCATACTCATCATGAACATGCTTGGATTTCATGTTTTCATATTGCTCAGTATTAGTGGCAATTCACTGGATTTAAGAGCAAATTCTATTAAGAATCTCTTCTGTATGGGACTATGCATCACTCTCCTTTCCTTTCTTGAAAGCAAGGAGGTTGAAACTGGTTTCAGCTACAGCAAAGTGGTAAATAATGGCATAGATAAGTGATAAATAATGGCATGAATAAGTCATGCAAATATGATCTCTGTACAGCCTTAAACTTCCCAGTTCTCAAATGTATAGTGCATAGTTTCATTTATGCTTGATTTAGTCTCATTATTTCACTAATATTCCTCAAAGCAGAATCCCAGACAAAACCAAGCTTTGAATATCAAAGTAAGCACAAAGCAAATCATCTACAGATTTGCTTGCATACATTCAAAAAATCTTAAGTCAGAGCAGATCATCAACCCAAGTCTGTCTAAAACCATGTAGATACTAAAAGAAAATCAGGATTCATGCGAACTGCCAGAGTTATCCTGAGGCTCATAATGCTTTGCCCTTCACCTTTGAATAACTGCCAAAATTCCCATGAAAAAGCAGTAGTTTCACAGCTCCTGTTCTGTGTGTTAGTGCTGAGCTAATGCCCAGAAGCAGAGCTGGCCTGATCTGGTGTCTCGACTTCTGGTCACCCAGCTGGTTCTGCTGCAGTCGATCACGTGGGACCCTCAGGCCAGACAGCTCCTCCACTGGAGAAATTTCAAAACCTTTCAAGTTCTGTGCAACTCAGCTATTGCCAAACTCCTGTTTGAAATGCCAGTCATGGCCCTTCTCCCTTTGAAAGTCTTTTACCATATCTAGACATACTGGGAAGTAGAGTAGAGAGGTTCTGCCTCACTGAAACACCAGCTGTTATTCCAGATTAATGTTAATGTACTTATGATGGCAGCTTCTCTTCCTCTCCTAGCTGGAAAAAGGAGGGTTTTTCAGGGTTGCCTCTGATGTGATAATGGTGCTCTCTCTGTGTTGGCAGCTTCCTTGACCCCACCTCTGATGAAGGTCATAGCAGATGGGTATCATTTACTAGTGGAGCTGGAAGACATGGGACCTGCCTTTCAGTTCCGTGTTCTCTATTGGAAGAAGGGCCAGGAGAGGAGGGTGAGTTTTACCCTCGGGTTTTGGGCAACAACAGAGAGCCGTTAGAGAGAAAGCAGACACTGCCCAGGGCCTGTTTGCCGACCCAGGCTCCTGCTGGGAGGCAGAAGGACCTGCCTGGAGTTGGTGGGTGCTGTATTACTCTGCACATACCAGTGGGTTGCTCTTACCCTCATGAAGAAGCTTGTCTGTTTTTTCCAAATTTCCCTCTCTGCGAAGAGGAATCTCTCCAGGCACCTCAACAATTGAAAGAATATCCATCAGATATCCATTGCATCCAGAAAAAGACTCAGATCCTTCAGGACCTTAGTCATTGAGCCCTTACACCAGGAGAGTAGGCTATGGTCTAGTGTTGCAGCCCAACATCATCATTATGCCTCTTGGGCTTACAGCTTTGTCTTTCCATCCCCTTCTACCCTTCTAGACATGTGTGGTCTCATTTTGCACTCCACTGTTCTTCCTTGTTTGCTGCCTTTGTCCCTCTCTTCTCTTATGTACAGTCCTCACTGACAGCTCCTGCTGCTCCTTCCTTTTCTCCCAGTACAGTCTGGGCCAGCATCATGGTAGGGCTCCTGTTCAATAATAAGTCCTTGTCCTCTGTTCTGATGCTTTCTCTCCTTGGCCTGTGGCAGGTGCTGCAGAAGGTGGTGAAAGAGGTCAGGTCTGTGGTTCACCTGGACACCATGGAGGCAGGAGCTGACTATTGTGTGAAAGCTCAGACATACGTGGAGGCGATCAACAGAAGCAGCAGCTTCAGCCAGACACAGTGTGTGAGGGCACACGGTAAGAGCCAGCCCTCCCTCCTATTCCCCTCGTGTACTCCTGCCCAAGGATACTCAGCAACTCCTCCTTTTGTTTCCACCCCGTATCTCCTGTCTTGTTTGAAAATGTGCTGCACATTTGTTCCCCAGGAGAGGTAAAAGAGGAAGACTCAGGAGTGCAGTCCCTTACACTGGCACTGGTATCCTTCTCTGAAGTGTGCCAGTGAAAGATCTGAATAGGATGGGTGGAAAGAGCAGCCACACAGGCTGCAGGCTGACTGCAGTGAGTGGTTGGTCCTCACACTGTCTCTGAGTTTTGCTGGTTTTGTTATTTCTAGGAGACAAATCCATGTGGCTGGTTACTGCCCTCATCTCCTCTGCTGGCTTTGCTGTGGCTGCTTTAACTCTGCCTTTCCTTACCTGGAAAACAAGTAAAGTGTTTCAGTACTCCTGCTGCCCGGCTGCTGTCCTGCCAGACACACTGGTAACACTTTTTACTGTGCTTTATTGGTTCTTAGGGTTCTGGGTATTCACAAGAACATGGGGACAGGCAGAAAAAGCAGACACATGGGAAGCCTTGCTTATTCCACTGCGATGAGCTGAGCTGCAGGGACCAAACAGCCCTGAACTGGCTGCACAGCTGTCACTGCCTTCGGCCTAGAGCCCTGAACAGAGAAGATGCTCCTGGTGCTTGTGAGGAATTAGCTTGGCAGGCATGGACTGACCTGCCTGACCAGCTGCTCCCTGAACTGAACAGTTGTGTCATTGCAACACTGCTCCATGTCCCCTGCTACCAGCTCTGAGCTTCTCAGCTCCTTGGTGAGGAGAAATCAGTCATCAAAAGCTCCCTCAGGACTATGTTTAAATGTCCAGTTCAAGTGAGAATTGAGGTAGCAGCTTTCTTGGCTGTGGGTTCCTGAGCACTGGGTCTCTGGGCAGTTGTGTCAGGAAGGATGAGAGGAACAGTTTGTGGGGAAAAGTAGTGGACGAGCAGACAAGTTTATCAGCCTGAGGGTGTTTGAGAGAGTGCATTTGTTTTGCAGAAAGTATCAGAGCCCCCCACCCAGCTGATAATGTGTGGCAGTGAAGAAGCTGAGCAATGTGACCTGATGGTGGTTGTGATGCCCCCAGAAGAAGTTTTCCAACTGTGGATTCAAGAAACACTTTAGAGCCCCCGAGAAAACAAACAGCCTCTTTGTAGCATCTTCATCTGCCCACATAAAAAGCAAGGTGACAGCTGCCAGGTCTATACTTCCCCTTCATATCCTCACCCAGGAGCAGACGTGAGATAACTTGTGTTCCCTTTTCCTCTATCAGACACATCAGTGGTCCTAAGGCAGAGCTCACCCTTCAGCCACCAGGATTTCACCAGAGCAATACATGTAGAGCCCAGTCCCTTACTTCCAAACTATTTCAGCCTCAGTTGCCTCAGTAAGAGCTTCTTACATGGCTAAAGCAGCTGGAATGAGCAGGGAAAAATTGGTTTTAGGGCTGCAGACACTGAACTGAGTGACACTCGTTGAAAAGGATGTTAACAGTGATTGCATGCAGCATCCTAATTTGCTGCGTGTGACAGATGACAATGTATGGTGCCACCAAAACTTACACATAGTGCCATGAGGGATGACTGGCTTTCACCAACGTTTAAGAGGGAGTGAGGTGAGAAACATCCAGACTTCAAAGGTGGTTGGAGGGACTGTTGAGAATGTTTTGGGCAGCAGATCTTTGCAAGCCCAGCAGCATGACTAACAATGTATAGGTCAAGGATCACCTGGTCACAGTGTCAAACCAGGAAAGCTGTGTATGAGTGAAGGAAAAACTAGGACCTTTAGGGAAAGAGTAATTTTCCCTAAGGCTGACTAGTTTAAATGAGAGGGGATTAGAGTGGAGAAAGATAGGAACAGGAGAGAGAAAGGTAGGCTCAAGAAATAGGAAAATAAATGGGAGAAGGGACAAAAACCTGTGCAGATCATGTGGTCAAGATTGTTCAGGATGCCTGTTGGACATCCCTGTGGTTCAATAACTGCACATCAGCTATGTCACACAAGGCAGATGTGATTCTGTGGTCAGAGGGCCAAGGTGAAGGGCAGCTAGAGGGCTTACCTTGGCTGGTGGAGGAATATCAGGATGCATGGAACAACCATCACACCATTGCCATGTTAGTGATCATTCCAGACTTGACAACATCGTTATCCTCCAGATAGCTTGTCCTCTTAAGGAAGGAAATTGCTGAAGACAAGAGAAATTCCTTCTAATTACAAATAAAATATAGTTGCGCATATTGCACGACACTGTCACTCTGAAAAAAATGTAATTACCTGTGAAGCAGAGACTTGTGTTAGCAGGGCGTGAAAAGACATTGATCTGAGAATCTTTTTTTAAGGCTATCAGTGGAGTTAATGAAATGTAAAACATCTCTTTTTTAAAAGAATGTGCCTTTTTGAATTTCGTTCCTGCAATCTTTCATGAGGCCATAGGGTGGCAACAAAGCACCATGAAAAAGTAGAAGTGATCCAGTACTATTTATACCTGTGTTCTCCTGAGCAGGCTGGTTTTACCCTGGGTCCTGGACAGCAGCTCCTTTTCATGTTGCAGCCCTATTACTTGGTTTTTCCCGTCTCACTAGCTTCTGACTGGACAATATTGGGATCTAGTGCCTTGGTGTTAAACCAAAAGAATGTTACTGCCGAATATTTAGCAAATTATAGGGTGAGAAAATCTGCGCAGGTCTGAGCATTGAAGACTCAGAGTTTATTTTCAGTTTATTGATAATTAACTGGGAAATATCTGGTTTCAAACACCCAGATGACGCTGGGCCCAGACAAGATTTGGGGAAGGCCATGTGTATGGGGTGATATGACAAGTCCAGAGGGGTCCAGCAGGTCTCACTCTCCCTAAATCTAGCTGTGGGAGGCAACAAGTGAGTGGTTGATTCTGGCAGCAGGCAGTGGACATCAGAGATTTTGGGAAGGACAGTAATCCCAGTAGTTCACTCCCTTATAGGGCTAAGGGCTCTTTGTCAAACAACCCATTGTCTTGGTTTCCAGTGTGCCCCACAGGGATGTCCCCATGCAGGAAAAATGTCCTGTTGCTTTTCTATTCCATGGCTATATGCCCAAAAAGCCTCAGCATTTCCTCCTATCTCTTCACCCTGACACTGTTGCATTATGGCAGTATCATCCATTGTTTAGGGATACAGAGAAAAGAAGGGAAAGAAAAGGCCCTTGAATATGAAGAGCTTTAAAAGAATTATTTTAATGCCCAATTTCCACCTGCACATTAAGCAGAGAGCATATGTTTCTTTCTCACTTGCAATAACAGATTTTATATCCTTCCTCATTGCCAATAAAGCAGTTAAACTGTTGTAGAAAACTGTGCAGACAATGTTAAACAAAATAAACACTTAAAAAAAAATTCTTACAATAGGGCCTAGGAAGGGGATTTTTTGAGTGCCACTGCCACCTTAGAAAGACTATTTTCAATTTACATCAGGATATTCCAGTTTATGGTGATTTGAAGCCAAATTTGAGATGGTGATTGAAAATCCCTGGAAACCTTCTCACTTTGAAGGATGTGCTGCACATTGTTAACCTGAATATCATGGTATAGAGCACGGGCAATTCCTCTGACCCCATGTACACAGTAGCACAGGGGCCTTGGCTTAGGCAGCTGCTGTCAGTGACTCCTTAGTTCATTTCCCTGCATGCCAAGAGTTAATTGTGCCTCTGCAGTCATGGCAACCACTGCCTTTGATAACTGATTTTTCTCCCACAACCACGATATCACATTTCAAAGAAGGACCAGACAAGTCACTGCAGTGAAGAGCAATGTTTACTGATGAAATACGCTCTTTTTCTTTCCTTTGATGTCATAGTAAGTGGCTCCATTTCTTTCAAAATATGTTTCTTTTTTTACTTTTCTCAAAGTGTGCTGTATGAAAATAAAGCACAAACCTGCATCATGTTTTCAGTGAGTTTTGTTTCTGTGCTACATGTAACCTGTGGGATGTGACTTCAAAAATCCAGCTTTTTCATGAAGACTTTGTAAGAACAGAAGAAAAGGTACTGAGACTGTTTTTCGAAGAAAAAATTATGCAGACCAGAATAAAAGCTGTTGATTACATGGACATTTGAGAATAGTTACATATTACAGCATTAACAAGAAAGCAAGGAATTCAATTATCTGTTCCACAACACTAACAGGCTGGAATATAGCCTAATTTGTCCTGTGAAGTGTATTTCCTTAGAAGTAGATAGCTGTTTACAACTTTTAAAGGCCAATATTAATATACACTCCAACATTTCACTGTCCAATCAGACAGATCTTTAACTTGATAAATTGCTATTTTAAGTATTTATTGCATACAGCTGTATGGTTTTTGCCTTTACAATTTACCAGCTTTCTTACAAAATCAAAAAGTAAGCAAAATCACTGCTTTGAATGCAAATCAATTCAGTTTCTTGAGAAGGTGGTAGTGTCCTGCAAATGAACTGCTGCAAAGATAATAAACATCTAAACCAGTGCAGAGACAGATATTCACTGTTTAAAGAATTTGTGTACAGATCATTCTGTTGTTATTACAGTACAAAACTGCAGAAAACAGAAAATTACTCAGTTCAGATCTCTTGTGGTGTTTCTCAATAAATGGAACTATAAAAAAAAATCAGAAATTACTAAATCAAGATATAAAAGCAATTAAAAGATGGCAAGGTTAAGTGAAATTGCCCAAGTAAATACTGCACATGGAGCCCTAATTTGGTTTCCTGCAGCGCATGGACTATAATTTAGCTATTACAGAAATATATCCAGAAATGGCTACATCTGAGGATTTTAATGTCCATGACTTGCTCGGGATCAAATTCAGACCTTCACTGAGAGCCAAGGACATGGTGTCACAGCGCAGCCCAGCAGTGACCCTACCTCAGACGTCCTGCTCACCCCTACAGCCCTCAGTCCCACAGCCAGCTCTGACAGCAGCTTGCACTTGATTTACAGATCTTCAGTGTTGGAACAAAGTAGAGACAGGAGGGAATTGCCAGCCCCAAATTTCCTGATGTGGCTGAATTTAACAGTGTTAAAGGCTGACTTTAAGAAGGTTTGGGGGCAATGACCAGGGTCAGGCCCAAACACTGGACAAGTCCAGAGTGATGGGGTTGGTGGGTCAGGACTGGGGCATCAAGCACGGCCAGGCACAGCAGAGATACAGCTCTGGCAATGACAAGGGCCACGGCTTGAGGTCAAAGGCAGTTCCCAACAGAGGGGAGGTCCTGGTAAGAGCTTTCACTGTCATCTTACATGTCACCATCTGATCCCTAGTGACATGGGTGCACTTTATCAGAGCTGGTCTTGGACACAGGCCCTCCAGCCACTGACCCTAGCAGGGTCTATCAGCAACCTGAAGTACCTGTGTCTTCACTGTCCTTCAGGACATAAACAATATCTGATTGTTTTTTCTTTTTTTTTTACATTATCCTTTTTTTTTATCAGGCATTTGAATCAAGAGTGCCAGGCCTATTTAAAGACAGAGCAGAGGCTTAAAATAAATACATTCTACCTGCCAAACAATTCACATTTGGTGGAACTATTTTAACTGAGTGTTCTATATCTGTATCAAATCGTGCAGCATGTTCTGTGTTAAGGGTGTTGTATTAACACACACAGAAATAGAAGAGGTCTGTGAAAGTTGAATGATTTGAAGATTACTAGTAGAGATTACTAGTGGAGGAAAAGAGGATCTCTTTAAAGAGGTACACAACCTTAGATGCCAAGTGGAGAGGTGGAGTTTGCTACCTGAGACCTTGAAGGATACTGTGAATAGAAAGTACTTTTCTCCATCCAAAACTCAGTCAAGGAAGGGGTTGGAAAGAGGAAATATTCATGATCAGCTGTGAACCTGGAAACAAAACTCCAGCTTCCGAGCTGAGAAAGCAATCATTATGTTACTGCTGAACTTTTTTCCTGCTGCAGCTCCGTTACCATCTAAGTTTATAGCATTTTTCCTTTGAAGAATTGCTCTTCCATTTTGACCCCCTGCTGAGGGCAGACAGTTCATGTGGACCTGTGAAAGTGGTCCTTGAGACAAACCAGCAGCTGCAGCTCTGTACTTTTTAGCAAAGAGTGGTCTTCAAACCAGCCCTCCACTACATAATCCCTCTCTGCTCACTGCTGTGCTTTCATTCTGTTCAGTGTCCTGCTCGTCCTCCAGGTTGCTCATATATCTCATCCCTCCTGCTGCTATCCAGACAGGCTGATGGCTAACATTTTCCCTCTTTCTGCCAAGTCCTGGCCTTGACTCCCTCTTCTGCCATCTGGTACAACTTCATTGTTAAATTTGACATTGTTCCCAATACTCTGCTGAGTTTGGTGCTGCCTCAGAAGTCCTGCAGTTTGGAGGATGTCTCTCACCACGACACCGTGTGTCATTATGGGACAGATTTACCCAGCCCTTCTCATAGAGTTTGGCATTTTCTTAGTCACTTTTGCATACTCATTCACTTTTCTTCTAATGCACTGTGAAATGCTGGCCCCTGTTAGGCAGAAGCTTTCTGTGCACCAGCCTGTCATCCACCCGTTGACCTTTTCTCTTCCATTTGGAACAGTTATGCAATTACCTGGCTTTGCTATGGAGAGAGACCTTTCCCACTACATTTTGCTTTTACTATCGATCTCTTGATGTTTAGTTTGGTTGCTTTGTCTTCGGCTGTACCCCTGAGGGAGAGACTTCAGCTTAGGGTGAGATGTTTAAAACCTGCTGGTTGTATGGATAAATTTGCTGTGTTCTGTAGGTTCTGTCTCAAAGTAGACCAAATGTAAAATTCTTTCATATTCTGCTTCTAGAGCCAAGCTGCCTTCCCATGGCAGCCAAACTTTGCACTCACCTTCAGCATCACTATCTTATATCTCTTTGTCTCCAAGCCAGCAGCTCTACTTGAGATCATGAGCACAGGCTCTTGATCCCTTGGCTTGGAATACACCTCCAGTGACAGGATGTGTGCTCATTCTCTGCTGGTCATACTGGCCCCATCAAAAAGCCATCTCTGTACATAAGTAGCCTCTCCTGCTCTGCTCTGGTAAAGTCTATTTTCCCAAATGAATTTTGCACAGGGTACAATTTCTGCAGAGAATATATAGAAATGTGAACCATAGGGTACAGAGCTTGCTCAAACAAATCTGCCTGGTCACTTCTTTCTGAACTAAAATCTCACTGCAAATCATATTCTACCACTTAAAATGCCTGGACATATGGATGAATCCTAATTATGAGAATAAAATACAGGGACATACAAATAAACAACATTATTCTTATATAAATGACACAAAATGTACACAGTTTACTCCTTTGCCAGGCAAAAACTACAGACATTTAAATGCACTAAATGCTGTCCCTAAAAATATATTGATAATAAAAGGGAAAAAATGTCTTAAAAAAAAAACCAACAAGGAAGTAATATAAATTCATCAGTAGTTAGTGCATTAAGCATCTCCAAAGGCACAATGGGATATGGAAATACGTAACTTTACATAAATATAGAAATCAGATGCCTGGGTTATAAAAGAGCATGTTTGTGTAATGAACCCTGCAAAGTTTCTCAGCATTACTCTGTTTATTGTGGCCACCTTTGCTCTGCGTGTTTTGCCAGGGCAGAGTGCCTAAAAATATTGAAAGACTCACAAGATGCCATTAAGGCTGCAACGTGCAAGAATGCTTCTTTAATTGTAGCAATAAAGAATGTTGGTTCTGCTTCTAGAGTTCTTCTGAAGTGGGGCTGTAACTGCTTGTAATACCCTAGACATATCAGAGCAAAGTTAACCTTAACAAAAAGTACTAAATATTAATTAAACTTTCATCTTAATCCAATCCAACAGTGGATAGTAAGAAAATAATTCTTGTAACTCCATGACAGAAAAAATTCTAATTCTAAAAGTAGGATAAACATTACATTTTGTTCACTCCTAGCACAGGTGAACACATGCAAATTGTCTATTGGGAATGGCCTCGAGAATATCTTGCTTGCTCAGCCATGACCTTTTGGACTGCCTTTTGAGGCAACCACCAGTCAGCTCTCCTAGACACGAATCACAACATGACTCAGACCTGTCACTTCTTTTCATCTCCCTTCCTCTCCACCAGCTGCTGGAAGAATTAAATGCAGATAGCAGATAAGTACGAATCTGTTAACATCCCATTCCCACCCAGTTTTTACACAGAGAGTGGTGCTGGATGATTAATCTAATGCTGTTTGGGACTGACTTTAAATCAGAGAGCTGCACAGATCCTGTTTCATACCAGAAGAAAGAGTGGCACAATCCTGGTGTCCAAGCAAGGATGAGCAATGCTGACAACTGATCGAAACATCCAGGCCAGCTACTCTGAAGTGCCCATGTCTTGTCTACTGACCAGTGACATGGGGCCAAGGAAATTGTTATGGGGAAATCATACAGGAGAACCTACAGTTTGCTTTATGACTTTTCTTTCTGTCAAGACTACTAAAGGTCTTTGCTACAGTACTGTCACAAATCATTTTTTGCCTAGTTCGTTTAGAAACAGGAAGAATTTCCTGAGCAATCTTCTTGTCCTTGACTAAGTGCCCACAAGCAAAGTACATGAAAGACACACTTCAAGACATAAGTTAAATTGAAGACCAAGATTTCATATGGTATCAATATTCAGCCCACCTTCACATGTACCCTAGTGGGACTGCCTGTTTGTTGAAGGCTTAATTTCTGTTAAAAAAAAAAAAGTAGTAATGTCTCTCAGCTCTCAGATGAATAGATAGGATTGTACAGCTCAGCCTGTGTACTCAGACTGCTAAGCATCACTGCTGAGCACAGACTTGGGTCAGAGTTCTGAGGAAAAAAATAAAACCCAAGGTGAAAATAGCAAAAGGGAACCTGCATATAGAGTGAAGACAAACTATGCATAGTTGACTAACATACAGCTGGGGGAAATATGTAGAGAATTTCCATCCCAACCCTCTTCTCCAAATAAAAAACCTCACATTTTTTATCTGACTAAAGTAAGGAGAAACTTGCCATTTTGCTGGAAAGAGTGGGGACAGGGAAGTATATGGGGGCACACCAATAATTCATATTTACTATGGTAAGAGAACAAAAAAAAAGATAAGCTGTGCAGATCTCTATGTCAAAGAAAGAAAATTATTACAAGAAAAGGAGATTTTGAACCATTTGAAAGACAGATGAATTGAGCTAGTGAATTCTGTGGGTCTGTGGTGTTGAGGAAAAGATGGGCTGCCGGGAGGGGTCTAGTCTAAAGTGCAGGAAGAGCTGGGAATCCCACCCAGTCCAGCTGAAAAGGACAATACAAACATATGAGGAAGCCCAGGAGCACAGAACTGTAAGAAATGAGAATTTAAAGAAAAGCTATAGGGGCTTTAAAATGTTGATTTAAAACCAGTATATAATCCCACACAGCTGGCACTGTTGGTATCAAATAAACAACCAGACTAAGCTCACCATGTCCCCATCATACCAGAGGACCCAAAAGTAGGGCTTCCTCTCATTTCAGTGAATGGTGCTTCTGTTTCCCACTAAGTGAAAAACACAGCCTGATTGAAGGGCTCATTTGCAAATGTTATCATTATTTTAAACCCCCTGGGTCAAATTCTTTTTGTACAGGAGTAAAAATTGAGTAACAATTTACACTGATCCTATAAGAAACAGTAAAGGGAAAGGGGTTTAGCCATAACCTGGGAAGGTAGTTTTTCTCACAACATCAGAAAAAATCTACTGCTGCAAAAGGTTTTTAAAGATTCTTGTAGCCACAATGTGAAACACTACTTCTCTATAGCATTCAAACCCTTCTACTTTACTATTAAAGATAATACCACATAAATGCAACTTAATCCAAGCATCTGAACTGCCTTCTGCAACATATGTATGATCTTTCCATTTTTATACACAACAAATCTGATAAACAGAGATTATATAAAGAGAAGTCATTGGAGTATTACAGCATGAGTATAGCACAGACTAGTTTCCTTCTTTTCAAGTAATCCCAACTTATGCAGCCAGAGGAGTCTAATAATGAAAAAAAACCCACCGATTTCCTTTAGGAAAAAGAAAACTATTTATATTTTAACAAAGCACACTTCACTTCTTGCTTGATATTTTTAAATGCTTAATATTCTAAACGCTCTGAATCCAAATTGATGCTTTATTTTGCCTTTTTTTTTTTAATATAACACAACCATCTCTGCTCTCAACAGCTCTAAGAGCCTGAAAAAGAAGAATGTAGAAGATAAGGAGGAAGAGAAATAGAAATATCTGTTAGAATTGGAAGTAAAAACACAATGTAAGCATTATTGAGGTCAAAATTATCACAGATCACAAAACTCTTGGATGTCCACCCCTTAGGGAGATGGGCACGTGGACGAGTAGAGTGTGCAGATGTTGGTGCTGCAGCCAGAAAACACAATCCACAGGGCAATAGAAAGAGAAAATTTGTGAGAAGAGAGCTGTAAAGACCTGTGTTCACACTTAGAGAAGTGTGATGATTCAGATGCTGACAGCCACTTGAAAGACAGTCCTGAAAAACAGCACTACCTTTCTTGTGAAGGTTTTCTGTCAAAGTTTCAAGTGCTTAGTTTATTCCTCTAACCAAGTGGATAACCCTGAGAGACACAGTAACATACAAATGCATTACTGAGGAAATGTCCTGCAAAATAAAAATAATTGAAGCAATAATCCTGCGGTTCTCTAAATAGCTATCATCTGTATTTCTTGCATGTAATTAAAACCAAGGAAATAATGCTGATTATTTGGCTGTAAGATGTAATGCTGAAAGGACTGGAATAGGGAGAGGTGATATTAAATTCCAGCAGGAAAAGGACTGTGCAGAGGCACTCTGCTAGTGCAGATTACTGGAAAAAAACTGGCACTGAGGAGGTGGATGTCACCATGTACAGGCAGGAGCAGGCAAAATGAAGGCTCTTAGGTAGGGAAGGGTCTGCACTACAAAGCTATTTCACTAACCTTGCAGATTTGCCATCACAATTGTTCTTACAGAGTTGTGTGAGCTTCCTCACAAAAGTGTTATAGTAACTTTCCAGTTTACGTATAACACAAAATTATTAAAACCAAGTGAGTCTGCATAAATAGTGGAAAATCTCATCAACAGTTGGGTCCAGACATGCACCAACAAGACAGGCACCAACAAGAGCTCTAACAGAGTCCTGTGGCTACCTGTGAGGGGCATCAGGGAGGCAGGAACAGGTCCCTGAAGCCTTGTGTCGTGGCTTGCTAAGGATAAGCTTCACTTCACCCTTCCTGGCTTTCTTCAAGGAGCTGGAGAAAGTGCCACCATATGTCATGTCTGCAGGTAGTAAAGCACAGGATAAGCTTTGCATGTGAAGTCCAGACTTAATGGAATGCAAGGTGTGAGATGAAAGCACTGTCCCCTCTGTTAGTGTGAGCCTGTGTGGCTGCATGGTTACTTCCAGAGTTTGCTGGAAACCCACTGCTGGACTGCTCTGAGAGGCCACAAGCATTCCCAAGGCTGTTGCAGGGAGTCCAAACAAGGCTGGAAGGAAATACCACTCAGTCCAAAGCCAAGGAGGTACATGCAGCTTCTTCACCATAGACAATTACATTCATCTACTAAGGACACAGAACTGTTGTGTGACAAGTGTGACCAACCTCAGTGCTTGGACACAGGGTCTTAGGGATTGTACCTTCACCACCACCAGGTGCCCTGCTCCTCGTGGCACTCAGCATTCACCAAAGAGCTCAGAGCAATGTGGAAAGAGGTCAGAAACTCTACTACCCAGCTAACCATCACAACAGGACAATACACCTCTCTTTGGAAATGGGATATTAAGTTGTGCTCCCTCCTCTCACAGCATTGCCATCTGGTGAGTAAAAGGCCAGGGTTTGTTCTGATTAGTTCTCTCTGTCTGCACAAACCAGCACTTCCAGAATTTCCTATAGATCCACTTGAACCAGAACATCTGTGTATGCTATGTATGGAAATGAAAGCCTGAGAAAGGGGCTCCACTTGGTACTGTGAAAGATGTGGGCTTCACTCATCACACACTTTCAAATCTGAATTCCTCTGAGGCTTTGTTGACTTGAGCCGAGCAAGACCCTGGAAACAGATTTACACCAGTGTGCCGACAGCGGAAACAAACCCGGGATTTACTACTCACTAGCTAAGAGCAGAAATGCTAAAGTACCACTCGATCCCTACTCCTCCTCCTGGATGAATCTCTACCCTCTGATATATGAAAAATGCATTTCATAGCTCCACATAATAATTCTTGCTGGGACTAAGCCGTGACGCCTCCCCCAAGTCCGGCTGAGCCGCCAGTGTGCTGCAGTGGTGGCCGAGGTCTGCCGAGGACGGTGGCAGCAGCACAGCAGCTGTCCCTGTCCCTGCCGCCCGCTGAGTTCTCCTGCTCATCCTACGGGAGCAGAGGACAGCGAGTCTCGCAGCCTGCAGGTGTCTCCCAGCGGAGGAGGCTGCGGAGCCCCTTGGGATCATGTGTGGTACCCGAGCAGATGTTCACTTGCTCCTGGTGCTCTTTGCGAGGCAGACCCTCTGCGATCCCGTCAGCGCACTGAAGCTCCCCGGCTGCAAGAGGACGGCCACACTCCCGCGCCTGCAGCTGCTCCTTTAACGTACAAAGGCAGGATTTCAAGTGAAGACAAGAATGGGAGTCTGGCTGCAGCGTTTCCTTCACCGCTACAACAGCAGATTGGAAGAAGCTGAGAGTTTTGATGCCTGGACAACTGGATTCTGAATCGTGAGAGGCTTTGAAACCCCCCTCCCTCCCAAATAAAACAAACCCCTTTGACTTCTTCTCTCAGCAGGAGGGGGAGGGAGGGCGGATTTACCATGAAGACAAATCGAAGATGCAGAGCCCTGCTAGCAGTGAGTCTGAATCTGATGGCTCTCCTCTTCTCCACAACAGCTTTTATCACGACCCACTGGTGTGAGGGCACACAGAGGGTCCCCAAGCCAAGCTGTGGGAAAGAGAAGAAGACAAACTGTCTCAACTACGGCGGGAATGAGACTGCAAATGAGACAAACCAGAATGTGGTTCATTACAGCTGGGAGACGGGAGATGACCGCTTCCTTTTCAGGTATTTCCACACCGGGATCTGGTACTCCTGTGAGGAAAATATCAATGCTGCTGGTAAGTATAAAACAACTTCCTTCCAGCTTGTGTTGCTTTGTGTTTGCCTCAGCGTGATAAACACACAGGCTGTTCTGTGCTGTATCTTAGAGCAGATTCGCCCTGCGGTGAGAGGCAGGGTTTAACAGTTCTGTGTTGAAAAGCAACCTGTTTCCAACGAGAGCAAGGATTTGCTTGTTTACCTGCTGGCTGATGCAGGGTCTGTGCTCTCCAGGCAGCCGAGCCCCTGCCCAGCAGAATGTGCTCCCCTCATGGGCACTGCAGCCAGAGACTGGCCAGCGCTTCCCTTGGAGCTGCTCCGTGGAGCGCACAAAAGGCAGCGGCCGGTAGTTGTTGGGAAGGTTCTGACATCTAATTGTAATTGCCCCTAGGACAGTGGTCTGAGTGTCAGGGAAAGCACCAAGCTCACAGTTTTTACCACGCTGTAGCCCAGAGTGCCTCTTTTCTGGCATCCCTTAAGTAAGTGACCACCTGCAAGCCCTTCCTGGATTGCGTGTTTATTGAAGTAGAGAAATGGCAGTTAAAGGGCACAACTGGGCACAAGAAAGCTCATTTCTGGTCCCTGCTCAGCCGTTTACTTACTGAGAACCACTCGAAAAGACATCTCTCCAGCTTATCAGTGTATTCATTTCTTCTGCTGTACCCTGGCACTTATCAAGAAATAAAACACTGGAGGGTGGATGGCAGGCAGCTGCCGTGGGACTAAGTTAAGTCTCAGCAGATGCAAACTGACAGTCCCTACTCCCAGAGCTGTCTAGTAAAGCTAACATCCAAACTCTGCTTTAGAAAGAGCTTTTTTCTAGATTTTGTGACTGAAAAATAAAGTTTGCAAATGTGACACCGTATGAGATGATGGATTGATTCTGCATACTGGTTTCTTGCTGGGCTGTTTCCACCCTATTCTGCCATTGCCCAAGGAGTAGACAGGGGAGTTGGTCCTTCACCACTGCTGGAGACAGGAACAGTTAGTATTGCACATGTTGTGTCTTTGAGGACACAACCTCTCTGGTAATGGGAAGTTTATGAGATCCTGGTAAAACTGTTCTGTAAGGATGAACTATAAGGTGGGGCAAATTTGAGTAGGCTCTCACAGCCCAATTCATCCCAAGGGGCTGTGTATACTCCCTGATATTTTTGAGGATAGTTCTTGAAGAATTAGGTGATCATTAAAATTTAATTTAATGTAAGACAAGGAAAGTCCATTAACTCCAACCTTGTGATTGTCAATAAACTTCATGCTGAAATGGGGGCACCAAACCAACCTTCTCTATGTGGGGGGAAAAAAAAACCACAGGAAAAGGTGATTTATCTTAACTGATTTGGGAATCAACTTAGGCCACAGCAGCCTGAGTGAGCAGCTTAAGACTATGGCTTTTTGAGCATCTTAGCTGGGATTGGCACAATCAAGCATGCTTATATTTCTGGTAGATATTGAAATCTTTCCAAGTCAAAATGTATGTGTGAGATAAGTTGTAACTGTGTGACTCTAGCCCACTCAGAAAAGTGAGTTATCTGTGGGAGAAGAGAAATACAGTGATCTATTCTGTACTGGGTAAACAAAACTGTGCTGGAGTGGGTGATTTCAGGAGAGAGCTGGAAGCTGGCTTTAGAAAGTTATGGTTAAAGCAGGAGAGTAGGGTTTGTTTCTGCCTCCCCACACCTCCGCAGAAGCCATATGTATCTTTCCTCTTACTCAAAACACTAATTTGGGGGGAAGTACTCTTCAGTTAGCAGACCAGGGATGACCAACCTTTGCAAATAATCCAGGCAAGTACAGGGATATATTGGCTTAGACAGACAGCTGCCTCATTCAGATTTACCTTGTTTTTCTCTAATAAGGACAGAAACAATGTAATGGACACAGGTCTAAATTTGTCCCTAATAGTGTCAACATAAAAAAACCGACAGGTCTTTATTCAGAGTTACAGGTTTGTCATACCAGACTGTCAGTATGTTGTCTTGACCTTTTGCAGCCTGACTGGTGATAATTTTATCTGAGGCACCAGCCAGCACCAATTCAAGAGCACAGTGATCATGCTTATATGTACAGCTCCCCACTCAATATGTCAGTAATCCATCCCATAGGCTTCTCACACCACAGCACACTTACTGACCCCAGTCCTGTAGGTAGCACAAGTCATACAATCACCATGTATTAGAGTATTTAATTAGTCAAAATCCCAAGCTTGAATGCACTGCATGCTGTCAATAACATCTTCCTTAAAGCTTTACCAATCACATATTGCAAGTGACTGCACCAGCAGCCTTCCTCTAGGCAAAGTCCTTTCAGTAGTCACTTGCAGCCTCACACCTCTGTCAGCAGAACATATGGTCACAGTCCATGGTCAGCACCATCCCTACAGCTTTCATCCTATCTCTGATTCCTCACTGACTCACTCATGTCTGGAGTTAAGCAAAGTGGATCCTGCCAGGCACACATGAATGTCAGTAACTCTCTCCACAATCGTGATCTGTCAAAACTATCCAGAGCCTCCAAACTTTCCCAGCTGTGAGCCACATTCTTCAGGCAGCCACCAGGCTTTTGATTTCTCCCTCACTGCAGTCACACTGTCAAAACTTTCTGCTCCCTGCACTGCTGCAGCTGCAATATAGCAGATCTTATAGTGCAGACACAATAGGACAAGTTTCCAGCAGGTTGATACTGCAGGAACTCCAGGAACAGAACAGTTGGCTGGAGGGGCTGGGACTTAGTCGCACCTAAATGACATTTTGGCCGCAAGCAAACAAATTTGTGAGCGTCTTCTCCTTCCCCTTGTTTATCTGCAATGTGCATTTAGATTCCAGAGGCTGAGGTGCAAACAGCATGTCATCCACTTTGTGCAGAGCCCAGCAGAGCATGCCTTCCTCTTGTTGCCAGTTTCTAGTTTTCACTGACAGCTCTAACAGAGATTGAATGCTATGATTATTTCTGAAATAATTTGTGAATCTAGAGTTTATTTTTATCCAGCATGTCTAGGACAGCTAAAGAATTCAAAAAGCATTTAGCACCTGAGAAATGAAATTGTGAATCTCCTCTGGGAATAGAGGGACTGGGGCATTTATATTTCTTTGGTGGGGGAGTTCTGTAATTATTTAGCACAATTTCTGACTCAAAAGTGTGCTGAGTCTGAGTTTACCAAAAAGAGGATGAGGATCTCCCTAAGAGTGTATTTAGTGCTTTGGATCCCACACAGGTGGAGGTATCTTCTGTATGAGAAATACACCTGGGCTCAGAAGGGTGCACCTAAGCTCTTGAAGCTAAAGCACATCCAACAAGCCCTGCAGACCATGCTGGTCACAAGTCTTGTTCTGCCTTCACACGCTACGCTTGGGTACTCCTCCCAGGCTGTAAATTCCTTGGCCATGGCCAGATGTCTCAGAGCCAAGTTCTCTATCATTTAATTTCTTTTTAAGTGTGACTTTGAGTGCGTATCTTATTGCACACATGCAGTCTGGATCTGTACTAGGGCAGTGCAGGGCATTTCACAAGATACCAGACAAGGGATGGTCTAATAGCAGCAGTGGTGAACCAGATTCCATCACTCAGGAACATGCATGCCATGAAAAGATTGCCACATGAATTAGGTATGGTGGCATATTGTATCCTAACAGAGGTGTTTGAAAGCTGGGAAGCAATAACAGATCAGTCAGTTTTGTTCAATAGTGTGTTTGCTTTGATGTTAATAGAAAAAAAAAACATGAACTGAGATATTGATTTAGTTGCCAATGAATAGACAATCTCAGTATTAACATCCACAACTAAAGGGAAAAGCACCTGCATAGTTGCCTTTTAAGAGTTTTGTCCCATTAAATAAACAACAGGCCTTTCCATGGTGCTCCCATGCCCTATAGAAGTCAGGAAATCAGGAATGGGTATGCATGGCTTGTTTCATAGGTTTGGATTGATTTTTGAGGGCAAGGGGTCTATAGCTCTTTTTATGCTCTTATGCCACGTTTTCCTTAGCACTCTTGAAGGAGTAAATGGTAGAGTAGAATTTAGATGGTATGTGAGGATGTGTCAAATTGAGCCATAATTATGGACATTAAAGGCACCCTGAGAAGGAGCCAGAGAAGGAGAGAGATGTATGCTGTAGAAATGAGTAAATCTGTAAATGTATTGGATTCTCTGTGGCCAGGTTTTGGCAGCAGGGGGGCTGTAGGGGAGGCTTCTTCCAGAAGCTTCCCCTATGTCTGGCAGAGCCAATGCCAGCCAGCTCTAGGTCGGACCTGCCGCTGCCAAGGCCAGGCCAATCAGGAGTTACAGTAATGCCTCTGTGATAACATATTTAAGAAGAGTTAAATATTAGGGGTTAAATGAACATGGTAGCCTGAGAAGAGCTGAGTGAGAATGTGTGAACAACAGTGCAGACACCCAGGTCGGTGCAGAAGGAGGGGCAGGAGGTGCTCCAGGCACCGGAGCTGAGCCCCTGCAGCCCGTGGTGAAGACGGTGGAGCAGCTGTTCCCCTGCAGCCCATGGAGGAGCACAGGGGAGCAGAGATCCACCTGCAGCCCATGGAGGAGCCCATGGCAGAGCGGGTGGATGCTGGAAGGGAGGCTGTGACCCTGTGGGAGGCCCATGTTGGAGCAGGGTCCTGGCAGGGACCTGCTGAGCCCATGGGGAGAGGAGCCCACACTGGAGAAGGATTTCTTGGTAGGACTTGTGGCCTGTGGGCGACCCACACTGGAGCAACCTGTGCCTCAAGGACTACACCCCTGTGGAGAAGTGACCCATGTGGCAGCAGTGTCTGAAGACCTGTTGCCTGTGGGATGGACTCACACTGGAGAAGTTCGTGAAGGACTGTCTCTCATGGGAGGGACCCCACGGGATACAGGGGAAGGACTCCTCTCTCTGAGCAGCAGCAGAAACAACTGACCATAACCCTCACTCCCCATCTGCCTGCAGCACAGGGGTGGAAGAGGTAGAACTTGGAAGGAGTGGGGTGGGGGGAAAGGTCTCTTGATTTATTTTGCTTCTCATTCTTAAGCTCTGATCCTGTTAGTAATCTATTCAATTAATATCCCCACTTGGAGTCTGTTTTGCCCGTGACAGTGATCAGTAAGGGATCTCTTATGGTCCTTATCTTAACTCAGGAAACCCTTTGTTATATTTTCTCTCCCCTGTCTGTTTGCAGGGCAAAGTGAGAGATTGACTTTAGTGGGTCCCTGGTATCCAGCCATGGTCAAACCATTACAGTAAGATATAAAGACCAGAACTTACCATACCCTTTCACAGCTCCAGAATGGTTCTGCATCACCTTCTCTCCCACCTCTCTATGATAACAAGCATATCACAGTGATTCACTGCAGGTGGCTGTCCAAAGAGCAACCAGGAGAAGCACCTTGTGACTATATAATTAAAAGTAAGAGGAACTGGGAATTCTTGCTGGATTATGAGAAATACAATATAATTGGCATGACTGAAACCTGGCAGGTTTATTAGCATGACTGGAATGTAAAAATTGCTAGTTATAAATTGTTAGGAAGGAAAGAGTGGTAAAAGGAATTGAGGAGGTAGAGCTCTATATTAAAGATAAAATTTCCAGCACTAGAGGAACTGAACCCAGGGGACCTGGATAATCTTTATCTGAGGATGTTGAAATAATTGGTACATGAAAATGTAGGCTTAGTAGCAAGAATCTGTACATCATTGTATTTAAAGAAGACTGAGAAAAAAATTATACAGGCCACTTGACCTGGGAATCTTAGGACAGTTTTCAGGGAAAGCACTCAGTGCATGGCAACAAATGGGTTTTATCAAAGGCAGGGCGTTATTAAAGGTAAATCTTTTAACAAGATGAATCACTTCTCAGACAAGGGTAATGGATTAGACCCAGTCTCTATGGATTTACAAAAAAGTGTTTGATGGAATGTCCCACTGAAAATTCTTTACAGAAGAGCTACAGAGAACAGGGAGGATGGTAAGAACACAGCAATAGATGCAGGAATGCTCCCACACTGGGGAGTGCTAAACTTTCTGAGCTGCCTTGCACTGGAAGGAATGCACGAGGTACAGAGAGATGTGATATTGGTGGGGATCAAGCAAGAATGACAGAGATCTGACAAGACATATTGCTGACTGCTGCTGTGATTTAAAAACAAAAAGACAGACAAAAATAAATACTCCTTCCTACAGCACTCCCTGCCAGGGAAGGTTGTGAAGGCTGAAACTGAGGATTGCATGAGCCCAGGGAGGAAATGCCCATTCCTGTTGCTAGCATGATGGTTTGAGAGCAATCCCTGACTCAGAAGTCCTCAAACTGTTGATGCGATACTGGTATGACAGGAGAAGTATATGAGCAGAATCACTCTATGCCCACCCCTTTGTTCTTCCTTAAATATCTATCGTTGGAGATGGTACAAAGACAGTGAAGAAGGCAGAGCTTTTGCTTGAACCTGTGTTGCACATTTTACTTTATTTTATTTATTATGGTGAGGATAAATAGATTTTTACAATGAGGCTGTGGCAAGTAATACCAAAATGGAGATTATCGCAGTGGAGATCAGATATTTCTACTTGTCCTGGAATTTGGGGTTGGGACTTAAGTTTGAGGCACCTACAAAAGAAAAGGGCAAGATGAACCACCAGCAAGCCCATGGACATCAGCAAATGTCTGTGCCTGAAGGGATCAACATCATCATTACAGAGGAGAGTAGTGAGCACTCCTTGAGGAGACTACATTGCTCCTTCTATGGGATGAACCGAGCCCTTGGACTGTGCTTTCCTCATTGGCCAAAAAAAGGAATTGTTATAAAACATTGCAATTCCTAACAGAGAAGTCTTAATTTGAAGAGAATAATCCTACTTTGAATTCACATTTTACGTATGACTGTGACACAAAATCTGGGAGTATTTGCTTTATGGAGAAGAGGTTTTTCTGCATAACTGAAAATGTGAGCTGGTCTGATAGAGTTGTAAGAACAGTATTACATTTTAAAGAAGGTTGAAAGCACCAGATGCAAATGCATAAAGCTCTGTGAGGTCACAGGTAGTTACCAATTGCAGGGAAAAGATAAGAACTGAGTTGAAGGCTAGTATTTGTCCATGGGGTGATTCTGAGCTGCCAAGTGCTGTGATAGAAAGTATAAGTGTTATTCTAGGGAAAAGTCAGCACCACAGTGCAAGGCACAGGCAACACCAGTGTGTTTTGTTAGTGCCATCATGCATAGGTATGGTAAGAAAAATGGAGAGGTGATAGAGATGCAGAGAGGATAGTTAAGGAAAAGGGAATCTCCTTCAAGAAAAGAAAACTGGTCCTCTTTAGTATAACAGATTAAAGATCTAGAGGGAATATGATACCTTATATATATGGATAAATAAAATAATATGACTTAACTACTTGTTATTGAGGGGAAAAAAGTGACAATCCAAGGATGGGCTGGGTTCCCAGAGAGTGTGTCTCTGGACCTCCTCTCCACAGAAGGCATTGTGAGCAAACAAAATCTGTGGGCTGAAATGGACACTTCTAAAGTCACAGGAAGAACTGTAGGAGAGAATAGGAATGTTTCTGGCATGAGGAAGTTTGGAGAGAGTCCTGCATAGCTGAGCTGTTGGTGTGTTAAGGGAGGCCTGAATGGAGCCCTCTTACCTGGACTGCCTGGTTCACGCAGTTCTGCTCTGTGACATCCACACTCCAGGGTGGCTGCTGGTCACCAGTGGGAGCCAAGAAAAAACATAGCTGCTGACTTGATTCAGGTCACATTTCCTGGAGGGTTTTATGCCTTCTGTAAAGCATCAGAAATTGGCTACAGGTGGAGGCAGTATGTGAGGAGGCTGTTTTGCTGTGGTTGACATTATTACAGCTTCTCAGTATCTAATTGGTATGGCTGCTCATGCACTGAACATTAGACTGATGATCTAATTTGGGATCAGAAGGGAAATCTCCCTCAGGCTAGATAACAGGGAGAGTAACAAATTTTTGCCTTCCTTTACAGCATGGGGAAGAATCCATTTCAGAAAAGTGCTTGTGAACTCCTAACAATTCCCTGGTATTTTGCTTTCAGGGTGAGATAGGCCCAGACATAGGATTTCACAGATTTATTCATGTTCCTCACAATGGCTCTTGCTCTCTTCCTCGGGTACATGATTTCTGTGGTGGTGATAGCTTTATTATAGACATTCAAGTTTTTATAGGATGTTTGGGATATTTTGTGTCTGTGGTGCTCTGGGAGTTTTGGATTTTAGGTCCTCCTGATCCTGCTAGACAGACTAGCTGTAAGAACATCTATCATACATAAACTGTGGATATAAAGTCCCTGCAGGCTGAGCCTCATAACCCAGCAAAGTAAGGGACCAGGCAGCTAGCTGCTCCTTATTTGATATGTTGCTCTACCTCATGAGCAAACACTGTGTTGTTTTCTCTTTGGATGTGTCTGTCCTCAACCATTTAACCCAGCAGCTTTAAAGGAAGCATCTGAGGGGTTCTGTTAGTTCCTTGTAAATGGAATAAACTTCAAAGTGCTGGAAGACTAACACATAGGTCCCAGATTTCAAAGAGAACTGTGATGCCTTACCCCAGTGTCAGTGCAAAATATGAACAGATGTATTCAGGGCTGTAGAAATAAATACAGGATGGAATATCAATCCTTGTCATATCCCCATGGTATTACAATTACACCAGACTCAATCCCGATTTTAAAACTTTTCTTATATGGAATTGGAAGATCTGGCTTACTGACAGATCTCAAAATGGGGATGTAAATGTTGTGGTTTAACCCCAGCTGGCAATCAAGCACCACTCAGTCCCTCACTCTCTCTTGTCTTGGCGGAGTGGGGAGGAGAAACAGAAAAAAGGTGAAACCAGTGGGTTGGGGTAAGAACAGTTTAATAATTGAAGTAAAGTAAAATGTAACAACAGCGAATAATAGTAAAAATGGAGAAAAAGGTGGAGAGAGAACTAAAACCCAAGAAGAAAGTGATGCACAGATGCCCAGTCTAATCCAAAGCAGCAGTCAGCAACTCCTGGCAGACTTTCCCAAATTTATATACTGAGCACGACATTCTGTGGTGGGGAATATCCCAATGGCCAGTTCAGATCAGCTGTCCTGGCCATGCTCCCTCATGGATTTTTGTGCACCTCCTCACTGGCAGAGCATGAGACACTGAAAAGTCCTTGATTAGGGTAAGACCCACTCAGCAACAACCAACCATCAGTGGGTTATCAACATTATTCTCATCCTGAATCCAAAACACAGCCCTGTACCAGCTACTAGGAAGAAAATTAAGCCTATCCCAGCTGAAACCAGGACACCAGGGAATAGGACTACTTCTGACAGGATCCTCTGTTAGTCACGAATTGGTGCAATGTCGTTCAGTATTCTTGTTGGTAAACAAAATGGTAATATAAATGTTTGCTGATTTAGCTTAGAAATGACTACAGAAGACAGTGAGTAATAAGAAGCAAATGTTATTACTATGGAATGACATGGCTTATAGAATATTCACAGGCAAACAAAATCCACTTTAATGTGTTCCACATCCCATTTGGCTACAGGTGGTGGGGAAAAGGACTCAAACCATGCTTACAAGCCATTACGCCATGTTTAAACTCACTAGATTTGGAGAGACCCAAAAACACATCATACTGTCATTCAGCCTGATTTCACTGTGCATCACCTGGCCAGACAAAAAACACTAAATGAGAATTTGTTGCAAGATTATTAGGTACAAGCTCGGTAATAAGGTTCACAAGAGGAAATGCAAGCACAATTTTTGGTCACTTGATTTCAAAAAGTGGATATTCATTTGCAGTGTGCTGTAGTTCACTTCCTCTAAAAGTCATGGAGCAAAGGTTAAAGTTATCTCAGTTTCCATACCCCAAGTCAGGGCCGCCTGCCTGAAAAAAAAAAGCAACTGAACATCTTGGGTGGGAAGGGTGGGAGAAGTTTCTAGAGTTCACTTTGAAACAGGCAGCCTAAAATACAGTGGTTAAGAGGAACAGAGAGTGGATAGATTGGCAAACCAGGGAAGAAATACCGTTACGGTGTTAACTGAGGAGAAGAAATATGGGTTGATGTAGTACAGGCTCTGAAATTCAAGGTCCTCTCCCCTCCAGAAATCCCGTTGGCTCTTCCCTACAGTCACCTGCACATCTTTCAAGCTGCAACTTGACAACTCCTGTTCACAGCAACATACCCTGCCATGAGAGTAAGGCCCTGTCTTGGACCTCTTTCCCTCCATTTTGTCAGCTTTTGATATTTTCATTTTCTGGAGTAATCCCAGCCATAAAAAGGAATTTCCTTTTTTTGTTTGTGACTTTCATCTCTGCCTGCCCTGCCCATGTGTCCTCTGAGGTAAGATACAGATACAGTGCAAACGCTCCAGCTGGGCATTACCTGGAAAGTAGCACTAGCACAGTTGAAATAGAATCCACATTGATCCACAGCTAATATTTGGAAGAAGTGAGTGCTACCAAACCATATTTCATCTACAATCAGGGCTTCAGGGTTTTATGGGTTATTTACTCCTTCAGTTGTTGTTAATCACCAGCCTGGATGGAACAGCTAATGCACAAGGAAGACTGTAGAAGGTGTGTCATACTTAATACAGTGAGGGATCTACATCAGCTACGTCCTCTGTGAAGAGCATCATTTCTAGCCTTTCACAGTTTTCTGGGAGACTTTATAGCCCCACAGGTACTGGATTCCGAATAACTAGTTTATTTTGGCATATTTGCGTCTGCACAGAGTCAGCACAGTGTGGCAGATGGTCACCTCTGGGATGAACAGGTGAAACCCGCCCCTTCCCATTCGGTGGCTTGAAATGCTTTAGGCAACTCAGAGCTCTTTGTCTGATTTAATGTTTTACAGATTCTGAAATCAGCTCTAATTTGATACCAGAATCATTGAAAACCTCTCTCAGCACCGTTTCCTCAATTCTCCCAATCATTTAGAAATCCAAACTATTTCCCAGCTCTCCAAGTGATAGATGTGTGTACACATCCATCAGGTCTTACCAAGATAATCAGCTGAATCTTGTGAGTTGGCTGTGTTTCAATTAGACATGATTTGAGAGCAGCCTGTGGAGATGTTTGCTTTCAGATACTGTGCAGATTTTTCACATCAGGGAGAGTTTCAGTGTGGAAAATGCAGTTGCCATGGCACATAGTGCCAGGCAGCACCAACCCCTGGGCATTCCCAGCTCTACCTACACCCCCTGCCCTGCACAGCGTTCCACTGCTCCAGCCAGCCAAGGGGGAACCACACTGTGGGGATGAAATTATTACCATCTTTGAGTATATGTGAACTGAGGGAAAAAGCATGCTTGAAATTAAAAAGTGGGAAGCTTTAAACTTTTCCACCTTTAAGGAAGTTTTAAGGGATTGGATTTGTTGAGAAAGAACAGCAGTATAGCATTCAGATTTGAAAACAACCCCAAAAGGGAAACAGATTGTGAATTAACTCAGCCCAAGAAATTGAACAAATTCTCATTATTTAGAAGTAGCAGAAATGTTGATGGGCAGCAGCAATGAATGACAGCTGCCAGAGGGAAAGAAAACAATTTTCTTTGTAGATCAAGACGTATTTTAGTGCAGTTCTCTATGAACTTGTTTATTTTCCAGAAGAAAATATCACTCCAGCAAAATCAACGGGGTCAACTGGAAAATGTTGATTTTGCAGATTAACACTCAATTTTTCATTAGAAAAAGATTCAATTAAATGCTCTATCTAGGATCACTTTAATCAAAGTTGGAATATTTCAGTTGTTAATTAACCTGATAAACTCAGTTTGAGTGAGCCCATTAACCTGCATTTTCCCTAACGTAGTACTTTTTTTCACTGAAGTTATGTTGGAGTCCTCAGCCTCATCTAGACTGGGATCCCTTGTGGGTTATATCTTTTTTTAGACAAATACAATGATTTTACTCTCAGTAGATGATGTGAGATCTCATCAGAATCACATGACTCCAGCTGTAATTGGAAAGATAAAGATTTGTTGGGGCTTATTGGGAAAAGAGGGGACTTTGTCTATCACAGGCTGTGAGCCAGAATGTTACTAAAAGGGAATGTTGTTTAAATGAAACATAATCATTTAAATTTACATCAGAAATGTACTTTTGAACTCATAAAATTTTATGCAGAGTAAGTGAATACAGACGGCTTTTTCTTTTTTTTTTGCAAGATGAAAAGCAGAGTTATAACAGTTCAGTCAGAACTACCAGATTTCTTTTAAGTCAAATTATTTAACTAGGATATTTTCCAACCGTGTCATCAGAAGACATGCAAAGTAGGATTTTTCAGAGTTGTTTTTATTTTGCTGCTCTGGTTATTAATGAGCTGTTTATCCCTGGCTCAGAGAGAAAAGAACTCAGGAACGTAGGACCAATAAGTATGATCCAGGACATCAACTTCTGGTCCTTGCTATGGCAACAGCCACATTAGAAGCTGAATATTGCCTTGAAGCTGAAGCTGTTTTGATGTTTTTTCTGCCCTCTTCCCACTTTCCAGTCTAAACCACCAGGTTCCTGAGATATAATGTGGCCTAATACAACCTTTGGGCAGTGGGGAAGACTGAGGACAGGAGCAAACAAAACACACATTTTAGGTAGAAGAAAGATTAGAACACACGTGGGTCCCACAAAGGCTCGAAGCCAGAGAGATTCCAGTGAGCACGTGGAGCTGGGATGTACATCTATGTGTTGGAGTTCAGCCCCAATCCATGTTCACCTGCATCTGACTTTCAGCTGCCCTATGTAGCTCTGTAATTGCTCCCCGGTGTCTTCCATGAGAAATGCCAGCCTGCATCCATGCTGGAAGCTGCAGCCAGGCACACCTGAGCTGCAGTGTGACTCTGGTGTGCAGAGCAGAGTAGGAAAGGCAGCCCAGGGCACTGGAAACCTAGTGGCTCTGTGGGATTTGTTTGCCTCAATTTTCTTACAGAATTGAACTTGGGGGATTTGGAAAAGCCCCTTCTCTTTGTTAGGTTTTGCGTTTAAATTACTGTTCAGGCTGGGGAGGGACAGCGGTCTCTGAACTTTGCTTAAGGAATGAGAGTTTGCCTCCAGCAGAGTCCCAGCTGTCCAAAGTGTGTGTGACACTGAAGTAGGGCTCTTCAGTGGGAAAGGTAAGGGAGCAGCCCCACTACCCCCACTTGCTAGGGAAGGGAAGGTCTTGGGGGGCTGATCCACCTACCTGAGGTGACAGGACCTGTGGGTGATTCCTCCATCCCATGCAGTGGCTTGTCAGCAGTGTCCTGCAGTGCTTCCTCCCATCCCTGCTCTCACCAGCTCATTTACTTGCTCCAGAGCACAGCTCTACCAGAACAGCGCCTGCCTTGCACACAGCCTTCCACTTCTTCCTGAAATGTTTTGATACTGCCTTACATGAGACAATTTTCGTGACAAGTACATGCCACAGACTTGGAAGGCCTGGAAGCTCTGGACTTCCATCATGCTGCAGTACCAGAAGGAGAAGAAAGAGTATGTGCCACATGCTGGAAACAAGGCAGAGATTATTTCCTTATGCTGCCACAAACTTCTCTCTGCGTCTCTGGCACTGATGCAGTGATCAAATCCACATCTTCCTGCACACTGATTCCTAGGAACACACAGCAGCACAAAGCTGAGCTTTCTTCAGTAGAAACTACTGTGAGCTGCAAAGCATTTGCCTTGCAGAGCTGAGGGATCTTCCTCAGCTGCAGAACCATTAGATGGGAGAAGTCCCAATGAGCCTGTCTGAGGGAAGGCTGAACGTGCTCCTGGGAAGCTGAGCCTGGGGACTTTGAGGCCTGGGGAATTCCTTTTCCCTGGTCTGTTTGCTGCTGGGCCCCTTCCCGCTGAGGATAGGCTTGTATCCAAGGAGCAGGTGCACACACACATGTCAGCATGAGTGACACTATTGTGTCTGGCCACACATACCCACCAGAGAGAGCTGTGCCTTTACCAGCATCCACAGAAACAACATCACCCCCAGCAACAAACTTCCTCCTGTGTCTGAGCAGGTCTGCAGATCACTGCTGAAACACGCACACCCCATCCTGCTGCACAAGCACAACACACTGATGGTCCCTCAGATAATTTCATGGGCTCTAAGTCTATTATCCTTATCAAGACCTCAGGACTCTTACCCCACCAGCTCAGTCCTTCCAGATGTGTCTCCTCCCACTCTCTGGCTGGTTCAGTTTGAATTCCCTAGGTAAGTTACAAATACTCATAGACATGCACATATACAAGATTAATTAATTAGAATAATTAGAGAAATCCACAGGTAAATTTTGGAGTGTTGCTAGTACCCAGTCCTGCAGGCCCCTGTGATCCATGCCCCCTCCTTGGGAAGCCCAGCAGAGACAAAACTGGGCCCGTGCACAGCCAGTCTGGTCAGGAGGGAGTGCATGTGCAAGAACTTGCACAGATGATGTTTCTACCTCACCCTTGGGAAGCCACAGAAGAAGCTGGTACCAAGTGCTTTGCTTATGGATCTGTAGGTGGTTGGTCAGTCCTCTCTCCTCAGCCTCCAGCAGCTCCCTGACACTGCTGAGCTCCACAGAGGTTCACATGCACTGTTCATGTCCACTGCTCCTGCATGGAAGTGGAGAGGATTCAAAGCCAGGTCACACCTCTTCTTTGTGTGAGGGAAATGCAGTAGGGATCACTCCTTGACTTTCTTCTCTGTCAGAATCACAGCCAGAAATGGGTGAAGGCAGGACCCTCAGAGGGATGAATCTTAGAGACTCTTTTTGTTGCATCTCTAAACAGCCTTTTCTGTATTCTCTAAAGACTCTTCAGGAGCCTGGTTAGGAGGAGAAAATGCATCTGGAAAAGGACAGCACAGCAGGATAAACTCTGCCAAGTCTAAAATTAAACTTAAGAGGGCTTAAGAGATCAGTTATACAAGATACCCAAAAATAACTTAGAATAAATCCTAAAAGGAATAGTGAAAGCACTGCTGACATCTTCAGTTTTCAGTGAGATGCATGTCTGCATATGGAGGTATGGATGTGGTCTATAAATACCACCAGTGGCTACCATTGAAAACAAAGGAGGGTTTTCCAGTGCTCCAGCAATAGGAAAACAACGGGAAGTGTCAGGAACTGCTTGTGCAGTTCCTTCCATGACCTTCAGCAGCAAGCCAGGTAGAATCCTGACATCAGCCATTCAAAGTGAAGTGACATCCTTCCAGGCTTCCCTCTCTCCAGTCTATGGTCATTCTTTGTTCTATGGCTCCAAAAGGACTTTTTCTGGACACTCCAGCATTTTCTGTCCATATTATTTAAACTGGAGACCTCACCACAGCCAGCTCTCCTGGGGAGAGATGATGTTCTGGGCAAGCTGATTTGAGGGAGGACAAGATGCACATTCCTCCAATAGTCTGTGACCACACTCTACTCCCGTCCTACAGACAAGGCACCTGCAGCCAAACACACTGGTGCCACCAGCTTCCTCAGTAGACAACCATGTCAGGAAGCCTCTGGACCTTGCCATGTATTTGAAATCCACCACATATCTCCAGATCTCAGAACAGTCTGTGCAGTTTCTGTTGTAGCAAATGTCATTCCCCTTTGCCAGTGTTGGGATTACATCTGGAGAGTCAGAGATTAGTTAAAGGTTTCCAGTAATATGGCTTCAGATTCACTGCAACAACACATAAGAGGTGATCAGTGGTAGCCAGTTAGCTTGAGGTCAGGTTAGAATAAAACTTTCAGAAAAGTCATAGCTTGTATCTGAAAAAAACCCAAACAAAACATGACAAAAGCAGAGCCAAACCACCGATCCATATGACTAGAATGAAAAATCCTACTTAATCTGCTTATATCAAGTGCAAATCTGAAGGTCACTCTCCCTATATTCCCTTGGGTTTATGTCAGTGCATTCCTGAAACACCTCATGCCCTAAAACTCGGAGGCTCTGGATGTTTCCTACTTACACCACAGTATCTTTTATAGTCCACCTGTTTCTCTGGATTTCTTGGTCAGGGACCCAAAGTACAGCATGTGTGAAGAGAAGCTGAGGGAGCTGGGCTTGTTCATGTCCCTACAAACGCAGAAGGGATTACTACCAAGATGCCAGAGGAGCTAGAGAAGTGCAGCCAGGGAACCAGAGCAGAGGAGAAACTCCACCCTTGGAGTCACTAAATGATTAAATGGGTATTACCATCCTTGAAGCATTTCAGGATTTGACTGGGAAAAGTCACAGTTGACCTGTTCAGGTGTTAGTGATAGTCCAGCTCTGAATAGGAGGCTGGACAGGAGACATGCAGGGCCCTGCCAACACAGCACTTCTGGGCTGGTGTAATTTCTGTGATCCATCAATTGTCTTTCCATCTGTCTGCCCCAAAACTTAATAACTTACTCATCTGACATTCCTTCTGCCCAGATATAGCCTGCCCTACCTACCTCTTTGGAAACAGAAATGGAGCTTTGATAAGTCAAGAGTCACTTCTTTTTTTTGACTGTCCTCTGGGCAGTGCCTTCATTCACAAAGTAGAAATCCTTCCCCTGCCATGGAGATATTGAAACATACTCAATGTCAAGTGTACCTTTTCTTTTACAGCAGCTTATACATAGACTACAGACTATGTACACATTTCTCGGTGTATTTAGCATAGGTTTAAAATTGCAAAAAGTAAATAGTAGTAAGGATAGCATTGTAATAATAGATTGTTATGTCAGCACATCTATCATTTGAATGGTTATGTTTATCTCAATCCTGCCAACAAAGACACCAGAAAACTTAGCATTTTGTGTTGGTTTGTACATGTCCTTGTATTACAACTCAGAAAAAATTACACACTGACTTCACCATCACTTTGGCATTTCACTGTTTATTCTTTTTTAATGGCTTGCATTTCCTAAATTAGTCCTTTGACTCTGCAATTAAAAATGAGCTAAGTTGATAGTCCTATAGCTGCCTTGGCATAAATTAAAGTCTTAAAGGGCAAAATGTGTTTTCCTTCATGACCTCTGGCAAGTGTGCTGAGCTCTTACTCCTCAAGTCAGGTGAGCTATTGGGCACCTTGAGATATATCATATCAAAAGAACACATACACTTGGTGGATGGATGCACCTGGGGCAGAGGATTTATTTTATGATCTTTGATTGCCTGAAGAAGTAAGAAGAAAGGTCAGAGCATCCACCCCTAAGATACATTTCCTGACAACCAATAGGCTTCTCAAGAATGCATGCAAAACCAGAGGTGGAGTCCTAAACAGAGAAATTTTAATTTACAGTGCTAAGTAGATGCAGCAGCCATGGAGCAGAGGGAGTGGCACAGGCTGTGATGCTCAGAGCAAGGCATTTACGTGCTTTTTAAACATTCTTTTTAAATGCTATGTGATTGCTTAGCTTCTTTGTGCTTCAGGTTTTGTCTGTCCTAGTCACATGTGTCATATCTGTCTATGGAGCCCTCTGTGCCCATGGCAATGCTCCCACACCAGTGGGGCACAGGCATTGTCTAATGGGAGAAGGAGAAGGGCAAAAGTGTCAGTGAAAGGGCCTGTGCCCTCCCTGTGCTACCTCTCTGTGGTGTTTTTCCCTGTGTCACTCCACCTGGAGAGCAGCATTGCTCCTGGCCTTGGGAAGGAGCATCACTGACCCAGCAGGGACCCATCCAGTGAAGAATGCTTTTCTTCACTCCCTGTGTCCCATACTCCTGGGATGGGACTGTAATGATGGGATGGGATGAAGGGACTGTAGTCCTAAGGGAGAGTCCAGCCCTGTAAGCAGGGTGGTTTTGGTCAGGATGGAGGACAGGTAAATGTGCCCTTAGTGTGAGACAACCCTGTGGTCCTGTAGAGGCGGGTGGGAGCAATGGCAGGTGCTCCAATCAGAAAGAGGAGGCAGAGCAACACCAGTCAACTTTTGTCTCCTAAAATAATCCTTTTCTTTTAAAGGTGAAAAATGTCGAAGTTTTATTGACCTTGCCCCGGCTTCTGAAAAAGGTAAGACAATACAGTCAAGGCTTCTTTCCATTTTAAAAATTGTATCAATATTGTGTCTTGTACTTGAGTGCCAGAGGAAACATCTATTCCTCAGCACACAAGGACCCACATGTCATCCAGATTGCACACAGCCAGGTGAAGCAAACACCAAGGGTTTATGACAGCTATTTGCTCAGTTTATGCAGGTCTGTCATTTCATTGATCTTAATTCAGATGACTATTTTTCAAGAAAATACAGATTTATATTGTAAAACAAACATTTCTCTTCTTCCTCTAGTGAGGAAGGACACGTTACATTGTCTCTTCAAACCATGAAGACATTTAGGGTCAGAAGAGTGCAGCCACAGCACCAGAAGTCTCTTTGTGAGAGGGAATCATCTGTTTGTTTGTTTTACCCTTGTAAAAAAATTATATATTGAAGTGCACAGAGACAGGCTGCAAACATTTTCCTTACCCTGGTATAGGAGTTTCACTAATTAATAATTATTTAATTCTCAAAAGTAATTTAACAAATATTTCAAAATATAATCTATAAGGAAAAAATATGTAGAGTTCAATGAGATTGTGTGGCTGAGCCCATCCTGCTCCTAGGTCCAGACAGAGCAGAATGCTTTGCCGACAGCTCATGAGGTGCCTGGTATATTTTGTTTGATCACTTGAGACAATCCCAAAACCTTTTGGGCACACATTGCCTTCCTCAGGTCTGGTGAAGCGGCAGTAAGTGGCGTAAGGAACAATTGTTCTTAGTTTGTCTGAATTGCTGATCCGCTGGAAAATGGAGAGAAAGGCAATTACTGTTAATAAAGCAGAGGGATATTGCAGGGAGAGGAACAGTCTCAGGCAGTCTCTGTAAAATCCATTGTAAGCAAACCCAAATAAATTATGCACATAAGGGAAGAACAAGCCTGGGATTCCTGCTGCTAATGGGCTCCGAGTTAAATCTCACACACACAAATGGGACCTTGGGGCCTAACTGCTCTTATGAAACCACCAGCTCAATACTCAGCAACAATCAAAAAACAAACTGTCTGCTAGAAAGCATTAGAAAAGGACTTGAGAGCAGAGCAGAGCATGAGGACCGTACACATCTGAAAGCTTCACTTTTGTTCAAGATGCAGTGGGGTATTTTGTCCTTTTTAGTGCAGCTCACAGAACAGCAGCAAGGATAGCAAAGTTCTGTACAAGGATGAGAGTAAGACTCTGCAGCCTGAAGGAGAGACATGGGAGAAGAGAGCTAATGGACAGAGAGATGGATGTAAGAGGAACTGAAGAGGCAGTCTGAGGAATGGATGCTCACTGCAGGAGAATTTTAGAGGACCAGTGGGCACAGTGTGGCACCTTCAGGAGACTCAGAGCGAGCACAAGGTGTCTGTTATAAAGGCAATGGGGTGGTTTTCTGCTTTCTCCATTTTCTGTGGAACTTCATTATGGTGCATAATGCTTGGTTCCATCACCCACACACTTTCCAAAACAGCATTTAGTGCTTTACTTTTAGTATTTCTTTTGGTTGTGTGAAATGCTGTCAGCAATTTTTTTTTCAGGAGAATTTTAGAGTTGCTGCATGATGTCAGGGCATATTTCTAGACTATTCTATTTTTCTTTTTTGAGGAAGGAAGGCTGCTTTGGTGTAATGTTATGGAGAAAATTATATCTATATCTGAAGTCTTTCCATGGAGCTGTAAGGCATATTGACAGAAAGAGAAGGGAATGCTTTGTCAGAGATGGAAGGTGCTGGCCATCAGACTCATAAACAAAACCAGAGTAAATTCCACGACTGTAAATCAAGTTGGACACTGCAGCAGAGTTAATCTGAAATTTTCACCATCAGTCTTTTACTGTACAGAGAAACTCTCACCACATGTGAAGAGAAAATTGTGTATCAATGATGCCCAATTTACTTTCACTGAAGAATTCTTTAATTTCTTGAGTTAATCCACTCTTTTCCAGTTAGAAATTCCTATTCCTTTAATATCTTTCTCACTTAGCATTGACTTTAATGGTCAGAGGATTGTTAATGACTCAGTTCCACCCAGTCCTAGGACAGAATCTTGATTCTTCCAAGTAAATGAGATAGTATAAAATACAGTGAATAGCAAAATTTTAGTTCAATTATACAAACAATGTGGTTTCGTGGTCCATTGTGTAAGTGGGAAATTTTGGACTAAACCGACCTTCACAATAAGACTTCAGCTTGCTCAGTTTCTGTACATATTCTTGGACTATTCAATATTCTTATGTATTCAACAATCAAAAACTGGTTGTTCAAGTGTTTGATTATCTTCAGTCTCTCTGTAGTACATGCTCTGCTACTGCAGCTGAGTGCTCAGGCTTCCCAAAGGTTCCTTTTCTGTTGGTTTTCCGTGATCCAAAGAGCACCTCTGTCTGTCTGACCAACATCTAAGCTAAACATGAGCTCTTGGAGCCTGTTGCTGCTTCTGAGCACATCACCTTCCACTTTTAAGACATGCTAAAAGGAGGCCTAAGAACAAACTTAGTCTAGTCACAACCTGTCTCTTCTAGAGTCCATTGCCAATTAACAGCAGGGCAGTATAAAAACTCCTCCATAGCATTAAAAACCTTCTTAGCACAGAAAAACCAGTAAATAAAGCAATCTATGGTGAGGTCTAGTTACATCCTTACTACAAACCTTGCATTCGTAAATGAAAACATGTCTTATTCTTACTGAAAATATCTAATAGTTTATGGTTGAGCTTTCAATCTTTATCCATTAGTGCTGATCTCCAGTGAAGCTGGATACTGTATCTCTGATAAGTTATTGCATATATCTCACAAATATATATTGCATATATTTCAACCCTTTGCATATATCTCACCCATGACATCTACTAAAAGGAGGCAGCAAAATTTGGGGCAAACAGACCCACAGTATGGTATAAATAAGCATTTCCAACCCACACTAGGAGAGCTTTTTCCTGCATTTAAGGCAGCTGCCAGCAATCTGTCAGAACCTCATAAGCCTAACATTGAATTTATTAGCTGTTGCTGGTTCTTAGTGCCAAATCTGCTTAACAAAATCAGCTTCGTGATGGTAGATAATAACTAGGAAAAAAACATTTTCTTGTGACAGTTTACATTTGCTATTGATAAAAAATGATAGGGCAATAGCTGGTTACAGTGGCCAGGATTTTAATGGGCTCTCACAGAGCAGATGTTGGGTCCCACAAAGTGCTCTTTTCTAATTTTCATTACAGATGTGAGCAGGAAGATAGCAAGTATTTCTGAAAAGAGTTGGAAGGGAACTGTCACAGTAGGAACTGACATTTCAGCTCTAAATTGCTTCTGGGATCGTCTCCTCAAAACTTAGTCAAAGTTTTGTTCCTGCTGACTATATTGCTGCCAGAAGAAGAAAAGGGTAACCTGTTATGTCCCTGTTGTGGTGCCCAGAACACTGAGGCTGGGACACACCACAATACTCCTCCTCCCATTGCACCTTCTGGGTGCAACTTTTAGCTCCTCTTTCCCATTCCTTCAAGCCTGTGCCTCCTAAGAGGACTTCCAAGAGCCATGGTGGATACATTCAAAAGGAAGAAAGCAAGGCCAAAAATTATGTCTGGAAATCATGGCGCTGCAGTGGAAAGCAAAAGGTTGCAATATGTCCCATCAGATGATCTGGTAAATGGCTTCACTGCCTAGATAACACCCAGCTGGACACACACACAGGTGTGTTCCTCCCCCTGCCCAGAGGGATTCAAACTCCTGCATCCATCTATAAATGCATCACTGCCAGCTGTCAGCCAGAGGGACACAGTGAGAGATGGAGGATGAGGAGTGATGAGCAGCCCAAATCCTTGTGTTAGTGAAGGCTGAGATATACACAGCAGAAATCTGCTGGAAGCAGCACTTGTGCTGGAAGCATTTTGCTGGGGAAGAGCGAGGGTTTGCAGGAAATGTGGTGCTCCCAAGAGCTTTTGGGATGGTGCTTATGGGAGCTGTGACTCAGGCACTTTCTGAGCACCTGGAATGCCCAGAGCTTTGCATGGAAATGAGATGCTCTGGCCTGAGGAGCCCTGTTGGGAAGTTGCTTCGGGAATAGGCTCAAAGGTCAGTGTGTTGGCTCAAAATTTAGAGATGGCCACACAAACATAGGACAGGATTCACAGGGCAAACTCCTTACAGGTAGAACTTGGTCTAAGTTACTCTAATGCTCTGTAGGACCTCACTTACTTCAGCTGTGATATCTATGGAATAATTCCCACAATGAATGGCAGAGCAGCAGGCAGCAGCAGCCTGGATTGCACTGCTTTCTCCTTAATGATAGGGAAATGCACATGCACAAAATTAACAAGACTTTTTAGAGACCACAGAGGTTGAGGCAAGAAAACCTTGCAGAAGGAAAATGCTCATTGCTAGTGAGCATTTAACAGTCAAAAATGTTATAGGGGCTGTTATTAGAGGCCGTCCTGGCAGATGTAGGAGATGCATGTCCTCTACACAGCTCACGATGATGCATCCTGGAGAGATGAAGCAATAAAAATTCTCCATTGTCTAAAAACTAGCTGGCAAAGCTAAGGCAGCACATGGCAAACAGCAAGCAAACAAATTGAGCCTCACCTAAACACAGCACAGAAAAAGAGAAGGCTGAGCCAGTTCTGTACATGCTTCTAAACCAGCATTTCAACAGCAATTAATGAGAAGAGAAACAAGACGCCTGATCTTAATGGATACTGACATAATAGGTGTACCAGAAATTTGATGGGAGAAAGATAATTAGTGGGACATTAACGTCTTGCTGCTGATTACACTAAAAGACAAAGCAGATGTCATGTACTAAAGCTGAATCAGAATAACAAGGTAATGTCATTAATGAGCAATACTATCTGTAGGGATGGATTCCATCTTCAGATAAAAAATGCAGAATGATACCAGTGATCACCCATTGGGACAGTTTCATAGATAGCAGGGTTAAACTTGATAGCGGAGAAGGTGTAAGGACAGAAAACAAAACAGTAGGAATCTCTAAAACCCCATGCACAGACTGGAGAAATGCTATGCCAGGCATGATGCAGAGACTAAAATTTGGACAGACTTAATGAGTGTAGAGAAATTAGAGGGAAACTTGACTTATTGCTGAGTGGGGAACTTGATTCAAAATATTAGTAAGAGATACATTATAAGAGTTATAAGAGAGAGATCAGTACCCTTCAGAAGCAATGAAAGTTTTTTCTTTTAAAGTTGTGAAGAAGGGAGCCTAAGAAAAGCAAGAGCTGATTAAAATACATTAAAAGGTTCAGCTACAAGGATAAATGAAGCTTGAAAACTTTAAAGCTACTGGATATACTGCAGGCCTCTATCTTTCTCAGTCACTCAGTGACTGAGAGCAAATGGCAGATGATACTCAGTGTCGATAAATGTGAACTGGTGAACATGAAGAGTCATCCTACCTTTACATATATAGTGATGGGTTCTGAATTAGCTTTTTCCCCTCAGGATAAAGTTCTTGTAGTGATGACAGACACTTCTATGAAAACATTAATTCACTGCTCTGAGGAGATTAAGATGAAAAGAAGTATTAGGATCATCATAGGAAATAAAGAACAAAACAAAAAAATCACCATGCCACCACAAGTATTCATGATGTATCCACCCTCAGGTCTCTGGGAGCACCTCTTGTCCCTCCCCTGCCAGCCCCAGCTCAAAGAAGTTATGATAAGATTTAAAGAGATAGAAAGGAGAGAAACAGTTATGGTCAAAAATAGAGATACTTGTTTGTATGAGAAGGACAACACAGAACAGATTTCAGGCTGGAAAAGGGACAGACGAGACTTGTAACAGCCAAGTTAAAAAACAAGCCTCCTTTTTTGTGTACTGGGTAGCTGTTCTGAGAAGAAAAACAGAGGATCAGTTTTCTAAAAGGACCACTTAGAGACCAGCAAAAAGAAATGTAACTGGATCTCCCACAAGAACTGTACATTTTCCAAAACAGTCTCTATATTCTTCTTCAGTACTTCCTATTGCTTTATTCCTCATATATCTGCAATAGGATAAATCCATACCCACACAGGCAAGTACCTGTGCACTTGTGTTAGGAAAACTATGATTAAATTTGCTGGAAAATAATTGTGTTACTAATACTTTATCTGTGTTTCTTACACATCTGTTATGAATCACTGAAGTTAGCTTTAAAAGCTAATTAGACATGCAAGGATGAAATCAGGCTTGGTAGCAGAACTCAAGGTAAATTCCTAATTCCTAAAACAAAGCAACAGTCTTGTTTATCATGCTGATGATGCCAAAGACAGGGAGAACATTGGTCTGAACATCGTTGATTTTTCTGCCCAGTGCTAAGGGTGGAAGTACACACCACACCCTGCACTGTAGGTCTTCAAAGGGAAACATTGATCCCAAATACATTTAGTAAGGCGTATGGGATGGTCCCGTTTAGAGTATTTTTCATTGTTGTTTCCACTCTATTGCTCTACTCACTATATTACTACTACAAAAAGAAAAAAAAAAAACCACAATATAGGCACAAAGATAGCCCACAGTCTGCTCAGTATCATACACAGATTAAATTTGCTCAATGCCAGAACCATCAAAAGTCATAGAAAACACATCATCATGTAGAAGAGAATCATTTTATGATTCACAGCTCCACCTCACCTTTCAAAATAAAGAAACTAATGAAGAGCTAAAGCTAAATAAAATCAAAACAGCTCACTTTTCTTCTCTCACCTCAGCAGTTTCAAGTATTTATCATCTGGTTTCTCATGTTTGCAAACCACAGTCTCTTGGCTGGGCGCTGGCCCTTTATCTATCTTGACTGCCTTATTTGTTTTACAATAACAGGTAGCTTTAGGTATCTCTGATGGCATTTAGAATCATGAAGCTTCCTTTGTCTCCCATAGCTCTGTGGTCTGCTCCTCTCCTCCCGGTATTTTGACAGTGCAGCACTAGAGGAGCAGGCAGATGGTCTGGTACTAAGTGAAGGCATTAACCGACAGACGGGCTGACTGCTCAGCACTGAGTCCTGACGCCAGCCACAACAGCATGCTCAGGGTTTATTCCTTTCACCATTTTTTACTGATCACTCCAGTATTTCTGCCTTGTAATTGTATTCCCAGTATTGGAATAGTGGAGACGAGCAAATGACTAAAACCATCAGAGTATCAATAGAAGAGAAAGAATAAGATTTGCTTCTCCCAAACATGCACAGTGTTATTTTTTCCTTTCTTCTCTCTTGTACTGAATGTGAAGAGGAGAGATTAAAGTGAGTTCCAGGTGTCAGTTCCAACACAGCCAGTAAGTCTAGCAAATCAGAACAATGTCAGCTGGAGTCAAGAAACGTAAGGACAGGACCAGGACCAACGTGAGCATAACTTTTTATTGCTGGTAACACAAGCAAGGGTAATAACTCCCCCACCTCACCAGCTACTGCAATGTGCAGGGAGACCAAGAAGAACAGAGACATATTTTTGCACAAAGAAGTAATACCTGCATCATGACTTCCTCCATGCAAGTTTACACCACACAAAACCAGGTTTTGCCTTCAAATATGGTTCATTCCCTCCCACACTGGATGATACCTGTTTAGTTGACTTGTCAACTCGTCAGCCTCTTGTGGTTTCCCTATGTTGTCTGGCAGTTCAGGGGTCTTGAGGACAGCAACTCTGAACCACAGGCTGAGAGGAGCACTTTCTTCCTTGAATAACAGCATCAGTGTCTGGTTTAGCAACATGCCAGTGAGGAGGTAAGGATAAATAATCTCCAGGACAGCGTTGCTTGTCTCTTCAGCTGCTCAACAATGCAGCCCCTGACTTGTCCTTCAAGTGCCGTGCTGTGGATTTCATCTCAGTCAGGTGCAGTAATCTCAGAGGTTATTTAGGAGCACACACTGCTCAGCTCCTTTGCTTCTAGCAGATAGAAGGGGCTTTTTGTCACATGATGAACTGTGATGTAGAAAACCCCCCAAAGCCTCTACTTGCTCATATCAGTATTTCTTGGACAGATCAAGGTTGGACTGGCAGAGGAGTGACTGGAGATGATGTCTCATTGTAGCTCAGACAGACTCTGACTATCAGAGCAGACCTGTAACACTGGGTTATGAGGAACGTGGCAACTATAAACCTTGTCAAGATCTCTTTGGCTGCCTGCAGAATTGTCCAGCCTGATCACCTGCTCAGGGACAGCCTGGCACAGTGTGACAGCTCAGATGAAACAGCTTTGGTCAGACCCTCGAGCCCATCAGTCACGAGGGCAGTTCTGCTCTTAGAAGGGCTGGAATGAAGCAGCCACAGAGCATCTTCTACAGAGAGCAGAGGCTGAGGCAGCAGGTGTTTCTAAGGAGGATGAAATCCCACTGAGGCATTCTGAATATGAGCTTACCCCAATTAGGAAGCTAATTTTCTGTCTGAAAGAGCCCTCAGAAATCAATGGAGATTCCAAACCATTTCTTCTTAGGCATTGCTCAGGAATACTGGGGTTTCAGCAGACAGTGTCACATAGTATGGCAGGTAATACATTCTTTTATGGGTTTATTTCTGCTGCCGTATTTTCCAAGCCACCAGCCAAAATGCATGACTGACATTTTCATGCACACAATCTTTGCCTGTGCTGTGTATAACATAGTTAATGTGACTCAGCAATCTCCTTCAGGAATAGCAATATGATTTTCCCTGAAGAAATCCTTTAAGAGGAAACAGCTCATGTTTATGGATTAAAAGTGCTTTGAACTCTCACAGCAATTCCTCTGTTGGCCACCTCTTCAGTACTGCCTTGAGAACATGCACTAACACTGGATCTTTGACAGTCATTTTCATGGCCTGACCAGCCTGGAGAAGCATCCAGGAGAGGATTTCAATGTCATTATTTCATCTGGAGATAGGACCTCACAATCTGGCACCAGAAACTGTTGGCATAGTGAGCTGGCACCAAAACTCAACTTTTCTGATTTGCTGACAACTATGCATCAAACTCCATGGCTGCATGTGACTGTAGGTGGTAGGAGTAGATGTGATTTAGATTTTCTAGAAATGGTTTGTTGTCTGTATTAATCTCAAAAGTTCTACAATAACTGAAATTACGGAATTTTAGGGCTCCTGAAACAGCAATATATGTTTCTTTATCACCCTGCACATAATCCCTTTCAGATGTTACCCAAGTTCGTGGTATTTCAGTCCAAATTCCTAATGAGTCTGAGAATGTTTTTAATAATGCAACACAAGACAACTAAGAATCAACTTTGCGTGTTGTGGGGAAAGAGCACAGAATGTGTGAGGCTTGGCATTCCTGAGTTTAACTAGAGCTCTTTCATGGAAAAGTTGGAATCAGCAACTATTGCTTTTTTGTGGCAGGAAATGGCAGTGGATTTGAATAAGGAATGAACTTTAGGTATCAAGCAGTCAAAGTCAGCTCAAAACTCTTGGAAGTCATTAACCACACAGTTCTTTGGGTTCCTTCATCAAGAATTCACTGAAATACCTTAAGTTCTTCTTAGCAGAATTCCTAGTGGCTTTTTTTCAGAATTCCTGTTTCAAAGGAAACTCAGCATTGGAGATCCCTGACTCAGAGTGCTCCTTGGTGGGAGATGACAGCATGTCATTTACAGTGCCTTCCCTGGTGATCAGGGCTGACTTTAAATGATTTCAGGTTTTGTGAAAAACGGTGAGATTTGTTGCAGGCTGTGGTAAAGCTTCTTTACCTCATTGTCAGAAAAATACTCCATTTGTTTCATTTGTTCAGAACTGTCAGCAACATTCTTTTGTTAACACATTGTCTCAGGCAGATGCACTCAACATGATCACCAGCTTTTGCAGAGGTGCACTCAGAATCAATGCAACTTCTTTCAAAATGTTGCTGCTGCCCTTTGCTCTCTGACAGGAAGGCAAGGGATTGATCTGATGGTTCATGATGTACTTGAGTGTCTAAAATCCCAGCAATCATGTGGGTGTCAGTTATCCTTTCAGTCACAATGAAGAATATGCTTACTTCACTTGGGCTTGTTGGAAAATTAATTTCCTTGGCATGTAACAAGGCTGCTGCAGTGGCTAACTCCATGAGGAGGTGGCAGTGATGCTTCTTACCATGAACTCCACAGAGAAGACAACCTTTTAGCACATTGTTGAGGAAAAAACAAAAGCTCAGAGACGAAGTTCAGTAACATCCCAGGTGGCTCACCAATCTTCTTGCGAAATCAGGATCTCTGGATAATGACAGAAGCACAGAAGAAAAATGTGCTTTCAGCAGGGCTGTGTTTTCATTTTAAGTAAAGCTGATGATCATATAGAGTACAACCTGCCTTGAGGTTAGATGATATGAAGGTGATATTCCTTCTGACATAGGAGCCCTTTAATAAAAGTTGACTTATTTGAAGTCACAAATTTGCCATTTCAAATCCAGGTGATTAGCTCAGCCCAAGTCCTGTAACTCACAGTTCTTCTGCTTCACGAGAAGGTTGTCCTGAGATGGTGACCCCTCTACCTCCAGGAACAGTTTCACACTCTGTGGTGTTCTGCCTCAGAGCAGTCCCACCTGTGACATACAGCATAATATCTGTGAGGCAGGAGCCAAGATCCAAAGTGTCCCACAGTACACAGAAGTAACTCTGTGTGCTCCTTGCACTTATTCATCCCTGTGAGAATGTGCGTGTGGCAATTCAAGTGAAATCGGTTTTGGTTTAGTTTTGTTTGAAAGTGAAAACTCTCGTGTCCTAGGAGGTCTCACATTGTGGCCACAATGTCACAACACTTCTCTACACAGTGAGAAGGGATGACACACACTGACAAATGCCGCACACAGCGAGCAGGAGGCAGGTCAGGGCCTGAAATCCTTCTGCATTGCAAGGAATGTCCTTGGGACAAGAAGCACATCCCAGCTGAGCTCTGTTCCCAAACCCACAACACCTGCTCTGCACACACAGCAGTCAGTTTGGAGAACAGGCAAGGAAAACACAGGAAGAAGACCAAAAAAACCGAGAGAAATCAGGTGATTTATAACAGTACAGATCCTCAGATACAGGTCATCCAGGTAGGACTCTCCAAGTGAATCAAGTACTGACTCTTCTGAAGGAAATATTTTTCATAAGAGCTGAGACAGATCCCTGGGGAAGAGGACACAGGTTGGAGGGAAGTAAGATGGACAGAAAAGGTGACAGCAGAGAAGATTGGAAAAGGGAAAAATCCTCTGGAGAGCTTCTTCCCTTTCACCTGGAATGACTGAGGTCTCCTCAAGAGTAGGAGCTCTCTACTTTGCAGGAAGGAGACTGTAGGATATTAGAAGTGGAAATGATGCTAAGTGACTGCCTCACGAATCTCATGTTGAGAGAGGAGCAGTGGGAGATCACTTCACCATCAGCACAGAAGAGAAAGACACTGTCTTCTGAATTAATAACCTGAAGCAACTGTTCTGCTTTAGGCAGCTACAAGAAGATGCAAAATTCAGATGTAGATTACATTTTTTTAGGTGTTACTATTTCAGACAAAATAGAAAATCAAAGTAGGCAGGACAGGACATACTCACAACTATGCAAACACTGCATGTGGGACTTACCTTCCCTCACATTAGATGCATTTTAAAAAGGCTCAGAGCAGGTATGTGCTATACACTATGAAATAAGACATGATAGTTAGACATAGAGTGTCACATTGGAAAAAGGTTTCACAGGATAACAAACTGACATCTTACCGAGCTTTTCATCATCTCCTTGCAAGCTTATCCTGCTGGCAAAACCACTTTTATCCCAGCCTTGTGGTAAGGAAAGCCAAAGCACTCTCTTTGACACCAGAAACACAGTCAGGTGTTCCTTTCCGTTCCTTTCTTCTTCCCCATGAGGATAAGGGACACCAGCCAGGCCCTCATGCCCTCCCACCTCACCTCGCAGAGCCCTCCTGTCCCTCTGAACATGCACAAGGCCACCTCTAGCAATATTCCCTCACCTGCCTTCTGGACACATTAACCCAGATCCTCCCACACGGACATATGTGCATCTCTCCAGCTTCCAGTTACTTCTCAAGCACACTACACTTGTGTCTGCAGCATCCAGCTTCAAGTACTGCTTCATGGGTGGGCAATAGGTAAAACATGTGTACAGCTGTGTACATCAACTGAACCCCCAAGCCATCAACCAACCCTCCAGATCCCTTCTGCAAGGGTGCACTCCAGCCTCTTGCCACCCCCCAGTCTACAGGTACATCCAGGACTGTTCCAGGAGCAGAATTCAGTATTTTTCCTTGCTAGATGTGGTACAGTTGGTGATGTGCTTACATCTACCAAGATCTCTCTAAGGAGAGATCTCTTGAGAGATCTCCACTCTCAAGGATCTTAATGTGTCCTTCTGATTTATTATCATCAGGAAGCTTCCTTAGTGTGCACTGAACTCCTGGGTCCAGGTCATTGGTAAAAATATTCAGGAGAATTGGCCCTAAAATTGAGCACCACTAGTGACAGGTCATCAGCTCAATGTTACCCATTGACTATGACTCTTTGAGCTCAACCTGCAGCCACTTGTTCCCTGGGAGAGACAGAACCACCCAGTTGTTCCCTGAGGAAAGAAAGACAGAACCACATCACAGTTTTGAGCTGCAGGCACTAATACAGCACTGCCTTGGTGTGAAGATACCACCAGTGGGTATCCTCAAGAGTTGAAACAGGGCAATAACCATCTGGTATGTTGTGTATTAATCTTTCAAGTTTGGGCTGAATGAATTAGGATTCATACGTCAGGGCTCTCGGCTGCCTCAGTTTATGGGCCAGGTTTTCATAATCTAATTCTTTCAAATTCAAATCATTTCATCATTCTCTTGTCATAGAAACTGCTGGTTGTGAGAAAATAAGTCAAAATCCCTCCTAAATCCTGCTGTATCACAGAACAACACCATTACTCTCTCTCCCTTGTATTTCTTTTTGGAAGAGTGTGCCAGTTGCCTGATACCACATTGACTAATAGGAGTGAGATAAGCAGCTGTTTGCTGTTGATAGATGCAATATTGCACATGCAGCCTCTGTGAGCAATTAAAAGGTTTATTTATTGCTATCTCTGTAGTATGGTTTAAGAACTCGAAAGGTCAGATACTGTGGCAACAATGAATAGCACATATTAATTAGATGTAATTATAAAGACAAGTTTCCAGAAAAAAGTATGAGCTGGGATCAGCCTGGTCACCAAGAGAACACTCAAATATTTGATAAAAGTGAGACTGCATATCTGGTTTGATAAGCTAGACTGTAGGCATTATCACACATGTGCTCTTTCAGTGAGGAGAGAAGGTATTAATATAAGTGAAGCCTGTAGCAGTCTCTATGGTTACAGCTAACATTTTCTAATATAAGCCATTGTCTTCAGATGCTTAACTTTCCATGTTTCAACTGCTTAGGCTGAAATTTTCCATTACTGCTCATTGTTTCCAGGTGAATTCTTTAGCAATCACGTTAGCAAATGTACTGGAGAATTCTAGCAGGTTCTCATGCTGAAACAGCAATTGGAAATTGGGCAGGGACTCAATATTATCATCTGTTCCCATCCTCTCCAATTTACCCCATGGCTTGGTGACTTTAAAAGACTCAGCAGATCCTGCTAGAGGTTTTGTGCTGAAATTTCCAGATGTGACATCTACTGTGGGTGAATCAGCCTCTGCTGACCACGGCCACATGCTGCCAGAGACCTGGGCACAACCCCTGAGTCCTGCAGAGCTCTACCAGGGCATGTCAGCTCTGCCCTTCCTTTGAGGGCTGTACCCATGGGTTGAGGGAGCAGCAGCCAGTCCCAATTCTGTATTTGCAGCTCTTCAGCTGAGCATGTGCTAAGTAACTGTCTCTCCCCTGCTGTGATTCTGGTAGTTTCCATGTTTGTCCCAGTGGCACCACCCTGTGTGGTGGATCCTAACACCTCAAGTCAGAACAGTCATTCTGCAGGACACCACTTCCGTGGAAGAGTTTCTGATAACAGCTCCCAACCCTACACTGTGACAAGCATTTTAAAACCTGGACTGAAAACATTTTCTCAAACAGCCTTATGAAAAAGAGGCATCCAATCCTGTTCAGCTCCACCAGTGCACCAGGTCAGGTGTTCTGTGCCATCACCTCCTTATGTGCTGGACTGTGCTCATCTAAACCATGGCACAGGGAGGGAAGATGAATTCTGTGTGCTGTGCTTTGGGTCAGAGGAGCCAAGAGGTTCTTAGATATACCCAAAGAGGTTCTTTAGCCAAACTGGGAGCTTGGGCCAGTTCTTTCTGCAGTGTCTTTACCCCCCTGCCACTCGTTACATCTTCATTCACCACTTTTTCCTATTTTTCACAGTTTGGGCAGTGTTTTGCCAAGTTTGAGCTTTGTGAATCATAGAATCATTTATGTGGGAGAAGACCTCCAAGATCATCAAGTCCAACTTTTGACTGAATACCTCCTCCCCTGCCCACTAAACTGTATTGCAGATTGCCACATCTACTTGTTTTTTGAACATTTCCAGGGATGGTGACTCTTCCACTTCCATGGTCAGACTGTTCCAATGCTTCATCACTCTTCAAGTGAAGAAATTTTTCCCCCAAAATTAATGATTTTCATACAGTTAATGTGATAAACATTAAAACAAACAAACAAACCAAAGACACAAACAAACAAAAAATCCAACCCAAATTATAAGTGATGACCTTAAAAACCAACCAACTTTAACCAACTTAAAAAAAAAAAAAAAACACAATACACAGTTACTCCTAGATATTCCTGATTTCCTAAATTATTTTTACCAACTTCAACCTGTTAAAATTATTTGCCAACTAACTGTTTGCTGTTCTTGTGTGTTGTAGGTGTGCTGTGGTTATCAGTAGTATCTGAGGTGTTGTACATCATGCTGTTGGTCGTCGGGTTCAGCCTTATGTGCCTCGAGCTCTTTCATTCAAGCAGTGTGATAGATGGGCTCAAGTTAAATGCCTTTGCTGCTGTCTTCACTGTGCTTTCAGGTATGAACCTTCCCTTCCCCTTTTACCTGAGGAGCCGCCACAAAGCAAAACTCTATAATTTTGAAAGAATAAAACCCGAGGCCTCCAAGACTCTCTTATCTCCATTTAGCTGTCGCATTTTTCACTGTAATTTTTTGTTCCTTTGGCACTAGGACTGCATGATAAATTTGCATTTGCCAGTGAGAAGTGAAAATCCTCATTTCTGATTTCACAACGGCACTGCAGTAATTATCCTTCCCCAGCCTGCACAGCCATTACCACAGCCACAGCCTGAGCTCCATTTGCAGCATCATCACATTCATTTTCCAATAGAAAATTAAAAACATGTAGCACTGAAAATTCTTTGCTCTGTGTTAATCCTGAAAGTAGGTGAAGGCTGGATGCTTCAAAACAAAGAAAGGAGCCCATCTTGTTCATTAGCAAAATTGAGAATGAAAAGGATTCTATTCATCACAGTGAGGAGCAATCTCAAGAGTAATGTCGGGACATGTACATCTCTCAGAACAACTGTTTCAGGCCATATCTGTGCTCAGACTGTACTTGTAGCCCTTCAGCACATGAACTTGAGAAATTCACTTCTCTAAAAGAAGTTATGAAATCTAACCATGTAGTTAAGTGCCCCTTCACTCCTGTGAAGATTTTCTGGCTGAAAATCCTGCATGATTTATACAAGCAGCCACAGCTGGCTTGTGTGAGCACTCCTGCGTGGACCTCTCTGGCAGAAAGAACCTCTGCAATAAAAGTGCATTTATTCTGCTGCATTTCAAGCTGAAAGACATTTACAACAGGCAGTGTACATTCTGTGAAGGAGTTTGTATCTTCAGGAGTAGCTGCATATTGTGAAATAATAACATACACAAAAAAAATACCAGAAGTAGAGTTGAGATGACAAAAAAATCTGGTAAGAACTGCCAAAGCGTATTTTTCTGCTTTTTATGTAATTTGGATTTTAAAAAACTCAGTTCCATTTTCAAAATCAAACTCTGGAATTTTTCAGCATTCAAGCAGTTACTTCCGTGCTGTTTTTCTCTCTCTTCACCATTAACTACAGTTTTAAAGTTTTGAAAGAATGATGAAGTTTTCTTTCCTACACATCTTTCTATTTTTATTTTGGCCTTCCCTCTTTCAAAGTACATTGCCAATATGGTCCAAATATAAACTTCAAAATTTTACAGGGAAAAATTATAAAAGAATAGAAAGAAGTAAAACCCCCAACCCCCAACACACTGTTAGCTGTTATTTTTCCATGACAGGGATATCTGAGGAAAGAAGAAAACTGTATTTATTTAAGCTTAGCATATTTATAATGATGCAGCTTAATAGAAATTAGGTAATGAAGAGGACTTTGCATTGGAGCATAACACCTCTCATTAAATTCATGCTAGAGTTCTCTCATAAAAGTGCAGTGAGACCTTCATCTTTTCATAGCTCAATATCTAAAGGTTAGGAAAAAATACCCTAATATTGTGGTCGCTTATTGCTGTTCCTTAACCTCTTACAAGCCACTAAAAAAGACCTCACAACATTATGATTTTGGAACCCCTCTTAATTTTTACAAATTAAACAACTTAGATATATCTCTCACATAATATTTATAATAAAGCATTTTAATTAATGTGATATATTCTATAAATAGTATTTCTAGTAAAACTAAATAGTTTTACTATTCAGATAGTAAAACTATCTGAAAATGCTCTAAAGTATATTGTATTTTGCAAATTTCCTTTATGTCCAGCTTTCCAAAGTTCCTTAATCTCTCCTATTACTGACACCTAGACACAGCTCTGGTCCTGCAAGGCTTATGATCTCAAGCCAGCTATAAACGGTCAGTGTTTCTGCACTCCCACTCACTCCAGTGCACCACATTACCAGGATTTTCCATCTGCAATCATCTCTGGCCCCAGACCCCAGGTGGGTGGGCATTACAGGCATTGTCCCCCCTTTGCCCAGCCTTAAGCAGCCAGCTGAAGGAAAAGATGATAAATACAGCATTTTTTGATCTATGTTACAGGCAGCTCATTTTAGCCAAAATGTGGCCGTCAAATGTACAACAAAAAGAACCATAGGGTATCCCCGTGGAGAAACAGGACCATAGGATATCCCATGGAGAACTTGGCAAGGCACATCTAAAATAGATCAAACCACACCAAAGGCACATGAAGCAGCACAATGAAAGACTGGTATTGTGCTGCTGTAACTTGCACACAGCATAATGTCACCAACAGCACCACCAGGTCTGCACCCAGCCACAATCCTCCCCACCATTAGGCAGATAAAGCAGTGAATGCCATGATTCCACTGTGCTCCCTGTGTTCCAGCAGGACTTGCTGATGACCTCCCACTCACCTATATTCGTGGACTTTCATCTCAGCCTCCCACACAGCAGCAGGTCTGAGCATTGCTGAAACCCCATTAAAGGTTTGTGTGACAGAAAGGAGCAGCTCAGCCGTGCTGAAGCTCGTCCTGGCTGTGTCAAACCTCCCCCTGGCTCTGAGTGACTATGACACGTCTCAGGGCAGGCTGAAATATTTTATTAGGGTTGAAAAATTACTGACAGTACATATAGAAACAGCAAACCCCAAGCTTGTGAACAACACATAACTGTCAGCTGAAGAAAAATCCGCCTATTTAGAAAGTACAGAGAAGTCCCAGTGCATTCTGGAAATTAAATATAGCCAGAAACAAGCAAGGTGTGAACCACTTTGCCGTGCTCCCATTAGGCCACCCACCCTGCCCAAATATCATTTCTCCTGAAGTGAATTGCTCTTTCCACCCTCTATCTTTGCAGTGTCATCCCAACACGAGGCAGCTGAGCAAATCACCACAGCTCCTTGTAACAGAATGTCTTCTTTCAGCCTCTGCAGTTGTTTGTATCAAATATGACATTTGTCTTGCTCAAGGTCCTGCTTAACATGCCCACAACACAAACATGACATTCCCACACTTCCCTCCCCCAGAACTGCCCTGAATCATCCACACGTCCAGGGAGACTAACAGTGCTTTAGACTCTGAAAGTGAGCAGGAAAGAAGGGCCAAAATTTGAGTATGGGGAGGCAAAATCAGGACCTTCCACATGGAGGTAGGGGAACCATGGAAAAAAGTGGATTATCAGAGGTAACAGTGAATGCTGACTTTAGTTAAGGTACAAAATGTAACAGGGGGACCTCATTGTACCCACCTTGGCAGAACATTGGTATTTCTGTGTGTCTTGCATTGTCACTACAACGTAAGAGGCTTTTTGACACCCGAGAGTCCAAGGACTATTTGGGATGTGATGACCCTGCCCTTCCTCTTTAGTTAACTTTTAACCCACACTTTTCCTGAGCTCATTGGGGAGCATCACTCTGCACTGCCCAGGTACTAAGGCAGGAACATCCTAAACTGTTGTAGCTAGGAAATTCTCCTAGCATCAGCACTGCTCCTGGCCACCACTGCTTGAAAAGTGAGGTTTGATTTTCCTTGGAGAGACATCTAAACATAAAGCTCAGGCAGTATTTTCTGCTTAAGCTGCAAACCCACGCTGGCCAGTGGCATAGCAAACTCAGGTCACCCTGTGATTTAACTGCAGCCCTGTCCCTTAACATCATGAAGACTGTGGTGTCTAATACACTGTCGTCTAATCTTCACCCAGTCGCAGTTCTCTCAGCAAACTATAATGGTGTCACAAAGCACCACCAGCACTGTACCATCAAAAGTATCCCTGTGGTATCTTCTCACCACACTCATCAGAAGTCCTGAGCTTGCTTGACTTCCTTGTGTAACTTCCAAGTGTTCTATAAGTGTCCAAATTTATAAATCTTAGCAACTGCTGAGACAAAATATGGCTGTTTGGTGTTAACACATTCAGCCTGCATTGCCTGCAGAAGCCTCTCTCCTCATTCCCTCACCTGAGGCCTGTCTGTGATGGGCTAAGTGAGATAACTGGTGGGTGGCACACCCCTGTTGTGCAGCAGCAGGGTTGGTGGTGATGCTAATTGTGCAACATTTTCTTCAACGATTTTCTTTCTTTAACTCCTCTTTTAATTGAGAATTCAGTATGATGTAAAATAATGAGTTCTCAGTCACATCTTTCCTCTGCCCATGCAGCTCCCTCCTCCACAGTAGAACAGGAGGCATAAAAGTACAACAAAGACTTTTTTGGAGCTCTCAAAGCACTTCCAGCAGTAGCTCTCTCAAGAATTATAAAAAACATTAGCACAAAAATTCCTGTTATAATCCCTGCTTCCCAGGTCTCTTGGGGATGGTGGCACACATGATGTATACTCAAGTTTTCCAAGTGACAGTCAGCCTTGGGCCAGAGGACTGGCGACCGCATTCATGGGACTATGGATGGTCCTTCTGGTAAGTGTCACCACTAGTTAACTTCTTTTCTTTTTTGAGTTGTTCCATCAGTCTGTTGGGAGATTGTACATATCACCTCCAATTGCCAGGAACAGGCATGCAGAATTTCCAGCTCCTAAACTGCCAGGAGCACAAACTCCCCCAGCCGTGCAGTTTTTGAGGTGTAGAGGACAGTTATCAGTGGCTGTGCAGCAGCAGCTGTGCCTACCAGCAGGTACAGAGCGTTGTAAATAAACAGCACCCACAATTACCAACACAGATTGAGCACTCTCATTAAAGTTCAATTTAGGTACATAATTGCCATGGCATTTCAGAGACTTTTAGCTTTTTTAATTTTTTTTTTTCTTTTTAATTAATGTCTCAGTTGAACCTTACGGTGCAGCTTTTAACAGAAATGCAGAGGAAGGTGAAGTGCTCCTGGCACAATGATGTTTCCCTGGGGATCATGGGGAGATGGGTTGGGAAAATGGACATGGCATTTTTTTTTCACCTTTCCCATTTATCTTCTAAAAATCACACAAAAATAATTTGACCAAGATGCATCAACTGTGTTATATTGCTGGCAAGTTTCTAAAAAGCTTAACAAGAAGAGGAGGCTGTGGAGAATAAAAATACCTGCGAACAACATCTATATTCCTCTAGAGGCATCAGGCTCTTTGGATGGATAGGGAAAATACATTCTTTTTGTCATTTCTAAATATAGCGTATTATTTTCTTTCCATCTCAAAGCAGAGACAACAACCTTTGCTAACACCAATAAATAAATACAAATGCTTATGCACAGCACTGCAGGGGAATATTAGTCTTTCTTTCTCTCTTTCTACTGTGTTTCATGGGAGGAGTTACTAATATTTTAGCAACATGTTACAAAATATAAATCACATTATATTTTAGAAAAGAGCTTATTTTAGGTCTCAATAGTGAATATTTATTGCATGTGATGATGAACTTATAAATACGCTGCATTCATATATTTATAATATTTATATTAATATTTATAACAACTCTGTCATAATAATTGTATAATTTTCAATATATTTAAATAATAAGGCATATTTGTCTTCAGTAATCTATTTTATAATTTAACGCAATACTCAAAATTCAGAATCTTGTTGAATGTCTAGAATGATAAGCACTCATTAGATTATTCTCCTTCATCTTGTGCAAGCCAAGAACCCCCATGCGTCAGAGCAGGCACCAGAGGCTTGTGGGCCCCACAGGACCCACTCATCCCACCCACGCTCCAAGTGAGCTGCTGGGAGCCCAGTGTCCCACAGGGATGGAGCTGGAAGCACTGGCTGCTGTCCCTATTCCAGAGCTGCCACTGCAGCCCCTCCCTCAGCAATCCCCAGGCAGCCACAGCCAGGGCACAGGGGCTTTGATTTAAGGACCAGGACTGACCTGGGTTAAGTCTCACTGTGGAGAATACTGGAGATATCCACAAGCAGGCAAATGTGTAGGAACAACCTTCTCCCCATATTCCTGAGGTGGGACTTCAGCTTCACTCTGCACAGCGGCTGTGGGGTCACAGCTGAGCTCCACTCCAGATGCTGCAGTCTCAAAGCACCTTCTTGGATTTGTGGTCTCCCTCTCTCCCTGGTACCTCCCAAGACAACACATTTCCCTAAGCAGGACTCAGGGCAAGGTGCAAACACCAGCTCAGCTGCAGCTCCCCTAGGACAGGTGTGAACAGTGGCAGCATTGTCAGCCTTCAGTGGTGCTCAGCAGCCTGAGGAGGACCATGGGGTCCCTCACACCATACTCATGATGAGTAGCAGTCCTGGAAAAGGAAGGTCTGGAAGTCAAATGCAGCAAAAACAAGGCTTGTCCCTTCCAGCTAACACTGAGCCCCCACTGCTTTACAGACCAGAGAGCTAAAAAAGCCGCTGGCATCACCCAGACTTGAACATCTTCTTTAAGAAGAGTTAATAACAAATGCTCATCCAGCCTGCTGGAAAATCACACATGTAGGAATTATTTTCTGTTCCTTCTGGGTTCTGGGAATGTCCTGAAACATGGGCTTTAAGTACCTCTGAACCAGTAGTGCAACCACCAGCATTATTTCTAGCCCGCTGTAAATGTCCCAGTGACTACAGAACCTGTCAGAGCCCAGAGAAGTGTAACACCACTGACAAGTGGGGCCAGGGAATATTATCCCCATGGCCAAGAGCCAAAGGATCTTGGGATCAAGACTGTCATTCGTCTCCTAAGTGCTAGTGCATTCTACTGAAAACTCTATTGAAAGGTAATGATAAAAATACCTCTCCTCAAAATGAGGAAGGGCTGCTTGTGATCTGCTCAGATGAGGTTGAAAATGCACTGCTTGATTCCTGTTATTCTGACCCATTCCCAAGCCATTGGCAAAGCCTGCAGGTTGGTCTGTGCTCTGGCATGAGTCAGAAAGAAAATGATTATAAAAAACCTGAGCTGTTTGAGCCACAGAGGAATTTGAGAGTCCAGCCCTGAGCTCAGCTACCAGAGGTACTATAGGTGCATTCCCACCACATCTGGGACACAGCTGGCAGGGAGGGTCACTGCTGTTAAAGAGGTCTTCACCTAAGGCAGGGTGTAACTCTTTCAGGTAAGACAACCCTTCTTTGCACATCAAAATAAATAACATTTAACCAAGGTCCATAAAAACTAAAAGAGATCTACCGTAATTGCCTAATTATTGTGATTTACCAATGCCAGACAGTCTTCATTCTGTATTTCCTTCTCTGAACCTCTCAACATTTCTGAGTTCATGATTAGAAACCATCAGAAACTTAAAAAGAGAGATTTTTCTTCAAATGTCATTCTGCAGGCACAGTGAGGCATGTGGTTTTCACTGGCTTCTTCCTGGATACTGTTTAGGAGCCCAGCTGGAAATGTTTGCAGCTGTTGGAGCTTTTCCCCACACTCCATGTAGGAATAAGACACATGCCAGGACAGGAAGACACTGTGCCTGAACACTCACACCTACCACAAGTTTCCTTTCCACTTCTTCACCCAACCATGGGAAACCTGAGGGAACTTTGTCACTCCAGGGGTCACTACATTTCCTTCTCATTTGATTGCATCTGGCAAATGGGTTCAAAAATTACAGGGAAAGAGCTGCCTCCACATGTCTCATTGCCTTGGGAGTCCCTGAAGAACTTGTTAGGAGCTGAATTTTGAAATCATTGAAATGAGCCATTTCTGTTTACTTGAGCCATTTTTCCCCCAGATTTTTCAGCTCATGAATATGTGTTCTTTTTCAAGTTTTGTCTCATTTGAAATGAGAAGCTGCTTCCTTGTCTGCAGGTCCTTTGCAGAATGGGAAAATAGCTCATGCTGAGAGCTGTGTTGACAATGTGTATTTATAAGATAATGCTGTGGGGCTGTGTTCTTTCTGCCCTGCATAATTCAGATCAATTTATTATAGAAAAGATGAAAAAAGCAGCGGGTAAAGTGTGTCACTGTCGCAGATGATGAAGTTAATCCAAGTTAGTTGGTAAGCCACTGTGAACTATGTGTAGCAAGAGCTGATGGGATGAGTGTGAAGTCAAGAGGAGCCACAACACAGATAAGCTCTGCAGACAAAAGGGGGAATTCAGTGTCTTCTTTTATAGTCCCATTTCATGCTCAAAAAGCATCTAAACTTCTTGAGGCCATGAGTCCCCCCATCTGAACTTGAGTTCTGTGAGGTGCAGGGAGGCCAGAAGGACCTGGGCGACCTGCTCAGGCAGGGAAGAGAGCAGCTCTCAGCTAACTCTCCTTGCCAGGAGACCCAGGACAGCACCTTCTGCTGTTCCAGCATGACATTGGGCCAATCATTTTATTTCTTCCACTTTCTTTCTCCCTCTGTCTCCCTGTCCTGGTTGGTACTTATGGGTGTCCTGCCCTTGACTGGCCAAATTGACTGGCACTACCTTCACACTTCGGGCGGGTCAGTCAGGAGTTGGGTCTCTCTGCAAAGTGGAAGTGCTGTTTTCTGCTCTGGTCAGGCTTTCAGAGACCAGATACAAGCCAGGAATGCTAGAAATGTCAATGAACCAGAAAGAACGAAATACAGTAGTCTAATGAAGGCATAAAGTGAGAAACCATTCCTGCAGAAGCAGTGTGCAGTCAGTGTCCTATGGATGCTGGAGAACTCTCACTGCTCCAAAAGACATGATTGTTGGGACACTACTCCTTCCAGGAGGATATAGATTTTAGCACTTGTCTACAAGTTCTGAGACGTTTCAGAGGGAAATCAGGAGGTTTGGCTCTTCCGTCAGAGAGCACCAAGTGTTCACATTAGCACTATGCCACGTGGTTCTCCACATGGGAACATTGTGGCCAGCCCCTCTCCCAGCCTCCCTCATGCATCTCGAGCATGAGCCACAGGTCATTTGAGGTAAGATGAGAAGAATGGGTTTGTCACCTCTGTCTTACCTGCCCAGTCTCATCCTGTGTATGTGTGGTTTTTTGGCATCAGAAATATGACATGAGCTGCTGTGTTAACCCAGCTCTGCTGGTTTCTCTCTCCACAGTCTGGCATGGGGCTCTTTCACCTGCTGCATGGCGGCCTCCGTCACTACCCTGAACTCTTACACTAAGACTGTCATTGAGTTCAAACACAAGCGCAAAATCTTTGAGCAGGGCTTTCGAGAAGAGCAGAACTTCCTAGACCAGGAAGCCATCAAGTACTTCAGAGAAAGGTCAGTGCAGTCAGTCGCTCGATCAGGGGAGCTTTTCATGGACTCTGCTAGTCCCAGAAAATCCAGGTGCTCACCCACTGCAGAACATGTGAGTGAAGTCTCTGAGATACCTGGAGAAGATGTATGTTAAGGACAAACACGGAAAGTCCTTCTTAATTTGTTTTTCTTAAATTTTGTGATGTCCCAGTGCCTGCCCTTTCTTACATACTCATTAAAACGCAAGACTGACAATTCTTTACCATATGCATCTAATTCATAGGGATTCACAAGAAGCTCTGCTGCCAATGTAAGCTGATTTTCCCTCTCTGGAAAGGTAAAATTGTGGGAATGTAACACATGTGACAGCCATCCTTTCTCAGCATGTGTAATAGGCACCTCCTAATAATCCCAACAGATGCTGAGGCATTTTCCAGCGACCACCAAGCCACTTTGGAGTTGCCATCTTCCATAGTCACATGCCTACAACCCATTCCTGGCTCCTCCACATGACCCATCCTCTGGACCTCCTCTACATAAGTACCATACATACATTATATTCCACTGCAGAAACATCACACAGTGACACCCTCACTGCCACCAAGGTCTTAGATGGACTCTCAGTCCTGTCTGGGCCCCAGAGATGCTCTGTAACTGCCCCACACAGCTGGCCCGTGTGGCTGCTCTGGGACACTTGTTGCCCTCGTTCTTTGGTGAGAAACTTAAGGTTTTGTTTAAAACTATGGAATGTGAAGAACACACAAATATTAACCTTGCACAGCAGGGAAAGTGTGATGGGCTCCACATGGTGCTGTACCTTCACAGGTATGAAGAATCCTCACCAAAATCTATTGCTTGAAGTAATGTAAAGGTATTTGGGGAGCAGAAAACCTAAGGAGGATCCATTCTTGTTTGTCTGACCAGTGTGGTAGTTTTAGTGGTGGAAGGGGACAGAAGGTTTGCAATGATCAACATTTCAACAGCAAAGTTAGGACCTCTCCTGAGAGAGAAGAACTAGAGACCTTCCCTGTTTATTATTTTGCCTTGGTTATCCTGTTGTTTGTTAGTCTGTTGTTACACCTAAGAGACCTTCCTTGTTTATTATTTTGCCTTGGTTATCCTGCTGTTTGTTAGTCTGTTGTTACGCTGTTTGTTAGTCTGTTGTTACACCTATTCCTCTGCTAACCTCCAAGTTTTCACTCTACCTTTCAGACAGTCTGGAAGGAAGAGACAAACTATGTAAACAATTACGATTTTCCTAATTTTGCACTTGGAGATGACAGTGAATTATAAAAAATTCTCTCTGTGAGAAACAAAAAGCCCAAACACAGTGAAGAGGAAGGGGTCAGTGTGGGCCTCAGGAGAAAGCAGCACCCACGGAGGGAAAACAGACAAATTATTGAAGTGAGAATTGCAGATAAAGGCCCAACAGAATTATAAGGAACAGTACGGATCACACTGAGTTACACTGGGAAATGCTGAGGAAACTTGGTGAAGTGTCACTACTGCTCTTTCTGGAACAGTAAAAACCATTAGTGGCCTGCAGGACAGTAACATCTTCTCTCACATGTGTATTCTGGGTTTGATTTTGATTCCTCTTGACACAATTTCGCCCCAAACAATTCACTCCTTGGTCACATCCACTCAGACTTGGCACACACAGCTCAAGCATGTGGTGTTCCCAAACTTCATGATTATGACTTTCTTTTTTTCTATCACATTATTTTAATTGTTGTATCTGAATATATAATAGGAAGCCCAGAGACAGTGTTACCATGGGATCATTCTGAAGGTTTAAAGCTGTGCAGCAATACACCAAATTTTTTTAAAGTTATATTGATGATCAGCTTCATTCCTGTGATCTGGGAACACTCTGAAACTACAGGGGGGCCAGGGATTGTCCATTAGCAACACCCTGTTGCTACATGCTGTGGGTGCCTACAGTCCCACGCAACTTCCCTTAGCTCCCATCTGCCTTTGCACAAATAGAAAACAAAATAATTTCTCTTTCCTTCCTGTGCATATACCCAGGGATACTTCACATTCCCTCCTACTCCTCCACCTCCATGTTCCTTTTCATACCTCATGAATAAAAACCCTCTAGTCTTTCCTCCTTCCAGTTACTTTGTACATATCATTACCCGTCTTGCATGTTCCTTTGCCTCAGTGCACATCCAGCAACCCCATACACACACATCCAACTTCTGTCTTGGACAGACTCTGTGCAACGGGAAGGTTAAAGCTTTATCATCATTCCCAACAGCTACATTTATCATCTGGGAGACAGGGAAGTGTTATTCCCATTTTGCCTGATAAAAGTTTTTTGTTGAAATATTCTTCTATAAGCCCTTGCTCCCAGAGCAGAAATTTGCTGTAAGAAAAGTACTGACAGTACAATACTGCTAATCTTGCAAATGTTTCCTCAAGCATAATATCATTGTATTCCACTTAATTTTAATTGCGTGTAACATACAAGTTACAAACAGAGACAGCCAAATTCTCTGCCTACTGCACCCCAAAGACTCAGGCTCTGTCTCTCAACAGCCAAGCATCTCCCTGTTCCCATCACTGGCAAAACATTGAAACAGCTGCAGAAAAATCAAAGATTCATGGTGTTATATGCAACAATTGCATATTTCCTTCACAGGCCTGGGATACTTCAAAAAGTCAAGACAAAACAGATTCTGTAGTTCACACTGTAAAATCAAAAGATATTATAGCTCTTCACCTACAATAGTCCTCAGGGTAACTAAGAAAAACAGGACAACTATTCAGACTTGGAGGTATTTTTCATACATTAAGTGTTCTATAAAATGAGCAGAATTATCTGCAACATGTCTGCTTTCAGTCTTTGTCTTTCTATTGCTTGTCCTCCTTTTTTGCTGTTTTTTCTTTGAACTGAATATTTGTCTACAACTTTTGCTCATCTTTTTCAGCTTTTTAGTTAATTAGATGTCAGTTCATAATAAGTATCGCTCTTCCTTCCCCCCCAGTTTCTCCTTCTGCTCTGTTTCATATGAATACTCCTGCCCCATAGGGTCTTGAGCATAGTCCTTTGTCTGTGGTTCACCCCAGTCTGCAGAGGAGGAACCCTCACATACCTTTCTTCTTCCTTTGCTCTGAGGATCCCTTCAGATAAGCCAAAGGGATAGGGAGTATTTATTTTCTCCTATATAGTCTGCTAATCTATATGACAATCAGCTGAAGGGATGCCAACATGCCAGACCTTCTCCTCCTCCCCTGCCCAGCTGTTTAGTGGCTGTAGCTGTTTTAGCAGCTTTGTCCATATGACTGTGTAATAATTAAGACACATTCACAAAAATTCTGCTCATTTAGACCAACTGGCCACACCAACACTATAATCACATCCATCCAGGCAAGGGCCAGCACAGCCAGGTTATTCACATTAAATGTCTTTCCCAAATTGTCCTTAGTTTCTTGCTTTCCTTTTTTCATGTATTTAAAAACCCTTTTCAGCCACTTCTCCCCCACCTCCACCTTTCCCTGTGCCCAGAACTCTGGTGGACTTTGCTTTCCGGTAAAGAATAAAACATTTCCTCTCTGTTTCTTTGGTGTGCTGGGGACAAGGCAGAAAGTGCTGGTGGGGCACATGGAGACCCTGACAAGAGTCACAGCTCCTGGAACAAGGACAGTTGTAGCTACAGGGAGGAAGATCTGGGCAAGGGAATGTTCAGGCTTGGGGTGAAGGTAGGTGAGGGATAGGGGGCCTGAGAGGTGGAAATCAAGTCCAAGAGAGCTCCTCATGGAAAGCTAGTCATTGTCTCAAGCAAGGAATAAAGTTAGTGAAGTGATAGGAGTAAACTTGAATTACCCACAGCCCTCTTTCAGTGATGACGAGAGAGTCGCAGCTTTTGGACATGCATCCATGTCCATGAGGTCATGGGAGCTGAGTGCCCCTGGAACTGAAGGCACTGCAGACAGGGATAAGGAGGTTATGCCACCCTGGCACTAGTGGGAGAGAGGACCCTAGAGGTCAGCACAGCCCTATCTCCACTCTGGTATCCAACCTTTTGCTCCCTGTGAAGCAAATCTCACTTACTAGGTGCTGTTAAACAAACATACAAATTTAGCAAGTATATCTGGGAGATTCAGCCTTCCTCAGCTCACCCATCCATAGCACAGCATTTGCCAGCTTGCAGCTGCCCATCAACCCCCATTGTGGCTTTGCAGCTGATTTCACATTTTTCTTGCTGACTGGGCCCTTCCTCTGCTCTGCAAAACCAACCCAACAACAGGCAGATGCTACTGGTGAAATTCTGGAGTGAACTGAGTCCAAATTGCCATTGATACCAGGGCAGACAAAATGTCTCTGCAGGGACAGAAGACACAGTTTTGAAGTACTGGGAGCAGTTTGAAACAGACCAGAGCTATTGCAGGTAATAAATCAGGACTATTCCTAACACCATGAGTAGCAGAACTCTTCAAACCATCATTCACACATGCTATCTTTTCCCTTTTTGTACATTTCTGTAATGTATCATACTCACAGCTTGCTTTCTCTAACTCCATTGTGCCCATGTAAGATGTGCAGATCATATCAGTGCTTTCCAAAGACATGCCAACCTTTTGCTCTGATTTCCTCCTTGGTCACCCAGATCCCTGAACAGGTTTTCAGTACTTCACCTAGTGTACCTCTATTTGCAGAGTCGGTTCCTTTTCATACAGACATCAATAAGAGTTTCCAATTTTACTATTCCCCTTTCATTAGCACACAGGGATGAGCATAACCTTCTGCCTTGGATTTGTCCTGTACTTTATTCTGCAATGCAGGAAGGTTTATACACAGAGCTGTTCCTTCTGGGAAACTACATGGACTGGCAGTAAAATGGTGTAGCAGTAACAACACACCCACTTCCAACACACACGTAGTGTACAATGCTGTTAGTCCCTGATGCTTAGATCCATCCTCAAGAGTGAAAGAGTGGGGGAGACACAGCCCTGAGCCTCTCATTTCTATTCCCCATGGCCTCTTTACATGAGCTTTCCCCAAGAGGGCCAAAGTCATTGGAACCGAGTCCTTCCTGAGAACATTTTACTCTCCATAATGGGCCTGGCTATAGGTGGAGGAGCCCAGGTATGTTGTACTCTTACTGGTTTTGACCCTTCCATTTCTGTAGGTTTGGGAGCAGCCTTTGTTTCTATTAAAGGTGCTACTTCTATATTCTCTTTTCCAGGACTGAGGAGGAGAGGGCTGAGGCTGGGGACCTGAGGTTACAGTGCCTCCATAGCTGCTCCCCAAATAGTAAGTGACCATGGCTCAAATATGTCTGGTACACAATGGCTTGTACTGTCCCCACTCTGGCTCCCTGGGGCTCAGGATAAGGTTTGGAGTAGGAAGCTGTGGAAATAGAGGTTTGTTACTTTCTCAGACAGCATCGCCCAAGCAATAATCAACCAGTATATGAACAGTGCAAAATTCTCCACCATTCAATTTAGGATGTGCACATATCCTATAATTCTGTGTTATCTCAAGAAGCTGTGACTTCATAGTAGTTTAAAAATATGCTCTAATTTACACCTGTATAACTTTCATTATCACTACCTTTTTTCATCTATATTTATCACCAATTCATGATGATGCATGCTATTGAATATAAAAATGATTGAAAGCAGCTTTGGTAGACAATAATGTTAGTATAATTAATGCCATTTCTTGCACTTTCTCAGAAAATTGCTGTGTTTTTATTCAGGGTTTGCAAAAACTCTTGCTGTAAGCTATGGAAATCAGTGGTTCAATGTACAGAGCAATATTGGAGCACGGCTCCTGCCCTGCTCTGAATGCTATACTTTTTCTTTACTCTCCAGGAAAGATGTGTGCAGTTTCATGCATCTATTTCCTTGGAAAGAAAGCAAGTGATTCTTCACTCAGCAGGAGGGAGACTTGGGAAAGTGACTTTCTGACTCTGCGCTCTTAAAATTTGGAAATCTCCTGATATTTTGCTGCCCCTGTCTTGCTGAGATGCACATCTCAGCCACGTACTTGTGGAAGCTTGTTGTCTGTAACCCTAATCACTGAGGGTCCTGATCCCTCACCAGACCTGCTGGAACAGCTCTCCAGTCCCATGTCACTGCAGGTGGTCTCCCCACAGGCATGATAGTGCTGGCACTGCTCTCCAGCTTGATTTGTCATCAGCTCACTTGGTAACTCCTGCTCCTTGAAAATGTCATGTCAGTTATGGACCTTTCCACAGGCAGATCCATATCCCTCATTTTCACAGGCCTGAAAATGTCTGTTGGTACAAAATTGATCTGGGTAATGTTTCCTGAGAAAATTCCCCACCTGCCAAGCTACTGGCAGGTGCTCAAATGTGCTTATTTTATTATCGAAGCCTGTCCAAAGGTCTTTGTTTCAAAGAACAAATAACAAGTTTTGACATTAGGTGTTCCAAGGCTCTCTTGGTCCTACACCCAGCCCTGCCTCAGTGCTTCAATTTTAAAGGACACAGAGCTTGCCCCCATAGTGCTGACAGCACTGTGAAAGCAAACTGCAAACAAGAAGCCCAGTGTCAGGTTAAAGAACAGTGGCCATTCTTCAATATTACATCAGTCTCAGCTTCACATCCGTTACCTACTGTAATGAAATCAGATCAATATTAATGAAGTGACAGGAGTGAAGTTCTGCTCTCAGTTCACAGTTTACTTACGAATCCAATATAAGCTGCAGAATCTTCATTATTCATGCTTATTAGGGAGGAAGAAACATTAGTTACTGCTGCTCAGGATGGCACAAAGGCTCACAACCCTCAGAAGAACATCTCCTTCCTCAAACAAATCCATCAAGCCTGTACCTAACCCAAGGATTCTCCTTAATGCTGTTTCTAGCTTCACATGCTCCCACTCTTTGTCACATTAACCATGAAACAGGCTCATACAGAGGATTGGTAACAGCAAGAGAACGATGTGAGAAGTGCTTGGCTAAAGGCAGAGCAGCCACAAAGGTTCCACTGGCCCACACAAGGTCTGCTTGTATGGAAGAAGGGGTCATGTCACCTGGAACAGACCAGATTTGACCACTGCTCGGTCAAATCAGCACCCACGTGCCGCTGACAGAGAACATGCCAGCAGATCACTCAGCACTTTATGAACACNTAGCACCCACGTGCCGCTGACATGCCATGAGAACATGAGAACATGCCAGCGGATCACTCAGCACTTTATGAACACTTCACACAGAGATGGTGCCATGCCAGCAGCACACCAGGATGTGCCACCTGAACTTATTCCTGCTACCCACTTCAGCCAGCGCTTCATTCACTGGAGGACTTGCCAGCTACCCTCACTTAGAAGTGCCCTGAGGATGTTCTAAATTTGAATCAAACAGCATATAAGGAATATTTGCTCATCCTCAGACATCATGACTCTTTCTGTCCTCCCACAAAAACAAAGCAGGGCATCTGCCCCTGTTGAGAGGCAAGGATCTGGGGGAGTGTGGCTGAGGAGTGAAACCTTTAAAGAGAAGAACAAGCCTGAGCAATTGTAGAAGACAAACACCAGCTGGCCAGGTGATTTTGGAAGAGAGAATACCAAAGGTTTTAGAGCAGCTCAGGAGCACTGTGGGAGCACAGGTAGCACGCAGGGCTTTATGCCAGGACAGGATACCAGGTTCCTCTGTTGGCATGACTGAGCTCTTCATTTTGAGAAGTGACCTTAAATTATAAATGTCAGCAGAATCTTGATTCCAGAGGAGTCTTGATCAGGACAATGCAACTATTCAGTCTCGATAATTCTATATTAAGCCATTTAATGTCCATCACTAGTAACAGAGTTAAAAAGAAAATTATTTTATTTTCTTTAAACCCATTTAAAGGGGTTTAACTTGCCTGAGCTGGGCTAAGAGGAGCACCAGGGAGCTCTAGGTATAACTTGGCATCCTCTGCTCTCACCAAGCTGCCTTCCTGTGCAAACATATGGCACTGGCCCCTATACATCTGATATTCCTGGTCATGAATCTTTCATACTAAATTTAGCATTTCCATTGCAAAGCCCTATATAAAGTCTATTTGCTGTCATTTTTGACCTTGGAGGTTTCAACTGTTTCCCTCAGATGTGCAGAGCTGGGAGATTTCCATGCTCCAGTTGTGCACAATCACTACACAAAAATGGTACAAGTTGTTTCACATCAAGGTTTTTTTTATTTTGCACATTTATTTATCACTAAGAAGTGCTCATCACTATTAGGCTTCAGACAGCAGTTGTACCTGATTTCAGACATCTGTATGTCCGTGCCTCTTCCACCCTCTCCTCCAGCCTTCTCCCACCAAGAGGCGTTAATTTGATGACCCTGGAACCTACAGGGCGGATGGGAGAGTTACAGATGGTAGATGTAGAACAAGAGGTAAGAAGAGGCAGGAGAAATGTCACAAAGGACAAGGAGGGACAGGTATGGTGGCAAAGCCATAGAAGAGATAGGTAGCCCAGGAGAGCCAAGAGCTGAGCAGGAAACAGCATTTTCTTTCTGTCTGTGGCTGAAAGCCTTAGTGTTATCTGAGGCAGATAAACCCAGGGTTCAGGACACCAGCCTTTCTTGTAGAAAAGTGAAAGATTATTCAAAATTAATTCAGTGTTAAAAAAATAATATATTCACTGTTTTGGCAGTGTGGGCATTTTTGGAGGGTCACCTGACAAAGAGGAGGCCTTAAAAAAGATAGTTTTATTCTCGTATCATCACCCTGTAGGCATTTCCCTGGGGTCCATCCCACAGCTCCTCTACCATCCTCCCACCCTGGCTGTCTACAGTAAGATTTATGCAACCAGCCCCTCAGCGCTTCACTGTAAAGCATAGTGTAATTTCTTTTTGTATTCAGACAACTTCATCAGAACAACTCTAGATTTAAAACATGGTGGAAATGATTCATAAAAACAGATTATCCACTGGTTGGTTTTTTTTTTCCCCTTGGTCACAAGCGCCACAGAAGGAAAGTGGTGCTGGATGTGCAGGCAAGTTTCAAATGTCTCCAAATTCAGTCTGTTGCACGAGCTCAGCTGGAGAGGGCAAGGCACAGACGGCAGCCAAGGTCACTGTGACAACCGGGAACATGCTTTATATGCGGAGCAGCACCGGGCTGGGAGGCGGCAGACAACGAGGGCTTGACGCATTTGAAGTGTCACTCAAAGTTGAGCCAAGGTTTCTCCTTGTGGAGGTACCTGACAGCTGCAATGGGCTGTCTGTGTCATGGCAGCATTAATTTCAACTCCAGGTCTTGCAATTCTTCCTCTAATTTATTCCGTTCATGGTGATTCACTTCATAAAAACGGGTGGGAAAAAATCCCCTCTGATGAAGCACCACGGTTACAGATCTAAGATCCAGCCTTGCTGTACTGACAGCAATGGGAATCTCATCCCTGTCTTCAGGCAAACCTCTGCCCATTAGGAAACTTCAAAGTTAAAGGTCTTGGTTCTGTCCTCATTTACCTCTGCCGACACCCAGATTGACATTTTCCTTTAACATTGCTTCTTAAGCCACCAGCTCTTCTGCTCTCTGAGACAAGGCATGATGATAAAAGTAAATTCAGTCCCATGTTTATTATGGCAGCCCATGAAAATGAAAGGGTGGAAAAGGGAAGCAAAATAAGCTCACAGTTTATAATACTTTTTTGTTTCCTCCAGTGCACAGGTGAATTGGAAAGGTTTCTTATATAAATTTCAGTGGGATTAGTTACGAAATGTGCTTTCTGTCACTCTTTTAAATTGCATCTTTCAATAAATGTTTCATCTCCTACAGCTAATCCTGGATTTATGCAAAAATCTCCCCAAATCAGCTCCCCCACCAAAAGTCAACCCTGTCCCACACTGCTAGAGACGTGAAATCAAATATCTCAGGCTGTATATGCACCCAAATAGCCTTTCACTTACTGTGCATATTATGTTTTCCCCCCAGAATGTAGGTAGGAATTGTTGCTCAGCTCATATTTAGATAGTTTTAAATTGTGAGATATTTGAGAACAAACAAACAAAGTTACAACATTCATTTTTAATTGCCTTAAAATGGGGTATGTTCCTGTTGGAATAAAATTCCTGTACTTTACTACAGCAAAATAGGTTTTTCCTGAACATGGTGTCTCACACTGAATGCCTGAGATTCAGCTCTGATTTAAATAATCTGTAATTTTGTGTTGTTTGTGACAGAAGTTGACTCCTCCTAGTCCCAGAGCAGCCAAATCCCAACTTTCTGAACACCACACAGCATGACCCAGCATGCTCCCATCATTCCTCACTTTCAGGAGAGGCTGAGGAACAGCAGATGAATTTCCAAAGGCAACACAGCACAGATGCTCAGCTCCAGGCTGCCCTCCTTCCCACTGCCTGCTCTTCCCAAAGCCTGAGCTTCTGATTCCCCCTTATGCAAGGAAGGGGCAGCAATTCTTCTGAGTCAAATAGTTTTCCCTTTAAAAACCTTTTTATTTATGAAGGACTCTCCTGCAACAGGCACTACTAAGTCAGTGTGGAATGGGACAGGCCAGAGGCTCCAGTGGAAGAGAAGGACAGTGAGGTAGGACTCAGAGGGGAGAAAAGTGAAAGAAGAAAGGGGAACTGAGGGGAAATAAGGTATTTTCCTAGTTAGGCAGAATCACAAAATAACATGATGTGGACAGGGCTTTGGAGTGCTCCAGTCCAGTCCTGTGCTCCCAGCATGTCCAGACTGGATCAGGTTGTTTCCTTCCTCGTCCAGCTGGGTTTTGAACACTTCCAAGGATGGAAATCCCAATACCTCTCTTGGCTTCTGTCCAAGTGTTTGAACATCCTGAAGGTGAAAAAGCTTTTCCTCATATCCAGCTTGCAGTTCTGGCCTTCCAGCCCTGTTCAGCCAGTTGAAGGCAAGGTCCTCCCAGCAACAGGAGCTCCCTCTGACACATGTGCTTGTTTTCCCTCCTGCCCTTTATATAACTCATTTTATGATTCTTTTTATGCAGTAGCTCTGTTACTGTCTGCATTTTCAATTATGAAATGTTCAAATTTTATTTAAACCTGATAATTAAGCCATGACTTAGTACAGTAACCCTGCTGAAGCCCAGAGGTGTGAGACATGCTCTTTAGGACCTTAAATTTGGTGCTTAATTGCATCTAACACTGGAAAAGGTGCAGAGAGGTGGAGAAGTGACTCTGTAGCTAATTCAGGCCACTGGTGCTAGCAGGACAGGACTTCATGCTCTAGATCTCATATATCCCATCCAGATCAGGATTTTCTGCTGTCTTCCATCGCAAGAGAAATAGGAATATACCAGATGCACAAGGAGACTCGGTCACTACAGAAGTTGGTCATGTCCTTTGGCTGTTAGAAATCCTGAATCATGATCTGCACAGTGGTTGTCTTTGTGCTCCCCTTCAAGGTCAGGGCATTTCTAACTGCATTCTCTACCTATCAGGACAATTTCAGGCCACAGGGGTACAACTTTCTCTCTTACCATCAGTATTGACAAACTAAATAAAATTTAATTTTCTCCATAGAGGAAAAAAAAAGCCTTGGGATCTCTCTTGCCTAGAAGCAGTCAGGAGAAAAGTACAGGATACAATATCCAGGAGGGGTAGTCTGGTATCTCATGCAGTTTGGTCTAAAGCAGCTGGTCTGCCCTGCACAGTTTACAGCTTAGAGGAGAGAAAGAAAAGTTTTTAACACATGGGACTTTTCTTTTTATAAAATGTCCTGTAATGTCATCACAGGAAAAATTTTGTCATTCCGTGCTGCCCTTCTCTTTCTATCTTATCTGTTTATCCATCCCTTAATTCACTGGGTACCATGCAGAGCTCCCAGGAGACTAAAGCCTGTGGGTTCATGGCAGGAAGGCAGGTCACACCCTTGGGATGGTCAAGGTCAGGTGCTGTGGCAGCCTGCAAGCCAGGTTTTAGCCTTTTGTGTTCTCACAGTCAATGTGCCAGTAGCTTTCTTCCCTTCCTGTCCTTCCCCAGCACCAAATCCTTGCCTCTCATGGAGCTGTGTGACTTTTGGGAAGGAGGGCATGGATGTACCAGTGACTATCACAGTGATGATAGCTGACACGTGCTCAGTGGGCACCAGGGAGGAACTGTTCCTGAATTTATGTGCCTTATTCTCAAATGCTTTGCTCTTGGTCATGAGAAGCAGAGGGATTTATACAGACCTGAGAGGCAAGTCAGCCTATGGGGAAAAGCAGTTGTGGGAAAAAGACAAAATTGTCCCAAAATAGGCCTAAAATTGTCTTGTAAGCCTTTAGCCCAGTCCAGAGGAAAAAGTGTGTGTTTGTCTTTCTTTAGGGCTTCACAACACCCAGCTCTAAGTGTCACTAGCCCGCAGAGGAACAGGAGTGACCATAATGCTCAGAAAATACCCCCATTCGCTACGTCAAGCTCTTCCAGCAACACATCAAGCAGCTCTTCACTTTCATCAGAACCAACCAGCCAGATCTCCATGGGTCAGGATCAAACCCTGCTGGACATCACCTCCATCACTAGATTGGCCCCAGAAGAATCACCAAACCCTCAACCACTTGAACAAAGAGATACAAATTTAGCAATATCGTGTTCCAGCCCACTCAGAGCAAGGATTATTCCAGCGTCTTGCCCAGCCAGCCTCAGGCTCAGTCTAACACCCAGCTCAGCCAAGCCACAGCAATACTCTGACTCCTCTCCAGTCAGCCCAGGGATCAATGCAGCTTCCTTCTATACCTTCTGTCCTCACACAGCACAAAACGTACAAGCTTCAGCTTCAGATCACACACTGACCCCAACCAGGACAAGCACAAGGCCTCCAGCAACAATGACTCCTGAAGAGAGTTCCCAGGCTCCTGGCTATTCTAAAACTAAGTTGAATACAGGAAAGGGGTTTGAATCAGATTTGGAAGATCCTGATCATGAAAGGTATGTATCCAGACCATACAGGTGCCTAAGTCCTCAAATGACCCATTTTGGTTTAGTGTCATTAAAAGCCTCTCATAAAAAAGGTTAAATATCTTTTATGATTTAGATGTTCCCAGTATTTGTTTTCCAGTAACTACCCTGTGCTCCCACACTCCCTATAATCCAAGAAGCAAAATACCCTATTTTCCATATACCCATTTAATGCTTCAGACCTGATGACAGACCATCCCTGGGCCAAGTCATCAACCTCAGCTCCTTCAACAGGGCACAATTTTAAGGTGCCTCCTTTCCTTCCAAATGACACAGCACATCTTTCCCTTGTACCAGCAGAGAGAAACTCTGCTGTCACTGTGGAGCCTGACAGATCAGAGCTGGGGATGGTGCTCAGTGACATGGCCAGGATCTCCCTCCCAAACGTCCACCTCTCTGCTCCAACCCCAGGCAAGCTGGGCCAGTTTCACTCCTCTGAGCCTCTGAACTCCACCCTGTCTCTGGCACTTCTTTCCTTGGCAGGAGATTTGTAACCACAAAGGAATTCCAAGCCATGGAGAAAGAGCTAGAGGGTGTAAAAGAAGACCTGAAATGCCTGAAGTGGAAAGTGAGACACATCGGTGAGACGGTGCAGCCCCTGGCTGAAGACAGCAAGAGGTACAACGGCTACACCCTGACAGAGCTCAAGGCCATGGTGCAGTTTGAGGATGACCCTTACAAGGCTGCCCACAAGATCCTCACCGTGCTCTTCAGCGATGTCTACTGGCCACAGCACCCAATCTCTGAACAGCCCTGCAACTCCCGCTCTCTGCCCAAGCCCAAAATAGATCCAGAGCTATACATGGTGTACTGTGACATTCTGAAAAGCATATTCCCTGGAATTAGCAGCCAGACCTTGAGGGAAGAGACACAACATGTTCAGAAAAGCACCCAGAAAGCAGTGCAATAACAGCAGAGCACAGGGATGTTGTGCAAAGTGAGAGGTCTCTGATGATGTGAGGACCGAACTGTGGTAGGTACTGTTGGTTGAGTCTGTCCCTTCTAGGTATGGGTCGTCTGTAAAGATGTTGGTGAGCTCTGAGCCCTCATGCCACCTGCCCAATGAGACAGAGTGGGAACGCATCCTGCAGACTTCCCACATTTTAGAAAACAATTGCTCCTTTAGTGTCTCTTTCAATCTATGGACATTTCCTTGTTCCCAGCAACTACAAATGCTGACAAAAGAATCCCAAGAAGGCATTGTACGTCCGAGCAAGGGCCTTCTCCCAGCCCCAAACAGACCAACCAACCAGCATCTGGGTAGTTTCTATTTTCTAGAGTGTATCATTCATTAAATGACATTACTTGTTAGAAAATTGTGCCTGTTCTTTATTTATTTGTCTAAAAATGCTTTGCACATAAACCAGTCAGCATCATAACTGGAATGAGACCTAGGCATTGCAAACCACCCTCCTCTGTCCACCTGCATCCTGGGTTACATGGGCAGACGCCCAGAGCAAGGCAGTGAGAGACTGTCATGACCCCAACCAGGTCCCCTTTCAGGTAATGGGGGCCAGGGCACAAGACCCTGTGATGTGCCCCTAAATCACCCACTCAGCAGTGAGACAGGTGAAGGTCTGTGACCTCCAGCTCTCCTAGCCTGTAGTGACTGGGCTGACAGACCAGCTCAGGTATGTTCAAATCTCTACTTTGCTTTCCCACAACGTTGATGCTGAAAGGCTGAGGCCCCTTGCAAGGGTCCCACAAGGTGACCTCTGCTATGGAGCCTGCTCTGAGGGAAGGGGGCTGCTGGTCATGGAGGACACACAGGAAAATGGCCCTGCAGCTCCTTCCTCCCCATCTGGGAACCAGCAATGTGCACTGGATGAACAACAGTTTGTCCACCAGGTTCTGCTCATGGGGGTGGCATGGCAGCCCATTCTGTAAAGATTTGGTGAGGGTGGAGGGGTGGAGGAATGTCCTTGTGCCACTTTGCTCAGTACCAGTGGCAGCTACTGCTCCCCTGTCCCACTGGTTCACCCACTCCCTTCCAGAGTCATTAACACCTCTTGGAAACAGTCACTTCCCTGGTCTCAGTGTGACAAATCCGTCAAAACTCAGAGCACGTCCGTCCTGCACACAGCTACACAGCTGCTGCTCCCTGCCAGGCCACAAGGATGGCAAGAGGTAATCTGTGAGTTCAGCACACCTTTCCCTCTGCTGGGCTATAATCCACTTCTTAAGCCTATTTCAAAAATAACAGGGAGAAGGGAAAAAAACACAATTACAAAAAAACCCAAAAGCAGATCATTCCCTGTGCCTCCACAGGAGTCACAGACTTTAGTGGTGGGAGGGGGCAGCACATTCCAAGGACACGCTCTGGACCTGCTGGGCACATCTCCATAGGGACACTGACTTTTGTAAGAGAGCTCCTACCTGCCTTTCAGCACAATGGTCTCTGCTGCCCTTACAAATATGTTGTTTTAAGCTCCCTGTTATTAGCAATTATTTTCCTTACAAGCTGCTGTGCAGACACAGGCACAGCACTCTGCCCACACAGCCTCTCTGTACCACACTGCAGCCAAGACCTGCAGCCACAGCTGGCAAATTTCCAGCTACCTACAGAGATCCACAGGGTTGTGCACAGTGTGCGCCCTCAGTGGGGAGTCACAGCACTGAAGTAAGGGATTGGGAAAAGGTTGCTCCCCCTTCTCCACCTGCAGTCAACTCTATAGGTGGGCAGAGGTGAGCGTAGGATGATCAGTGTCCCTTCAGAGCACATCACCCACCCCAGGGAGCACCATGGTGGAGCACCACAAATCATCTTGAAGGCTCTGTGCACTGTGGAGGGGATGTTTGAGTGTCACCCCCTGTATCCCATTCTGCCTTCATGGCTCTTGTAGGAAAACACATCCCCTTGGTTCAGATGGGCAGGACTAGGCTGACCCTCCTCTCACAGAACTCATGCAGGTGGTGCTCCAGACTAATTTTTCTATGGCACACCAGACCTCCATCTCTCCCAGAAGTCTCTCCTGAGAGCTTTCCATAACTTCCAGTGGACATAAAACAACAAAAACACAATGTGGGGATTAGCAATATCAATCTTCATATGTTGCATTGCTTGCCCTCTCTGCCTGTAAAATCTTAATACATTTGTTCCTGTAAGAACAGACTCTGTAGCCTCTCCTGTTCGTGGGGCCAGACTTTTAGCTTTGTTCTCCTCATGTCTCAGATTCAGCACAAGTCTATGAATTATTTTTATTACCCTTACATCATCAAGGCTGGTTCTGTCAAATAGTGTCAGTTCTGCGTCCCTTTCAGGTTGCAGTGCATCCTTCTTCTGGGTCAGTTGTGATATGAATCACCTCCACTCATTTTAGAGATGTGCATTTTACCCTGAGCTATTCCAGTGGAACTTCTAGGTTCTTTGCATCCAACTAGAGCTGGCTGGTCTTATCAGACCTATACCACACATCATTAGGTATTTTCACCTTCTGAGCCCTACTGTCTGTCCCCAGTGCCTTGCCAGCCACAACAACCCAAGCTCTCAGCTGCAAGGAAACTGGGAAAAGAGCACCAGGACATACCCATTCCATCTGTCCTTCACAGACTCCTCCTTTTCCTCTGCTGCATTGGTACCTTTAAGGCAGCTCTGCGTCTGTGTGAAGGTGGCTTGATCTTCAGTTATTGCATTATCTGCACCTTCATGACCATTTCCAGTACTTGAGGCACCTTCCCTGATTTTTATACAGGTAGAAAAATCCACTGACTTTCTACTCATTTTCCTGAGTGCTTCCTGTCATTTGTATTCCTGTTTATTACCAAGTCCTTTCATAAGCCTTAGCTGGTTTTGCTTCCCTAGGTTTGCTGGGGAGGGAAACACAGCTGTCTGCCCACAATTCCAAAGAGCTTTTCTGTGTCCAGTCTATTTTTTCTGCAGTCACCCACTCCTAACACAACAGGAGGGTGAGGGCTGACCGCCTACACCTGCAGGAAGAGCCCTCCTCCTTGGAGGGTGCAAAACTGAGTCAGCACAACCAAAGTAAGACAGCAGTGTCTTAAATACACAGGCCTGAAAGCAATTTTTTTGAGTTCATTTTTAGCATCTTCTGCTTGCCAGAATGTGTCTTGTTACAACCTTGCTCTGTCTTAAGGCTCCAGGTCTTGCTGTCTCGTATTCAGACAGAAAGCAATTACACAGCCCTATTATTCTGACACTTAAAAAGATTCAGCCATTGTTCCTCTTGGACAATTCACACTGATTTGCACTGTGGCTCCATGGCTCCTTAGCATAAATAAGCCTTCTCTCCAAAATGTTATCGCCTCCACTTGTATAGAGACAGGCAGAGCAGGCAATCAGACACACAGTGAAAAATTAGTCTTTAAATCCATGTTGCATTCCATCTATTCTTCATTAAAGTATGTAACTCTATTGTTTTCTTTGAACACATACTCTCAGGTCTGAAGACCCAATGCTGGACCAAATGATTTTTCCTTTTCTTTCCTAACTACTGGCATTACATTTGCTATTCTCCAGTCATACCCAGATCCAGAGAGTCAATAGTATCACACTTATTCAAGTAACATGCTGTCTGTTAGGGATCCATCCCTGCATGTAGCCTGAGGACCTTGGACAGTGGCACAGGCTGCCTTCCCCTGTGTCATCTCAGAGCAGATGCCTGGTCAGAAGGGTGAGGGCATGAATACTTTTCCAGCCTCAGGCAATCTGTAGTTTGTACTGATTGATTGTGTTAAATAAGTAGCCTATTAATATCCCCCCATGCTGTGGCTCGATAGGCTCCAGTTGACAGAACAGATTCTACAGCAGATAAGTTATGTTAAACAGAGAGTTCTGATGCATACTGGTCATGGAATCACAGAATAATTTCAGCTGGAAAGAGCCTCTGGAGGTCAGCTCATCCAACCCCTCTGATCGGACAGCATTCTAGTAAAAGAAACCAAATAATAAACTCTGTGCTGCAAAAACTAAACCATTACAATACAACAAACATCTAACAACAACAACAGCAACAACAAAAGAAAAAGAAGCTTAATTTACATCTGCATCAGTGGATAAAGAAGATAAATGGCAAACTTTCTCTGGTACTGGTTTGGAGGGCCCTTTACTATAGTTAGATCTTCATGCATGGTCAATTAATTTGTCAGCCTTCTGATTAATATGTGTAATGCATAATTGCAGTCAAAGTCACTCACTGAGCTATACATTTCATGACCTCATGGTTACCCCTTTGTACTGTTAGTAATAATATCCCTGCATAATGCAAACACTTTATGCAAAACAAGTCCAGCAGCTCTTCTGCTTTATGACTTAAAATACAGCAAAAAAAGTTTCAGGCAACAGTCTGCATCTTTATTTCATTTATTGGCTTTATCTGTTCTGAAATGTGTGTCACAGGGGTTTGGGCAGGGCCATTAATTACCATTAATCCCTTCTCCATTTGTCCCACCTGAATGCCTGCTCCTCATGATGTGTTCTCTACACATTTATATGTGCCTCTTGCACACTCCAATTCAACTTGATTTGTCATTTTCACATTAAATCTACAGTCTTAGTTTTCCAAGGAGAAACTGCCTCTGGAGACCCTTTTCCATTTCTTACATCCATGTTTTCCACTACGAGCTGGAGCCCTCCCCCATGGGCCTCTCCCCTCCTCAGTGTGACAGGCAAACAGGTGCCAAATAAGTCATCCCCTGATCCTTATTAGCCAGTCACAGGCAGATGACCAAGGTGCAGATTTCCTGAGGGCCTTAATGCTGCTCCCCCAGGAAAAAGAGTGACACTGGGGCATCTCAAAGGGCTCCAGACAGAATACACAAGGACAGAACACACACTGATCTACCCAAGCACTGTCCTGAGAAATGCAGATCTTTGCTTCTTGCAGATTTATTATGAGGAGTAAATTATCTGAGTGGTCCAAAGAGAGTGATTAAAATACACATCAATGTCTTGCTGGGTCAGTGGATTTTGATCAGATCTCCCATTTTGTGTTAATATTCAGATACGTTACTATCCCAGAGAGATGAATAATAGTGGCTATTTAATTTCTCTGACAATATTAAACATAATGAAAAGTCATACTATCATCTCACATCCTTCCCCATGAATTCTGGCCACAGACAGATCTCCTGTTGGTAATGGAAATGTCAGTTTGATTCATCTGTTCACCAACTAATCCTTACCAAACAATTTCCAGTATATAGCAAGGCATCCCAAAACATTCCTTTGGAAACAAGCCAGAGCTGACATTCATTGTAGATTAGTTTTTACCACTGTTTAGGCTTAGACCATTTCAGGTAGCTTTGCTACTTACTCTATTTTTAGCAGTGTCTCCAGCATACCAGGAAAGAGAGAGATCAAGAGACTTCTGCTAATCTGCAAATCTGAAATTATAGTTGGGAGATTGAATTTATTATTACACAGCTTGATGACAACAGAAGAGATGACCTTTCTGCAATGCCAAAAGTCTTATCCATGCTGATCTGGGCCTTTAATCATTGGGGAAAAGTACAGGTGTACAATGTGTCAAAGGGAAAACTTTTTCCCTTTTAGTACAGTAAAGTATTAAAACATTTTGCCCAGAGAGGTTGCACAGTCTCTGTCCCTACAGGCTTTGCAGGTCTAACTGGTTGAAGCCCTGTGTAACCTGGTCTGACTTTTGTAAGGTTAAACAAGGAGGCGTGTAATTGCAGAAAGCAGTCAGGAAAACCAGTGCTGAATGGGAGTACAGGGCCAGGAATAATGAGAGGCCATCAGCACCATCAATGTTACACTTGCTGAGCACGGGGGCTGCTGTGTCCCAGCTCCCCTCCCACTTCTGGCCAGAGCATCCTCCTGCCAGCCCTGCACTCTCAGAGAGCTGCTGTGCCCCCGGCCCTTCTCAATCAGAGATGAAAGCTCTCTCTTGCGCAAGATGAAAGTTCTTTTCCTGTCTTGTTACACACAGAAACCTCTAGTCTGGCAGCCACCTCATGCTGCCATCAGGCAGAAGAGAATTCTCAGTGAAAGAGATGAAAGAGCTCAGCTGCTCCTAGTTCATTGTATTTGCCACAGGAACCTTCTCTTTCCCAAGTAAAATGCTCATGGTGGATGAAGAGTAATTTCCCCGAGAAACCTCCACAACCACAGCAGTTTCCTCTGTATTCCCTTACCCTTATCCCTAGCACACTTGCTTTCCATCTGAGCCTTTGCCAAACATCTGTTTCAGCTCCAGCTGCACTGACTGGGATACAGTTTGGAGACCAGTTCAGTCCATAACACTCAGCTGGGCTCACATTCTCAGGAGGCAGCAGCCAAGCACCAGGCTCCTCCCAGGCCTTGTGATGGCTCTGAGGTGCAGTGTCCAGACTCAAAACTTCCCCTCAGCACTGCTCCCACCTCCAGGGGGACTTACCTCCAGCAGACTGTCAGGTAAGAGCTATTTCTAAGCTTGTTAATATTCTTTGACATTCACCCCTACATGCTTAGCCCAGCAGGATGGTCTTTCAAAAACCAGTATAAGGCTCCTTTTCCAGTCAGATCCAGATAAGGTGAGGAAAATAAGCAATCGAGTTCTGAAACAACAGATCATGTATCTGTAAGAGGGAAGAGTTGAGTGGGAGTTAATTGTATCTGTCTGATTTATTTCCTTAGATTTATGGTTCCCAAAAATGTTCATCCTCGTTCCACAAACTGCACAAAATCTGTGCCTGCTGACATTTTTGGAAGTCCCATGAGCAATATGACAGAGACCAACACTCAGACTTCGTGAGTCAAGTTGATTTTAGTCACAGCAAAGAGACCTTGAGTGAGAGGAAAGCTAAAGGCAGGATTTCACTGTGGTCTCACTGCATAATTGAGACCTTCCAGAAATAACCAGGGTACCTGGGGAAGGTCGCTCACAGGTCATGAGGTGGTGGTTTTTCCTGTCCTAATTGGAGCCAAAGCAGTGAGCTGTGGGTGGAGGACCATGCAGTGTTGGAAGCAGTATTTCAGGCTGGGACTACCCTGCTGATCATTGGATGGTCAGTCCTCTCCTTCACCAGGAGCTCAGGAAGGGAACACTAGAGAGCCATCAAAAGGTCTATTGCCTGATTTTCCCCTTTTCCAGTAATCCCTAGGTCAGTAGGAAAGAAGTCACCAATTGCAAATGTTGCTCTTTATGCCCAGATTTCAACAGTGCAGCACTTCATAGGGTCCTGAGCCAGGGTGATGGGAGCTGATGCTGTTAGACAAAGGTGGAAAATTGATCTCTTTCCAGCAAGATTTAGAGGCCAGTCGGACAAGAAATTACTCCAGCTGGGCACTCCGTCCTCATCTCTCAGCTCTTCCTGCAGCTAGGAGATTCACTCTATAATTGCTTTCTTAGTCCACATTTTATCCTCAGTTGACAGAATTCCATTAGGGTGATACAAACTGTGTGATAAAGGGATGTTTGTGTCTCACATGGGCTGTAAGTCATATCTCAGCAAACAAGCAAATAGTCACAGAAATGGGCAAAGAGGCCACTGAGCCAGGAAGCCACTTCATGTGCTCTGAGCAGCAGCACCTCAGCAAAAAAATGAAGTGAGCACCCTCCCAAGTGTGTTATCCTTCTCCCTGCCTCCCTCTCTGCTCTTTGGAGGAGACACCTCCAAAATGAACAGTTCTCTCTGCAGCATTTTTAGACACACAGTAGTCCAGCAGGCAGACACACAGTGCTGGCATCCCTAGAAATGGGGGTCCCAGGCACATGGGAACTGCGACCACAGGGGTTGGTGACACCCCAGGTCAAAGAGCAAGTGCCCTTCATACGGGAAATGAATTGAAACTAGTGCTGGAACACATCTGAGCACATCTGTCTGAAGTGTGCAACAGGTTGGTCACACCTGCAAGGCACAGAACAATGATTCTGAACAGGACCATCAGGACTGTTTCGTAGGGCAAAAGGAGTGACCTTCTAAGAATGATGATGCACCTAAAAGATAGAGATGATGGAAAAAAAGCTAAAAGGGAATTCAGGAAGGTGCCTGAGGTGCTGCAGTGTGCACAGTTAGTGTCTGCAGTACTGCTGAAGTCATTACCAGGTGGTGTGAGCTGGAGTTTACATTTTCTGAGGAGTATTGGAAGAGATTTGGCTACTTCAGTGACATTTAGCAGAAGAGCAGCTCCTATTTGAGCTCAGCCCCGGGATCAGCAGCCGGAAAACATGGAGGGCAGCCTAAGGCATCCCTCCACAATGTGCTGGTTTGGACTCTAATCACTCACTGCATTCCCCAGGTTGGTGTAGAGGTGATCCAACAGTGAGGAAAGCTTGATCAGAGAGCAGGAAGGATTGGGGAATGCTTGTCTTACAGATCAATGGCAAAGCAGATTTTGTCCCTTGCATGTGGCATAACTCAGATGTCAAAACAGCCCTTCATGTTTGGTCTTACCTGACTCATGCTGGGAAGTGAGCTTTTTCTGGAAACTCAAGACAGTTTAAAGACTCAACATTCACCCTCCCTCACCCCCTGCTCTCCCGCTCACCCCTTTGTTGGCTGCAAGTCCTGTCTCTGCCCATTTCAGTGTGTTTGTTCCAACGTCTCTGTCCAATCTCACAACACCCAGTCCCTCCTGCAGATGTTCCCAGCCTCACAGACATACCTGGAATGGTAGAACTGGACATCACAATGGGGAATGACCTACACACCAAGAATATGATAAAAATCCAACAGGACCAGGAAATCTTACAGAAAACAGCATCACCTAAGTAGGATTCTGTAGTGCAATTTATGTTCCAGTCCAGTGTAAGCCATGAGAAGGGCTCAGTTTAATTTAGCTGCTCTTTGTGTAGCTCTTAGGGGTTCATGGATGAGTCTCCTGAGTCAGGAATACACCAAGCTTCCATGTCTTCTATGCTGCCTTTTACACTGACTGCATCACTCCTTGCACCCTTGTCCACTGACAGGTGCTTCTCCCTGTTGTTTAAATGCTCCTGGATTAAAACACAAAAAGGCAGAAATTGAAAAGTTGCAGGCATTCCCAGGCATCCTGGCTTTCAGATTACTGTGAAGACTGATAAAAATATCTTTTTTCTAGATCAAAAAGTAGGCAGCCTGACATGTACTCCCTCAAAGATTAATTCTTTATCCGCTGCCCTTCTCAGTGTCACTGTGGGACAAACAAACTCATTTCTGTTATCTTGATCCATGCCCTTTAAACCTAATCACAACAGGTAAAGGTGAGCAACTGTAGCATAAAGGTTTTTGAGTGGCCCAGAAATTGAAACTGGATGAAAGTTTAATAATTTACATCAAGGGCTTCAGCAAGAATTCATATTAATCCTTGCTTTTCCTTTGCCATGCTTTTGACGATGTCAAATGATGTTACTGGGCACATTCTCCCTGAATTACTTCTGCTGAAACTGTGCCTGACATTGACTGAAGTGCTCCGTGGGGATTTTCTTGATTGCATGTTTACTCTTCCTCTTGTCCCTCCCGTAAATGCTAGTCTGACATGAATGTACTTCCGAGTAGTTAAAAAAAGGTGAAAAATGGAATAAACCCTTTTTTTAAACCCTGATTCACTGAGGAAATGATTCAAGTGTCTATGTTTGAGTGTATAGGGCTGACTGGGGCACTTAATTATGTTGGGTTATATAAAGAGTCATTACATCTCAACTCCAATTAGGAGGGCAAACGCTGTCACCTCTTACCCCATAGAGATGATCCAAGTATTTTCTAAACTTTAGGCCTCTTTCCTTAAATGCCTGACTAGAATCAAGGCCTCCATTAGGCTGTGCCTTGGTAGTGTGTGTCAACCCAGAGCAGACAGCAGGCTGGAAAACCCTTCTTTCAGACACAGACACTGCAGAGGAGGATGCACAATTGTTATGAAGTATTTTGAAGACTTTCATGCTCTTTCCACAGTGTGGCAGTTGTTGGGAATCTCTTGAATAGGTACAAGGGCTGTTAGGAGAGGACTGGAGAAGGCTGAAGCCATTGAAGTCTGAGCCAGAGCAGATGCACTGGATACAGATTTCCAGGGCCAAAAGGTGTTGAAGAGTGGCTGCAGTTGCCAGCTGACCCATGAGGAAAAGCTGGTGGCAGGGAAAAAGAGGGAGCTGTGACCCATCTGAGCTTGACCAAGTATTTTGCAGTAACTTACAAAACCTGGAGTTACCTCAAAGCATTAGGGTTGAAAAATCATTAGTCCATCACGCAGGACTTGAGATGCTCCAGACAGATACAGAGAAGACAGATGAACTTAGGAAGTCCTCTCCCCCTCATACCTTTTCAGATCAATAAGGATGCTGTTCTGTGCCAGGAAACACAGCAGATTTCATTTCTCTGCCCATTCAATGCAATTTGCTTAGAAGAAAAAACAATGTGACATCCTATTCAGAGATTGCCTTACATGACAAATCTGTGACTGTGCCTTAAGTCTTGAAAACCTTTCTATAGCCTCTCCTCTTCCAAACACAGACATTTATATCTGTTCTGAGCCCTACCAATATTCCTCCTTTTGGCTCTTTCTCTTTCTCATTTTGGAGTTGTCTATTCTTTGATTTAGAACCAAAATTATAACTTGGTTGTTGGTAGAGCTACACTGGGAAACACACTAAGGGGAGAGAGTTCTCAGAGCAAGAGACGGTTCTTTCGTCAGTGCAATTGGGGAAGAGCCCTTAAACAAAGCACAGTGTACTCTCACACTCCATTTTACATTCAGAAATAAAGTGATTTGTATTTAGTACAAGATACATTTTGTTCCTCATCAATTCACACAAATCTGGGAACTGCATTGTTATCTTGTAAATTTCCAGCTTAGACAACAGCAGTGAAGAAGTTTTAATAGGCAATATACAAGATACTACACTCCTGACTTAGGACAGAAAGGGAAGCAGCACAGTTTGATTCTATAGCAACACCTGCACCAGTATCTCTGTTTTATATCTAAAAGCACATCCTGACTTCAGTGTTCAGTTCTCTCTGGAAACAATCATGGGATCGTCAACTGGCTTGGGGTGGAATGAACGAGTTCTAAATGAGAAAGGAAGAATCTTCTATGGCAGAGATTTATTCAGGTTGTCATAAATGCCAAGTTTTCAGTGAAAAGTCCATTTGCATAGCAAATCCTGCAGCATATTTATTTGGTTAGAGCTTTTGTTTAAATAGCTACATATGCAGTGTATTTTTTTTTTTTTAAATAAACTCTGCTTCTTACCTTCTGCCAGTTAAAATACATTTACCATTTCTCAGAAGTGAGGATATGTTGCTGTCGACACATGTGATTAGTGCAGCACAGAGGTATGGCCTCCTTGTTCATGTAACAAATTCAGGCAAAACAGGAGAAAAGAACATTGCTCTGTAGCAGGAGGACTCTGAAGAATGTGCAGAGTGCCTGTCAATGGCACTCCAGGCAAAACACCTCATTTGCTTTTTTCATGGCAGTGAAATAATGAAAGAAATTATTATTTCACTGCAAAACATGAAAGAAGTGACAGCTGAAATGTGCTCACTAAACCTTGATAAACCCTCTTCCTGATCTCCATTTCCTAAAAGCTTCCATCACACTTCTGCAAGCCCAGGGGAACCTCTCCAGGTGTCAGAAACAGTGTCAGCTCCTACAGAGAGCCATGGCATCAAAACATGCAGTGGCAGCCCAGAGACAGACAGGTAAAGAGTTATTTCCTCTAATAAGTGCCTTTCCCAGAGAACTATTTACAGGCATCAGAAATAAAGCAACATTTCCTTCTAGTGAGCATCATTGTGATCATCCAGCTAGGGTTTAGGAATAAAAGCTTGAGAAATAATCTGAAAAACCTGTGGTTATAACCATCCTGCTTGCCCCAAGATCTGGTACTTGGCAGGAACAGTTGTCAGCATTAAGGTTCTCACTCTCTTCTTTACGCTCCTTCCTCCCTGGATTTTCAATTAAGAGATGAGGGGGGAAAAATCAGATCATGACAAAAAAAAACAGGAAAGTGAATTCATGCTTTAGTTTTCATTTTGAAGAAAATCGCCTGTAGCAAATAAAACTGCCCTCGTAAGACAGGTGGTTCAGCAGCAGCACACACAGAAAATCTTCCATTTGGATGATATGTATCTTGGAGATCTAGGTTGCAGTTATTTAGGGCTGGACGCAGACAGGACTTTCCTTGTTATCTTTTCCTCCTCTGCAGCCCTTTCTCACATATGCAGGTTTTTGGACGCAAAGCTGTGAAGGAAAATGGAGAGCTGGTTTGGGACTGTTACACTGACAGTGAAGCCACAGAGTAAAATGAGGAAGAAAAATGCCCATTTCTCTTTCCATCCCAGAAGGAAAGCTGAGCTACTCTTCTCAGTAAGTTTCTTACACTGACAGTGCTGCCAATTTTTTCACAGTCCCATGGAATTACTTTCCTGTGGGATCTGGTCTGAATTTAATGTTGACACTGACCTGAGTAGAAGGTTGGACTCTCCCACAGGAGGGGGCCCTCTGAGGTCTCCTCCAACCCAAATCATTCTACAGGTCCATTATCAACTACCACTGTGGCTGATCCCAGTCAGTTCTAGGGGGGACATGGGGCAGAGGGCAACAGGCAATGCCTGACTGGTGACTTCAGAGATATTCTGTGTCCTTAATGCTTGGACAATTGATGTGATGGCCATGGCAATGACAGCTATCCTTTACTGGATATGTCTCCTCTGGAACACAGGATGCCATTCCAACAGGCACAGAGGTGTCCAGAATACTTTTGGCACAGCCAGTGCTAATATACTAATAACTTTCAAGCTGTTTTTGTGCAGGCAGTGGCATTTCAAAACCTTCTCCTACAGAAATGTTATTAAAAGCCATCAAATAATTTCTGTAACACTTTCTAGAGAACTAATTGGAGAAAGTGTCATGCTCAGGAGAGAAAACCAATCATGAATATACCAGCTTGGCTGAGAATTTGTAATGTATTTAGGGAGCTATTCTGAGTAATTTACAATGAATGACTGGGACTCTTCAGACTATAAATACAATCTACTCTTTCTCCTTGGGAAAAAAAAGGGGTTGTCTTTTTAATTATCACTTTGAAAGAGAAAAGACCAATCAGAACGACAGTGGGAGGAATAAAGTCAACATGTTTTCCCCCTTGTTACACTTATCATGATTTTGGATTTGCTCAAGGAGCAACGAGCAGCTGATTCTCAGACACATCTGCATCATCTCTAAAGCCGCTTAAAAGGCCAGTGGGAATGCAATGAGCCTATTATTCCAAAAGCTATCTATGAACCTGCACAATTAACATCAGTTTTCATTTTATCTTCAGTCATTTTCTTTCCTGAGGACTTTTCCATTTGTGTTGGTATAAGCCACAACTACATGACACAATCTATGTAATCCACTTTCAGACACAGATACAGAATAAAAATCCACCAACTATGAAATTTTTAGTTTGTCTTTCTATGGCAGAAAAAGTAAAGCTAAATGAGGTATAAGACTCCCCACTTTTCCCAATTTATAAGTCTCTAACAATTTTCATTATCCATAGTGTGTCTGTAGGAAGTGAGCAGAAGGAAACTGTAGAAGACAGAATTTACCTGGATCAGCCACCACTTGCTTCTTTTTGCTGTTTGTGACAATCTCATTTTCATTCATCATTCGGACATCCTGGTCTCCCACATGATTGCTGAAAAGATTCAAATCAGTACAACTCTGGAGTTTTTAATGGAAAAAGTTACCAAAAATCACAACTTTCTGTCTGCACGCACCTGAAGGATTTCTTGCCAGTTTTAATTAGTGGCATCATTCAGGCACACATTCAAATATAAATACCATATTCACTCTACAATTTTCAAGCCTTCCCTACACAGCTTGAGCCACATTAACCAAAGTGAGATTTTAAATCAGAGCTGTACAAAGAGGGTATAAAAATCCCTATATGGAACTTCACACTGCTTTGTAATACTGAAATAGCATTATTTGAAAGTTTTGTTTTGAAACTAAACAAAATTAATTTATTCTGATAAGTTTTGTTTTCAGGCTGCTGCAAAATTTTAACCATTTCTTTTTGGTAAAGAAGTAATAACTTCAAAGTTAAATTAAACTAAACAAATTACAGGGAAAAATGTGAGCTGAATTGAAAGGTGAAGAAAACATCACTACTAACATCTTCCTTTCACACAGACAAAACATTTGTGCCTTTGGAACAAAGGAAGTGTATTTTTTCTTTTCTCTACAAATACACACAAAATGGGTTTCTATTTTTGGAGAAAAATGTAATGTCTCTCAAAGTGTCAGAGTGAAGCAGAGGAGCCAATACTGAACAAAATCAGAACTTACACTATTGATGATAATATCAGACTCAAGTTCAGGGTTCATAAAATACTGAACAGTGACATATGAAAGAGAACAGGCCAACATCAGAGGTAACAACACATAAAAACCCAAGACCATTTTTAAAATGAAGAGATATTATCTAGCATGTCTTCTCTTGCTGCTGAAGTACCCTGTATTTTAGCAAGGTGGGAGATGAAAAAAGAGAAAAGAAGATTCCAAACCACACAAAGAAGAAAGACCAAGAAAGCTCCTGCACAGAATTCCAGAAGAGAAGGGACTCAGCATGATCTCAGCTGGAAAACAGACCATGCAGCTTTTGTGACCCCAAAAGATACTTCTCTCAAAAGTAAATCAAAGGATGTATGTCTTAAAAACATGTGCAAATGAAGTTATGTGAAAAAGATCTGTGATTGCAGCTGGTGCTCCTCTGCTTCCAGTAAAATAACTTTACTCATAGAAAGACCTGAACCTGGGGAAAGTAAAGGTGCATTTTCCCTCCTCCTCCTTTTTATATCCCACAGAAAAAAATACCTCAAAACTTTTATTTCCTCAAGACATTTTCATTTCAGTGGCTTTTCACTTGAAAAATTGCTCACCTCCAAATTTCACCGGGACAACACAGCCACTTGTACAAAAACATGAGTCTAACACAATACATCCAAGCAATAATAATTTATTTAACATCTGACAGTCCCAGTGGCCAACAGCCAATGCTTTAGAGAAACACAGGAAAACAAACCCTGGAGGCAAATATGAACTTCTGTTCTTCATCAGGATAGCTTATGTTCCTTCTGCTTATTTCTAAATATTTGAATATTCTTCTGAATGGATCATGTGCCATTTTTCCATACAAAACTTGTCTTTTTTTCTAATGATGTATGTGCATTCTGTTTGTTAGCTGTCCAACGTGTAAGGAAGTGTTCATTTCTATAAGTTTTTATTTCTTCACTTTTCAATCCCATTTAAAATAAATTATTCTTTCAATCTTTATTTTCCTTGCCAGGGACTGGTTTTTAGACCCTATCAATCCTGACCTTCAAAATGTAAGTGCATTTTTCACTGCATTGCATCACAGTCTCCATGAGATTGCCAACTTAGTGGTTTCAAAGTGTCATTCCTCTGAATGCAATTCATTTGTCATTTTAGAAGTTCATTATTTTCGAATGTTTATAAAATAGTAGAATTCTGGTTCCATAATTAGCATCTGTGTCAAATCAGAGGACTTTGTTTTCTCTAATTTTGATGTTTGGTTCTTCTTCACTAACTTTCTATTTTTTCCCCCTTTCTATGTAATATCATTGGGATTTATTATTCCTTCTCTAAAGAAGCCTAACTTTTTTTCTTATGTGTTTATAGGCTTTCATGAAAACATATGTAAATATAAATCATGAATCCCAGTAAGTGCAAATAAAGCTGGTAATTTGGTCCTTGTATCTAAATCCCTATTTATTTCTCATTAAGTGAGATGCTTTGGAAGGGAATTTTCTGTAGCAATGCCATATTGCTGACATCAGTCGCATGCAAACATTGTTTAAAAACAAGATTCTCTGTTCCAATCAAGATCCACTCAACATACCTAATAACAGTTCTCTTCTCCTGAAGGCAAATCTTCTCATCATCTGTAAAGAGGATGGTGTGGTACGGGACCGTGGGGTCGCAGGTTGGGAGGATGCCTGACACTACATGGGTAACCATATCCAGAATCCCATTGTACACCAGCAAGTCATCCACCAGAAGCTACAGATATTTAAGAAACAAACAAAAACCCATCTAAAAATCAGGCATTGCTTTCAGCACTTGTCTCTAGCAATTAACTAGAAATCATTTTGCCTTACTTGTTCCACAAATCTGGTCATTAATTTAGCCTTTGTTCCTTAAAACTTCTGTTTCTATTTGTTGCTGGGGTTTGATTTTTTTTTCTCCTCCCCAAGTTTTTATCCTCTCACTGCTGTTTTTTAATGCAGCTTTCAAGTAGGTAATTAAAAATGTATTTCATGTTTTACATAATTGCCATTCTATTCACTGGAGTGAATCACTCTTAAATCTAGGAATTAATGAATCTCACCTGACTTCAGCTGTCTAAAACTTGGGTTTGTAGTTTAAACTAGTCTTCCAGGGCTGCTCTACAGTCAGTGGAAAAAGGAAAGCATTATCTTACCGTAGGACAATTATCTAAGAAAAAATCAGATAAAGTGTTCTTTCCCTGGACAAAAAAGGGAGGACAGATGACTGGCATAGATTAGTCATTTTAATACTAAATGCAGAGTTAAATGAGATGAATCCCATCCTTTGAGATTATATGGAATCACACTTCAGTAAACTGTGAAAATACATACAGAAATCAAGCAGCTGACTCACCAGAACATACCAAATGCACAGAAAAATTACTTACACCAAACTCTTTCACACCTCTCTGAGGCGTTTTGGCATAATTCCATAACTTGATCATTGACACAGTAGTAGGTACATCAAAAATGACATACACCCTATTCACCTGTAAAAGAGAATGAATTTCTATTTAACAGCATAAAATCCCCAAAGAAATTAAATTCTCATGCATGTTGCATCAAAAGAGGTTCATATTTAAAGAGACACAGCTGGAGGTGAGGTAACTGATGCTAAGGATTGAAGTGCAGCATCATCCCTGTTGATAAATCATGGATGTTGTCTCTGCCCCACAGCTGCCCTCTCAATGCATGTGTAACTCATCAGAAGATGAGATCTACACCATCCTGGTCATCCTGGACTGCCTGGCAATTGGAGGAGGGGGCAAGAGAGACACTTCCAATGAGTATTCATCAACCAAATACTGAACCTGTAGTGAAGGGTAGGTTTAGATGAGATATTGCAAAGAAATTCTTCCCTGAGAGGGTGGTGAGGCCCTGGCACAGGTTGGCCAGAGCAGCTGTGGCTGCCCCATCCCTGGAAGTGTCCAAGGCCAGGTTGGACAGGGCTTGGAGCAACCTGGGATAGTGGAAGGTGTCCCTGCCCATGGCAGGCAGATGGAATGAGATGAGCTTTAAGGTACTTTCCAACCCAAACCATTCTATGATTCCATTCTGTCCTTTCCATTTCTTTCTACCAAATATGAATGGAATCCACCTTTCTATTTGCAAGACTAAAATTTGTCTTATATCCCCTGACTTTGAAAACTCTTCCAGAAATTTTGCAATTTTAGTGAGTTACACTAACTGGAATGTAGAGGTAATTCTCCAGATGCTTCCTAAACAATTACTGCTTGATGTATTATTCACTTTACTTCCAGTGACGTTAATGCCAAGATGTAAAGACCAAAGATTAGCCTGTAGGAAACCAATCTTGCCTGTTACAGTTAATTCTATGCTATTCCTTTTATGAGCCACTATATCAACTTTGGATCAACATATCTTAAGCTTCATCTTTAGCATCCTCTGAAGTTTTAATCCTCTGATGTATTAGAGGAGATATTTTAAGTTATATTAAATCATTATGGTTTTTTTTAACTGAAGGTAAATGGGATCAATAGGAATGTTTATCTGTGATTTTCCACAACACAACTGGGGCATAATCTCCAATAGCAATAGTTAGTCCTGCAGCAAATGATAAATATGATATAAAATCCATTCAAATAAATAAAATGACAAGCAGTAACAGAGGAACAAAGAATTCACATTCTACTTACATTAGTAACGAATTTGCAAAAGGCAAAAACACCTTTAGAATTAGAAAGGAAAAGATATTTAGAAAGGGAAAAAAAGGATATAATATCAATTTCCTCCAAGCTTTTGAGCCTTCCAATATAGCAAAGAGTTAATGCAGCTTTCCAGGCAGCCAGACCAGCACTGAGGATGTGAGGATACTCAGGCTTTGGTTCAGCAGCTCAGCTCCAGAGGCTGAGCATCAATAGCCTGATTGCTTAATCCAGTTGCAGTTCCTGGATGAACAACCATACCAGGGAAGATGGAGAAAAGTACTCTGTGGATCTTAAAAAGGTGTAATTTGCTACAGTTCAAGGACAGAAAGCACCATTAAATTGCTTCTGCCTCCTGCATTTCACACAATATCAATTTACCCCTTAATACTGGTATTTTATGTTCTTTTGGAGTCAGACAGAACAACACAAAGCAGTGTCTGCATCTCTGCCAGAACTCCAGGGACTGTTATTTCCCTTTCTGCCCAAATGAAGCAGCCTCTACAAGCATGGCTTTTATAAAAACATGAGCAAACTCAGCTGGTTGTCAAATCAATCATTATGATGGATATCTGGTTATAATGGATATCTGAGCATCCCATCAAATAACCAGGATTCAAGATGTGGGAGCTATACAGTAGAGCCTCAAGCATTACACAAATCTTCCACTTTCCTAAGAGATGCAAGTGGTCATTATTCCCAAGTATATTTAAAAGCTTTATCCTAGTTATACCCACTGCATTACAACATATAATGATATAAATGGACATAATTCCTTGCTTTTTATATTCCAATTAATAACTGGAACATATAGAGTAAGGATTTCTCCAACACAGTAAATTATAACATATCACGTCAGATGAACATTGTTTTCTTTTTGAATCCATCCTCTTCTAAGAAATAAACATACCTTAATGATGTCCATAAAAAATGTCCTCTCCTAAAACAAGGTCTGAACTCATCTACGTTTATCTACTTTTCCTGTTTAGATATTTGATGTCCCATATTTAAACACAGGACTACTAAAAGGGCTGAATCACTTGTAGCCTGAGGACATGAAACACTAAGTCTGCCATCCCTAATCTATGAATTTGAATTCAACACAGATAATGAGATTAAAAATAATTCCCATTGCTGGAATGACATTCAGTGTATTTCATAAAAATTAATTTAAGATCTTGCTCCACTCCCCTTTGAAAGGTGTTTATTGCACAAAACTCCTTCATCAGTATCTTTATCATAGTAACTCAAAAACCATCTACACCAGCCCTGGAAATTCTTCTGCTGTTGCATGGAGACAGGAGATTACAAACCTGGGAAGCCTTTATTGCTGCTGCCTGTACAGTGGAGAGAAGCTGGAATAAAAAGAACTTCTTCTAAAAAGCAGTGATTTAGTATCAGTTACTAATATCAAATTTGCCTAAAAATTATGTATTTTTCCTCTTTCCTTTATACTTCCAGCTACATCCACACACATCACTAAAGCAGAATGGAAAGGGAAAACGTACCAAACCAGGAAGAACAGGTGCCAGCCACATGTGTCTGCCATCAGTCGTGTCATTGACCCTGTCAATCAGTTTGTCTGGAGTTCTGATGTCTCCAGATACATCTTCTAAAACATTGACACTGTCTGGAAAAGCAGCAATATCTGAAAAAAAGCTTTAAGCATAAATAACTGAAAAGAACATTTCAGAAGCACCACATTTAAAGGATCATGCTTGCTCTGCCTAATTCCACGAATTCACCACTATAGCAGTACTCTGAGTAGCTGAGGAACTTGGGGGCATATTTTTAAAAGCAGGACAACCTTTACAGATTCTAGCATTCAAATTTCTTTTAAAAATAGGAATAAATTAACTAGCTGCATTTAGTTTATTTTCAAATATGTTTTTATTACTTCATCAATAAAGATCTGTTATCAGGAACAGGCACTTGCCAACTTTTTAGTGACAAAGCCCCATCTTTTTATCATAAACTCGTGAAAACTCCTCATATAAAACCTATCTCAAGGTAAGCATCCTTGCAGGAGTTAGCCATCAGTTAAAGATTTGCTTGAGTTTCTCAAGGTTTGTGGTAAAGATCAGTAACTGTCCAGTAAGACCTTTTTTCAGTTCTTTTAGAGGCAAAGGTTAAACCTCCCATTGAACAGGCACCAGATTTTGTCTGCAAGAGAACATTTAAATGTGTTAAAAACACATGTATGTTAAAGACTTGCAAAGAAATGTGGACAGGTGGCACTGTCTTCAGAATTATAAATCCTAAGCAATCCAGTTGGAGGGATATTAATTTCCCCTTGTTCTGAAAAGGCCTGAGTCTGTAAGTATTTATAAAGAATTGAAGGAATAACACAGCAATGCCTGAAGTGTTTAAGAAAATTCACTACGGAGTCTGGAGCTTATCACATTAAGTACAGCACTAAGACAAATATGCTTTTTTTAGGAATCCTAATACATTCAATCAACTCCACTCTACAGGCAGGAACAGGTGATCATTCAAAGCTGAGGCCTCTTTACCTGGCACTGTTTTGCACTGTAAAGCCATACCAGATAAATTAAAGATACCTTGTTCTTAAAACCAATTTGTTACCACTTTTCAATTTCAAAATGCTTTTTCTCCATTACATTTCAATTTCATCATGTATCATACAAGATACAAATAAAATAAGCACTTGGGAAAAAGCCTTTATTACCTTTTTCATTGTATCCTCTACTTATTAGGCAATGAGGATCCTTAGAGACACAAATCATGCAGCATTCATGCTATTTATTCTTTCTAGTTGGCTACAAAATGTTTCTGCCATGTACCCGAACTATGTGAATTGTGTGTTGGCCCTTGTGTGTGAGTTGTGTGCTGGTACAGAGCTGCAAGTGTCACCTTGAGGACTGTCCAACTTTCAAACATGCTCTTCATTCCCTCTGTTGGTTATCCAGGGAACACTGAATCAAATCCAAACCCTCAGCCCTGACCCTCATGACTGGACTGGGTGTCTAGAATAGCCTAAATATCCAGAACAAGAGTTATAAAAAATTTCTTTCTTGAGGCACAATGAAAGGTTCTGTAAAAAAAACACCAAGTTCAACCTTTCCTTGTAAATTTATAGCTCAGCAAACTTTCTGGTCCTTCCATACTACATTAGAAATAAATGTCAATAGCAAAAACCACTTAAGCCTTCCCTTCTCTAACCTTGTCCTGCTTTGTTAGTGCATCCCATTCAGAGAAGAAATAGTGTGATAGTATATAGAATACATAAAAACATATGGAAACAAGACTCATCACACAAATACAGACAAACAGAAGCAGAGTTAATTACACAGGCATGTCTGGCAATGGAAGAAGCAGCAAGTGATGCCATATGAAAATCTGCCAGGGAGCAAACTGTGCATGGAAAGGGACAGAGGTGCTTGGTGTGAAAAGGATACTGTTTTCAGTTAGTAAGATTTGGTCTCCATGTTCATTGAATAACTCCAGTCCATTTAAACCAATGTAGTATGGATCACCCCAGCTTGTCAGGAGCTGAAACTGGAAAACAACTAAAAAGCAAAATGCTGTTAAGGAAAATTTTGATGCTGTTACTTTGTCCCAACAGACTATTTAATCTGCAGTTTGTAAAATTATTGTTCAGCCCAAATCTGGATGTCAGACAGTCTTATTAGCAGTTCAGGAGAAAAAGCTACCAGAGTATCTGAGAACAGGCCACACATTCATATATTATGTTCCATTTATTTATGCTCAAGTCATACTTAATGGAAGCCTTTCTCACATTCTTGGTATCCTGTTAACTTCTTAAATCACCAGAAATAGTTGGATTCAAAAAGCCCAGGACTCATAACCATAGCACCTAACTCTAAAATATTCTATAAGACAAGTAAGACAATGACAGAGAAGGATACAACCACATGGCATTAATGGTGCTTCATAGTCCATGCTGGCTTGTTCCGTTCTCTTTGACCATGTCCTGCCAAAAAAAACCCAAGACAAAACAGGTTTTTTATGTACCCTTGGCTCATTCAAAAAAAGAACAAATCCAAAGAACTAAGCCTTCACAAACACCACCCCCTGACTCCTCTGATCTCAATAAAATCTGGTTACCAGTTTATAGTTAAAACTCAATGAAACCCTTCACTCTAAATGCTCCATATCTTCATCCAGGATTTCTCATACAATTGGCTTCAACAGAGAATAGGAAAGAATACTAAAACAGTGAAGAGCAACTGTGTGGTTCAGATAACAAAAACATCCAACTTTACCTCCTGTGCACTTTATTAGTTGGCTGGGGCTGCAGATAGTCAAGGAAGAGAATTTCTTGGGCAAAGTCAAAATGGCAGTTGCCTGGTCCCTTGCGGATAAGGAACCCCTCTGGTGGGGAGATGCTCTGCCCATCCAGCAACACGTGGACTACCTTGGCCTTGTTTAAAACAACACAATATGAGATTATACAACATGACATCATGTAAGTTAAAATAGATAGCAAACAATTTCATTCACTTCAGAGGCTGAAATAATTTCAGTAATTGTGTTTATTTCATTCCTATACAGTGTGACATCCTCTGGAAAAAGAAAACCTAAACCAGCAGGTACCAGTTGCAACCCATAGTGTGCAATTCAGTGAAACCACTGACACTGATGGGAGAGGTGAGGATTTCGAGGGAGAAATCTTTAAAAAAAAGTATTGACAGATCCTTCAATTGCTGCATTTGTCTCAGCAAACTGAAGCTTCCCTTCTTCACAGGAAGGGTGGTCAGGCCCTGGCACAGGCTGCCAAGGGAAGTGGTGGAGTCCCCATCCCTGGAGGGATTTAAAAGGTGGGTGGATGTGGCACTTGGGGCCATGGGTTAGTGGCAACACTTGGCAGTGTTGGGTTTATGGTCAGACTTGATAATCTTAAAGGTCTTTTCCAACCTAAACAATTCCATGATTCCTGAGCCTGCAGCAATATTTACACACATGGAATGGACAGAACTGGCTTTCCAGTCAGCACATGTCACAAAGGTGATCTGAGGAGACAGTAGAGCCATCATGCACCTGAAAGCACTGCTAAGTCAGGCCAGACTGCTCAGCCCAGGCTGGAGCCACCCTTCCAGAAATCCCACAGCCTGTGCTCTCTCCAGAGCAGAATTTTTTGTCTCTGTTGCATTTACAGAAACCTGTATTTCAGCAGGTCTATTTATCTTTGTGGCAGGTGGCACTTAGGCTTTTCCAGAATCACACAAACTCATCTGCCAAGCAGTACTGTGTGTAACCTAAGGGCATATGAATAAAGAAAAGCTACCTGCACCAGACAGAAAGAATTGAGCTGTGTCCACATCATAGATGCAAACATGTCTTATACAACCTCTGAAGATTAAACTGAATAATTCTGTCATATTATTCAGATGATGCAGGAGCCCTGGCCCCTTCACCCTCCCCCATCAGCACCATCTGCTGTTGTGTCCATGATCCCAGTCACAGAACAATTCAATCATGCAGCAACAATTCATCACTGCATCTTGCCCTGAAATATGTTAAATATAACTTAATGTTAATCACAAGCAGAATTTATTGCCCTGAGTCTTTCACTAAGTACCAGTTTGGAAGGAATAATATCTGTAAAATATAACAATATGGCTTTATAACTGGCACTACAACTAAAGCCTGCTGATTAATGGACTGCACCAAAACAGATTCATTTAGCTAACAAAAGACCTAAAATAGTAAATGTTAAGTCAGTCTTCTCATCTCTGGATTTCTTGCTGACTGATATATAAAAGACAATTTGAGGCTAACTTAGGTTTGTATGCAAAGATTTAATTTTCACTATTAGGATCAATTAAAAATATATTTGCAATATTTATAGTTAAAATTTTCCTTTCAGGTGCCTAGCTGAGAAAAACTTTAAAATATTCTGAGGATTCTACAAATGCTGTATATTACCAGTGACCTGATATTCATAACAGTACTTATATTTTTTCCGTTTGTAAAGGATGTTTTATTCAATTATAATTCCATGCAATATCCCAAAAACAACTGATTTTCAGGAAGACCTTTTTTTCACAAAAACATTTCTTGATTTGCAAACCTTGGGTATTGTACTAGACTAGAGGAGGTGCTCAGTTCATTTTCAAGTAGCCTGAAGATTAATTAGGAGGGTATGTTTGTATGACTACTAAGTATGGAGAAATAACTATTTCTGGTTTCATCTTTAATACACTTGGGAGCAAAGGAAGGAAATATCCTTTTCATATCAGAAACTCTTCTGCATGCCACTTTCCAGCTGAGTAAGTCTGCCAGGCTAAGAGAGGAAGTGAAAAATCCACTGAAATACACTTTCCTAAAAGGAAACACATAGTGAATGGGAAGTCTGGAGACTTAGAGATGAAATCTTACCTATTATACCACAGCTGCTTATATTTATGTGCCCTTTACAGCCCTCATTTCTAAGTAATTCCCATCATCTGAGAAGGCACTCAACCATCACATATTGCATTTTACAAATCGCATAACAAAGCTTTCACAAGGTGATTTTTCACAGAGCTGGAAATAGCACCCAAGTCTTCATTCTGACAGCTCCCTGCCATTACCCTCTCACACTAAAGCTGTGAATAGAATCCAGCAGCCTGCAGCTGCCTAGAAAATCATCATATCTCATACCCAGGGACTGTTTCTTAGAAGGAACAGCAATACTTCAAGAGACAGATGTCATGATGCCCTGGGTTTACAGCCTAAAGCCTCTTTACTGTGGCCCAGCCAATATCTTGCATCTTCAGTTTTCCAAATAATTTATTTTGTCCTTTTACAGGGCTGCAGGTATGGGCTCCTCCTTTAATAAGTACCCACTAACTGTTATGGGACTTTTAGTATCCATGCAGGTGGCACACCTGGATCACACCCCCTTCTTTTTCCTCCCTAGTCAAGTAAACTGCTGAAAATACAACTTTCTTCCTTTTTTTTCCTTGGTTTGGCTTCCAAAGACCAAATTCCACATTAGACTTTAGAGACTTAGTCAACACTGCTCAGCAACAACTAAAACATCAGTGTGTTATCAACATTATTCTCACCTTAACTCCAAAACACAGCACTGTACCAGCTCCTAGGAAGAAAATTAACTGTATCTCAGCTGCAACCAGGACACAAATTTCACTAAAAGCCCTGGTTTATAGAGAGGATATATTTAGATGATAAGCTCAAAATGCTCCAGAACCCTCCCATGTGTCAAATGTGCTGGGTTAATGCAACATAGCACAAAATCAGGTGCTATATATTAAGATCTCCAGATCAACTGTGGTTTAATTGAAAGATCTTATGCTCTGGCCGTCTGGGAGTCTTTAGCACCAACAACCCCCATGCTGCTACTAAAAGATGCCAGGCACTTCATATTAAAGCAATTCCTGGAAGGTAAATTTACACAAAGACACAGTTGTGCAACTTTACCACTGTCTTGACAATCCTATGAATGTTTCAGGTCTCCAATCTCAATCTGAGATTTTTTTCCCAGAACTTTGCTGATGCTTTTTGTCCTGTCTCTCTCTATGTGTTTTAATACACACCATCATTTTTCTTCTTATCTATTGACTAAATTTGGACATCAAGAATGCAACAGTTGTATGTAAAGGGGAAAATCTGGATACAAATGGATTCATAAACCTTCTGTGTAATGAACAGCAACTGTTTCATTATCACTAAAAGTGCATGTGTAGCAGGGAAACTCAGAAGTGTAAAATTGTCTTCAACAGGTGTCAATTGCCAGTCAATTCCAATAATTCAGTATAAAAAAACATATATACACCAAGCAATTTTAAAAAAGAAGAGAGGAAGTACGTTATACAATTTTTAGCTAAACTATTTTAGCCAAACTGTTTAAAGATACGAACTTTCCCTGTTGAGACTTCTCTTGCTTCTTGGGAAAGGCAGTATTGAATGACTGGCTTTCTGAAACTGAACTAACCAGAGTTTTGTGGGAAAAGTTTCCCTCTCATATCATTCCACGTATTCTAGGAAACACAGAATCATATGGTAGGTCTAAATATTAGATATTGAGAGGATACCTCTTGAGAATCATATATCATGAAAATAATATGTGGTATTGTATGTGTCTCTTAGAAAAATCAGCTTTGAAGATTTCTTTAAACTATCTCTGGCTTTTTTTCAATCTGGGCTGTTTGTGGAGACAGGAATGCATTACATCTGCCACAAAATCCAGACTCAGACAATCTACAAAGATTTATGGTGTTCCATTAAGGCAGCTCTATTCATTCATCATAGTACCAATTTTCCAATGCACTGCTGTATATTTTTGCTGGCAGTGCTCCTTTTCTTTTACTTACCCCTCTGTAGGTATCCTCTGGAGATTTATTATAGTTCCAAAAGCGAAGCCCTGCAATACTTTCAGTTTTATCAAAATGGATTGTGAGCAGATGATCTTCTCCAAAAGAGAAGGGAATGAGCCACATATGGTCATCCTCTACTGTGATATTAGTCCCATCTATTAACCTACAAAGAGAAAAATCCATTAGCTGCAGAAAGGAAAAAGCTAGTTTCTCCCACAAACAGCAGCGACTTTACTACATGTTCACTTTATTCTAGATGCCACTTTCAGCTTCCAGGGCTACTTGTGTCCACATGCAGACAATTAGAAAGTACAGTAACCATAAAAAATAACATGCGATTATTGAATTAAAGACAGCGGGGGGAGAAAAATCAGTATTTTCTTTAGTTGAGTCTGTTTGAGGAAAACCAGCAAAATTCTGAGGTTTCCCTGTGTGAACAGGGGTGTGCAGAGGAAAGCTCAACTAATTTTGTACCAAAGTGGCCGAAGGCAAAACTCTAACATGATATAATTTATTAATATAGTTCCATGCCTAAACTAGTGTATCTGGCACTGTGCAGTGTGTTACTCCATCAACACAACTCTCTTGAATCCAACGAGGAACTGGGTGACAGCTGGATAACCCTGAGAAAAACCAGTTCGTTCACATCCTCCTTCATGCCCACAGTCAGGCACATCCCTACTCTTTTAAAAACCTTCCTACCAGTAGGACAATGTCTTTTCATAACAGCATAGACTTCAGGCTAGCTACATAAAGTTAAATCTGTTATTTCCTCATTTTGGAATTCTGATTTTATATTCTTCTACCACAAACTATGGCATACAAAGATGGAGTAAAGGAGAATATGAATTAATTGTCCACTTTAATTACTTTGGTACACTGCCCAAAAATTAAGTATATACTTAATATTTATTTAAAAGTTTAATGGAAGAATGAGTGCCAGACTTGGCAGTTCCTTAAAGAAAAAGACTGGAATAATGACTCTTTGCAAAGGAACTGATTAGGGAGTCCAGGAGAGAAGACATAACTCTTGACTTGGTCTTGAAGAACACACAGGACCTATTCCAATGCTGCCACAGTTGAAGAGCACTGCAGTGTACTCAAATTCAACACACTTGCAGAAGTATCAGAAGCCAAAAAAGCCTCTACTTCTTGTACGTAAAAAACTTCTTAAGCAAAACAATCAAGTATGTAAAAAATAAATAAATTTACAATGTATCCAATTTACTAAGAAAGATCCTAGAAAGGACCTTTTAAAACCCAAAGGCAGCCTGGCTCAATAGCAGGATAAACAAATTTATTATAAGCCATCTTTCAACAAAATTCATGATTAAAAAAAAACCTAAATGGATAGAATTGTAAACTCTGGAAGTTTAAATGTGTATGCACTGGCCAAAAAACAGTATGAAAGCTGGCAAGCAAAAGGTACCATAAATAAAATTCCTCAAATGCATCAGGAGAAGATTTCTTAGATCTTAGTGCCTACAGAAGAGACTTTCATACAAAAAGGCAGAAGAAATCAAGAATTATATACAAGTAAGCTTGATATCTGTATTAGATTAGCAGAAATTACAAATAACAGATTAGTGCACATGTAAATAAATACAACATCCTAAAGAAGACTCTACACAGACTTTGAAAAGACAAGTCCTAATTCATAAACCCAGTCACAGACCATAAACATGCCAGAGGAGAGGACTGCAACTGAAAATACCCTTTAAAATGGAGATATGACTCAGAAACAACAGGATGCAGCTTCAATAACAACCAAATGGTAAGTCTTCTCCAGATCTACAGCCTGTGATTTCTATATTTCTACCATTTAGGATGAACAAGTTAATTTGAGGAAATATACTTCTCAATGAAAACTTCATTAGAATTACCAAAATAAAAAACAACCCCACTGCAAAATCGCCAAAAGAATGGCACCTATTTGTGCAATTCCCCAATACATCCTCATCCTTCGCTAACTTGAAAATTTTCCTTTAAGTTATCCTGAAGTCCTGTATATATATCACTGAATATGCACAGACAGATGCTTCAGAACACCCACATTTCTTCCTGGAAAGTCCTTGGCAGAAATACCAACCGGGCATGTTACCACCTCCCAACTCAAACACCAACTTTTGGAAACATCTCATTCATGTTTCTACAACAAGCTGTTCCTGGGAAGCTTGTGAATTCCAAGAATGAGCAGTGATGGGATGAAAATCATGTTTGCATTAACATGTGTTAACATAATAGAAGCTTATATAATTGTCTCCCTTTATAAAATCTGATGTAAAATGCATCCAAGTCTTTCGTTACTTACTTTTCTAACGTTCTGGAATCTCCTGTGTACTCTGGAAGATCATTTAAGTCTTGGGGTGAAGCAGAAATCTGTTCTGTGGTTATTTTTAATGCATGACCATTCTTTCCTATCACTTCAAGTCCTGTCAGTCCAAGGTAGTGAGAGTCTCCCCATGTCATGGTAAAATTCAGTTGCAGACCTATATGAAAGAATATATATGTAATTTATCTACATTCTCACTAGTTTGAAGTAAGGAGCAAATATAAGTGGTTAGCAGTCTGTATATTTTTTATAGATTAAACAACTTTATATGCTGGATTTGGATATTTCCTGGCCTTTGTCCCTACCTTCATATAACAGCATTTTCTTTTAATGTGTGTTAGACCCTTCAGTGGGCTGCCAACACCTTGTTCACTTTTAACTACACAACTCCTGATTGAGCACATTACCAAGTGTCTCATTACTGTGACTGCAGACTGACGGTAATTCAGTGACACATTTAAGCAGTTACATGACAGATTTTGTGATTATGCAGACACAGAGAAGACTGATTAGTCTGAAGTCTATCCATCATCTTTCACCAGCTAAATGACTATATAGGTTCATATAAATCCAGCCTCTCATAAATCCATAAATNCTGTCCTGCAAATAATGGAAAACATGTCCCAAAATGTAGATCATATGGATCCTTAGAAAATCAGGAGTATGAGGGTGGTTTTTTTGTTTAGTTCATACAGAAATGTTGAATGGGAAACTCTATACTGTGACCTACCTATTCTCAAAGAAACTGAAATTCTTAAGTCACNAAGAGCAAATCTGGTTTACCAGTGCTTTTAAATTACTTTCTTCACATCACAACTGGACACATGGAAGTATTTAATGGGACAGCATCAGTAAAAAGCAGCAATATTGATTAATCTGCATCTCCAGAAAATAAACAGGAAAGGAAAACTGGGCAAACAGAAGATTGTATGTGTATCTTCAGTTCCACCTGTTTTATGCCTACTGAAAAAATAGAAATAGCAGATACAGCTATAACAAGTAGTATTCCAATATGATCAGGTTCCAAAAAAAATCCATCACCGTAAATTAAAAATATCTTTAATTTCAGACACTACAGAAAACCACAAATAATCACGTTGGGTAATGTCTAAAGACGCACCAGCAGTCATGGTGCTCTGTAAAACAAACAAGATTAAACCTATTAAGCCATCCAGCCCAAATACCTCTAAATAGCTATTGCAAGTCTTGATATACACACAAATTCACTTGGGTGTAAGATCTCATTAGCATTTGCAATGAAAGGAAGAAATAAATAGTTCTGTCAGCTACCAAATTTGGAGCTCTTGCTACACTGACATTAGATACTATTCCCAGGACCACTGCTAAGACTGAACTTGCTCAGTGTTCAAGCCTGCAAGAGTTCTCAGGAAAAAAACAGAGTATATTTCCGGTGGAAAAGCCCAGGTGGAGCAGTCATCCATACAAGGTATTCACCATAGCAATGCCTTCAGAGAATCTGAGGATGATGCAGAGGGAAAGGGACCTCTGGAGGTCTCTAACCCAAGGCCAAGCTCAGAGCATGTCCATTAGATCAGATCTCTAAGGAGCTTATGCAGTGGAAGTTTGTATATCCCCAGGGTTGGCAGATTTCAAAGCCCCTCTCAATCCCTATTGCAGTATTTGATTGCCCTCAGGGTGAAGAAGATTTCCTAATAGCCCAGTTTGGGGCCACCAGAAGCTATCTGGACAGTAATTTAAAATTTAAAGAGTTGGGTTTGTACAGGATAAAGAAATCAAGTATTTTAATCATGGATATAACACTCTGATTTAGCTTTACTGTAGGGTTTCTATTGTCAATCCAATCTGAAAAATTCAGTCTGTCTATATAAATACACAGGATTGGGAGAGAATTACTGGGTAAGGGACACAGCTATTATAAATCCCATTCAGGGACTAGGCAAATGGCTAATGTTATTTTTCTGAGATTAAAAGCCAACTGTTACAATATAATGTTGTAAATGCCATAGTAAACAAAGCTTCCGCCTTAAATATTCAATTACTCTTCTTTATTCTAGAGCTGACATCTGTCACAAAGTTCTGTACAGCTCTGACAAATCAGATCCTCCTTGACAACATGTTGAGGGGGGAGGGTGGTTAAGGAAGAATTAAGTGTAAGAACTTACATTTTCCAGTAAATATTCCCGTTTCCTTAGGTGTACATTCAGAGAGAAAGTCTGGCTCTTGAACCTAAAAAGGAAGTCAACAGGTGTGATATTGCACATACCTTATAGACTGTTCATAAAGTGAATTTTTGTATCTGTTTCTTTGGTTTTAACTATGTCCAGCCTTCTGTATATCAAACTTCCCTTT
>WEIV01001969.1:1444-16237 GCA_013390005.1 Calyptomena viridis
AATAAAACTTAAAAAAACCAAAATATCTCATTAGTTACATTTCAAGTCAGGGTTTCTGCATTCTGGTTTGGGGCATATGAACAAATTCTGCTTGTCTTTTGGATAAACTGATAATATTTTATTGAGGTAAATTTGCAGTTTTAGGAGAATATAGTAGTGTCCTAAGGAGACAACTAGAACCTTCACCCTTCCCATTTTTGAGAAGCTAAATCTATGTTTAGTTGTTTTGGGGGTTAGTTGTTTGCTTGCTTTTACTGGTTGTTTTTGTTTCTTTCTCTTAAACTTTGAAGTAGAAGGAAACTATCCCTTCTTTTCCTGTTCAGAATCTTTGGATTTAACAGATTTTTGTGAAATAGTGAAAGATGCCTATTGAAAAAACAAAAAAAAAATCATGAAGTTGAACTAACTAGAGAAGTAGTAGGGTGGAAGTAAGTATTAAATACTTAGATGAGCATTATTTGGCTCAGCAAATCTTCAGGTCCTCCTCCTGTAAGCAGAGCAGGAGCCATATGCCAATCTGTCAGTTGTTAAGAATGGAGAGTAGGCTGGAGGGACTCATAAAGAATTGCAAATAAAGGGACAAAAGCACAAACCAGCTACAAGTCAGAACAGACTGGGGCTTCTTAGCTCTCTTGGGGCCAGAAGAGAACTAGAGAGCACTTCAAGTGACAGCTTGCACTGTAATCAAACAGTGGCTGGGAAAGGGGAGCTGTGTCTTCTGCTGGATTTGGGTGTTCCTGAAGAAGTTGGATGGAAACCTGGCTTTCTCGATTGGTGAATATCGTGAGCAAATGTGCTATCTTTTTAAAATATTTTTCTTAAAATTTCAGCATATTTATAAAAAAACCCCTATGATATTTGGGTATTAGTTGATGTTAAAAAAGTTTAAAGCTTTAGGGTCTTTATTTGTACACTGTACATTGGAGCTTCGTTTATAAAAAATATTGCAGCGCTTAATGTTGGATTCTTCATTTGGAAAGTAATGGTTCTTGTTTTCAGATTTTATTGATAGGATCTATTTAATTTTGAATTTTACTTGGTAAAACCTGATGTGCTTGTTTTTCTTATTTGAACAGAAATTCTGCTCGTGTTAGNTTTGTCCTTGAGCTACACATCTAATTTTGTAGACAAATAAAGACTGTAAAGCTGCTTTAAAAAAGCCAACTTAACTTTCCATTACAGAAGGTTTCAATCAAGTTGGGGAAGAGAGTTCTTGACCACTGGNAAAAAAATATTTTAAATGGATTTTCTTGTGTAAACCACTGTAAAGTGATTAAAGGTGATAAGCTCTTCAAAAGGCAGTGTCTTACAGTATTTGAATAGCTTACATACTAATTGGTTTTTAAACTGTGTGCCTGGCTCACCTGTGACTTTTTGTTCATCATCATGTTTTGCTACAAGGTAGTGTGTCTTGTAATCTGCTCACTGGTTGGTTTTGGACTATTCCTTCACTATTTATTTTGCTATTTTGCTATTTCTTTATGATGTTTTCAGTAACTTGATCTGCTTTTTGAGTTATAACAAACTTTTTGAAGAAAAAATTACTTCATGTGATACTTGCTGGGAAATAGGTTTGCTTTTATCTGTCTCTGGAATAAAAATTAAAAGGAATTACTGTAAATCAAGTTTCAGATTGCTATAGAATTGAAAAATGAGACTGGAGGTTATTTCATTACATTTGTCCTTTATAATGACATTTGCACGTTTATCTTTGAATGTTTTGATTTCTAGGTATCAGTCTGTGGAACAGTAACTTGCTAGTATGAAACTGAGAAGAAATTAATTAATAGATTGTTGGTTTATATTTAAGATATTTAAAGCAAATTATGTAAATGGAAAAATAATCTGAATCTGTCTCATATATGCAGCATTGACTTCAACTTGTTTGTAGAAGTGATTAGTTTGAAGCTTTATGTAGAATAGCAGGTAAGCCTTTATAGAGAATGTCATTACTAATAAGAGGAAAACTTTCACCTTTAACAAGATTTTGTCTTCTATTCAGCTTGCCCAGTTTAGGCAACGGAAGGCACAAACTGATGGTCAAAATGGATCAAAGAAGCAGAAAAAGAAGAAGAAAACAGCAAACATCAAAGATGAAGAATCAATACAAGACGGGATTGAAACCGATCGATCCAGAGGTGATGAAATATCCATATGCAGCAGCCGAAGGGGAGCAACAGCTGCTACTGCTGACTTCGCTATTATCAGGACTTTGCATAGTGCAGAAATTATCAAACACAGTCAGGCTTATCCCATTGAGGTAAGTTTGTCTTGAGCTATAAAAAGTCACTTTTTTGTGGGAATGGGGGGGCTGTTAAAATAATGCATTAATTTTGAGAGTGGAAATAAAGGAATTGGATGAGATTTTGAACATTATTTCCTTGCCTTTTCTGTCTGACCTTAGTATGTTTAGAGAAGGCACTTTGTACTTGCCTGCTGGAATCATGTTTTTTTTATTGTAGTCTAAACTGTATATTATGGAAAGTTTGTTGGTACTGCTGTACTCCTTAAATGTGCGTAAATTAATTTTGTTTCATTAAAAATTTGCAAACTGCAGTGGATTTTTGATCACTGCACTTAAGGCTACAACACAATGCAAAACTAAACATCTTTCCTGTATTCATAATTTGAATCACTTTGCAGTGAAGGAACGAATTCAGAAAATACTACTTAGAACTGGATGGCTTAAGAGATTGATAAACACTTTCTCTACTTTTACTGTTTAATGAAATATAAACCTGATTGCTGGTGGCTGAAAGTACATGCTCTGGTAAATTTGGAAGGGGCTCTGTGTGATAGACACTAGCAGTCCAGTTCAATTCTGAGTGGACATGAATTCACATAATGTTGTTCCAGATACAAGGAACAAGAGATGCTGATGTTATTTACAGAGTAGCTTATTCCATTTGTGAAAGCAGTGCCTCTAAAATTACATGAGTTGCATTCTGAAGAAGCATCTCAATGCAGATTCTGAGTTCTTTTGTGAGAGATGTGGTACAGATGAATGCTTTGCATTTTGACTTGCCTGTCCTCTGCTAGGGTAGACCACTTGTAACTATTTTATCTCCATTATTTAATTTCCAGCAACTAAGGACTAACAGAGAAGTTACACTTTCTGAAATTTTTTTGCATTTTTTGTTAAAAAAAGAGCTTCCTTTCTGGAGGGGCAGACAGACTAAATCAAACATGCAAATAAAAACTTAAAAAGAAATTTTACAGTTTTAAGTTTACAATGTATCAGTACACTAGATATTTTGAAGCTTATAGATGCATGCTTTTAATATGTAGCTTTTATTTCTTAGAAAGTTCATGTTAGGGCTTCAAAACTTTGTAGTAACTCAGTAAAACTTTCTGTTCAACTCATAGGTCCTGGAGGAGATAATAAATTTTTAAAGAGTATTTAATAACAGAATAACTATTTTCATAGAGAAGAGGGCACTTTTTTGCCTTTTAGGAAAAGAGATTATGAAATGCAGCACGTTATCTACAGCTAAAGACAGAGGACTGCTAGGACAGAGAGGTGTTTAGAGGGAATCACTAAAAATGTTGTTTCAGTAATGTCTACATAAATATGACAATGTGTGAAGTAGCTTTCTTAATCAAATATATTTTGAAGTTGCAGATGGACTCTGCTGATGTATTTGCTTTGTTAGGATAAATATCTCTACTACAATTGGAGAAACAGGGTAAAGTACAGTTATAGAATAACTTAAGTTGGAAGGGACCTCTGAGGTCATCTAGTCCAATCCTGTGCTCAAAGCAGGTCTAATTAGATCTGGTGATCTGGTTGGTCCTAGTGGCCTGCATTGGCCCCTGGATGCATACAGTACAAGACAGATTATTTCAGAAATGGAAAAAATATCTGTGCCGCAGTTGCTAAAGTTTGCACATATAGATACATTCTTAACCTTTATGATTTTTTGGAGGTATGATTATTTGGAGGTTTTTTTAAATCCAGAAGCAACTTATTTTATGTTCAAATAAATAAATATGGAGATGAACAGGGTATTCTGGTATATTGGGGGTTTTGTTTGTTTCTTTCTTTTTTAAAATGTGACTTTAAAAGAATAAGCGTGGTGATCATGTAAATTTGTACTTTGACTTTCCTGAATTACTTAGTCGTAGTTAACTTCTAAAACAGTATTCCCTTCAACAAAAAAAAAAAAAGCTGCTTCCAATTGGGAGAACATTTTTCTGTGTTAAATGTGGTCTGTGGCCTGCTTAAATAAGTAATCAGTATTTTGGAGTTGGAAGGTGATTGCTGAAGTCTCTGTGCAGTGTTAATAGAAGAGGAAAATACCTGAAATAGTTTCAGTGAATCTCAAAACTTACTGGTTTTAGTCTTAAAAGTACAATGATTTGGACAGAGAGCCTGTATTACAGTAATTGGATTGAAGCTTGCTTAGTTGAAATGGCAGCCAGTGTAATAGGCATTTCAGGCTAATCTCTGCAATGGAGAATTACAGACAGCTTCTTTGAGCTGTTTGCTTTTTCACCCAACATTAAATCTTTCTAGGCTGCTGCATCAGGTGAGAGAGGCAGGATTACTGGAAGCATTATGCAGAATCATTTTCTAGCTAAATTTTGATTCCACATATTTATTTCATCTTTTACTGGAATTGACATTTAGAATTGCTCTTTCTGTACCAAAAAATATAGACTAAAAATATCTGGCTATAATGGCTGTCTATCTAAAATCTTGACTGGGCATTTTTGTGGTAGTTTGTGGGTAGAAGTTTATCTCCCTGCAGTTTTCCTAGTATGATTTTTTTAGTCCCTGGTGGAATTAGCATGTCCAAATGCAAATAGAAAAGAGTTATCTTACTCAATATGAATAACGTAAATAAGTGAAACAGAGGTACTCCTCTGGGAGCCTTTTTCTCTTCTGAAGTTAGAGGAGTTTCTTTTCAGAGGGTAATTGTGTTTAGAGAGTGCAAGGTTAGTTTTTTGCAGTCATCCCTTTCCCTTTTTTTCCCCCTCTATGTTCCTGATGGCGAGTTCCTCTATCTCCCTGTATTCCCTCCAGAAGCTAATTGGAAGAACTCTGGAAGAACTATCATTGTCTTGTACTGTCCTTAGCCATTCCATTCTACCTTCTATCTGAGCTTATTTTTAGTCTCTAAGGTTTTCCATCCTCTGTCAGAGAAACAGTTTATTTACAAGATTTATTAGAGAAATGCCAGTTGGTATTTCTTGATCAAAGTATTTTATTTTGTGTAATATGCAGTCTGTCTTGTTCTCACAAGTAGAATAATATGTTGAGTTTCTAATTGCCTTTGGTTTTTGTCTTTATTCTCTCCCACCCTGATATCTTTTTGTGTTGACATCCATAGTGTCCTTTTCCATATAGAAGTAAAAACAATCTAGGACATACAGCCTAGAAAATAAACTGGATCAATGAAAATCTTGGGTTTAGGATGGCTTCCTTTTATGACTTCTGCAGTTAAAAATGGAATAAAGCAAAAGCCACTTCCAAAGATGCTGAGATAACCTTCTCTGGGAATTCTTGAAAGGATGCATTGGAGCACATTGCTTTGCAAGAGTGTCCTAATGCCAGGAAAGCAAACAAAATTAACCTGTGTCACAGACAAATTGTCCTTGAGTCACCTGGGTAGTAAAAGCTATTGTACAAAGCTTCTTAGAAAAGAAAAGTTCAAAGTTCTGTGAGGAAGAATACCTGCTAATTGACTAAGGTTGGATTAGTAATTCGTCTTTTGTTTTTCATGGGACAGATCTGTTTGGTAATAGTTTAAGAATAGCTTAACTGTTCACTCAAGTAGTGGATAAAGTTTATAGCACCATGTTCATTGTTTCATTTCTATAAGGTACTCCAGTTGTTAGTGCCTGAGATTCTGACAGGCAAGGAACAGAAAGGGAGTAAGAAGGAGAGACTGGTTAGTATTCTTGAGAAGGACTGTGAAAGAAAAGTGACATGAAGAAGAAAACATAAGCAGTATGGAGAAACAGAGAGAGGATGCCTCAGTGAGAAAAGGCGTAAGTGGTAAATGTGGGTAAGGTAGTCTTATGATAATAGCATGAAAGCAAAGAGCAACTAAAGGCTTTGATTACAGAAGAGGTATTTTGGGATGTACAATAAGGTGGAGGATTTGAAAAAAACAATAGACAAAATATAGTAAAAATTAGCCCAGTCACTTCAGACAATCTAGCATCCCTTTAAAAATGTTTTGAAATTGAAGAATGAAGATAAACAAATGTTGGGAAATAGTTCTGTTCAATAATCAAGTCAGTGTCACAAGAGAAGTTAATAGATTCTCAGCAGCCTATGATTTTGATTGAAGCCAGTCATCTTTCCATTCACCATCTGGCCAAAAGATTGCCAGGATAATTTGCCAGTTTTCTTTGATTCATAAGGCAACCCTTGGTATTATGCCTTCCTTTATCTTTGTAAATACTGATACATAAAAGATTTACTGACACAGAAATTACCTGTATTTGAGAATGGTCTTTGCAGAGTTACAGACTATTTAGCTCTAGATTAAACATTTGTAAGGCCAAAGAATTAGAATTCTCTATTACCAAAGAATAGAAACCTAGTTGAATGGTTGGGTTACTTCTCTGCTGATGGTGTTTTTTGAAACAGGACATTTAAACATTGAGGAGCCCAGTACCTTGTGCAGATTATATTCAGATTGGGCAGCCATTCTGCACTAAGATGCACACAGTTTAAATTTGATCATAGTAAATTGGTTTGGGTCATAAATTACCAGGGAATTTGAATTGAAACCTTTTCATATTAGGAACTAAGAAAGACATGATGAGGCAATATGTAAGAATAGCCCTTCATAGAAGTATTAAAGACCCACAAAGTTCATGATGACCTAAGGAGATGGTTTCATGACTGGGATTTTCAGTTTGCATTCTTTGCCTCACTTCCTAGTCACAGTCCTCTTAATTAGACTTAGTCGTGATCCTCTATGAATTGCTAGAGACCCAACTGAAAATGGTCAAGCCAAAATAAGTTGGTTTTGCTCCTACCACTGGCTAGTACATGTTTAAGAATGAATCCAGCTTTTTGTAGTTACATTTTTGTAACAATTTTCACTGAGATCATAAAAATGTCAGGAATTTACTTCAGGTAGAATTCTGTTCCATGAATACTCAGTCTTGGTTCTTGCCCATATACCTTCATCCGTTACAGATGGAGTAGTTTAGTACTGGATGTCTATTCTTGCAGAATGTTTTATTGTGACTTATGCAAGTTTTCTAAAGAAATAAAAATCACCTTTCAGTTTTTGTGGCCAATTTTGCATATGAGTTCTTTTGTGAATCCTGTGATAATGTTGGGTGTCCAGTGCCCAAGAATTTGACTTCTGAGCAATGCTTATCTGCATACAGAAAAGAGTTACTCTAAAATGGCCTGCTATATTCCACAGGCTGATACTCACTTTTTTGTATCAGCTTGCACTATTTCCTCTGAAGAATATGTCCAGGTGGAAGTGGTTTTTGATTTTCTGAATACTTAAGTGTTACCTTTAAAGGTATCACCTGCAGAGTTGAGGTAGTTGCATATGAAGAGTCTTTGAGATGTCTGTTCAATGTATTCTAACTATCAATCACATTATCAGTGAAGAAAATATTAAATAAAGAATTAAAATACCTTGCCAGAAGAGAGGAACTGTTTGTAGCAAGAAATTGCTGTGAGACGTAATTGATAGAATACGTGAAAAATAATGGTCGGAGTCTAACAAATGCCTATTTCAAATTCCATAAGACATTGAGAAGACTGATGAATAGCTTTCTTGGCATTATCCTGTCTGCTACGGTGCCTTCTCGGATGGCTTCTCCTCAGACCCTGCTTGAGCCCAGGCTGGCTCGCAGCCACCTTTGAGGGGCAGATGTCTGGGCACCAGAGCACCAAACGTCTTTCCACAGAAGAGCTCGGGCACTCCGGCGACTCTGGAGCCACTAGTTAGGTGGTAACGCCCTGCCACACACCTCGCAAGAGGTTTCTTGAGTGTGATCAGTTCGCCCTTTACCTAATCAGCACTCCAGGATGAAGGACCTGTAACTACTGCTTGCTAAAGGAAGCAGAAAATGTCTCTCTGAGTAGGTAGAACAGAGTTCAGTTTATTGGGGGTTTGGTCCCAACGGGAGCCTACTGCAGAGAGCACCCAGGACCCTCGGGCTCGACCTTTTCTAGGGGGTGTGATTGAGGGGAGGGGAAAGGTAAAGGACCAACTAGGAACAAGGGAAGGTGGGATCTGGAGGTAACAGACAGGGGCAGAAGCCAGAGGCCTTCTACTCAACCCTATCCAGGACCGAGTAACTTCGGATTGATAGGGAAAGGACTAGAAGAAGGGGGGAGCTGGGATACAAATACGGAATAGGGAAGGAGGGGTCCGAGGAGGGGATACAGCTGAGGGCAGGGATAACAATTTCAGGAGTAACCAAGTGGAAAAGGTGGGGAGAGACTAGAGCAGTCTATTTACAGATAGTGTATATAAAAGTTAACAAAACTATACATCAAACCCTTATAAATGTATAAAACCATAAGAAGCACCGTCACACCTGTCAAAAGATGTGTTGCTAACAATGTGTGTATATATGAATTTTTTAAAATATTAAATATTTCCTTTTAAACTAGACCCCTGTGGCTCAGATAGATGAGCTATGTAAAGCCTAATTATTTCTGTTGACTGAAGAAGAATTGAAGCATACAGGTCTTAGGAAGTGAACATAACCACTTGCAGGGCAAGATGACTGCCTGTAAAATGTTGACTACTTGTAATGTTACAGATTCTCATAGCAAAAAAATAGCATGCAGTCTTACAGTGTTGGAGTCTAATGTGTGGCAAAAATGCAAATAGCCACACACAGTTTTTAATAGCCAAAAACTGTCCGAATCCAGGGTTGAAGGAGACATTTTAGAAACATTCTTTCTGCTGTTAACAGATATGGCACACCTAAACTGCTGGAGCTCTATTGTTAAAAAATTATTTTAGTTGGGTTTTTTGTTTGTTTTTTTTTTTTTTATTTGTTGTTTGGGATTTTTTTGTTTGTTTACTTTAGATTCATATTCAGAAGGGACCAGCAATTTATTATTTTTGAAAAAATACCTTATCTGGTAAATTACTATGAAAAAATTAGAGTGTTAGTTTTAGGAATCACCTTCCTTTGAGAATTGTACTTTCTAAGCTTCAATCTGTAAGTTCTTTGCCTTTTATTCTGATTATCTACTAGGTTTGAGTTTATCCCAAAATGTAAAAATTTCTTGTTTATCTTTCTTATAAACAAGACACTGTTTATGTAATTCAAAAGCATTACAAGGAAAAAGTCTATAAAAAGCCAAACTACATCTTCCTGTTGTTTACATGGAGAAGTGCCTTTATTTCATGCACTATATAAAGCCTGGAAGAGTTCTTAGCTCTAGATAAATAAATAAATTTATAGGAATACTTCTGAGCTTCTATGGGAATGCTTCTAATCATTCTTTGTGAAGTCTTCTAAATTGGAACAAACAAATGAAAAATTGTAGGATGATAATGACCATGTATTTGTTATCTGTGCTATGAAAAAAAGTAACAATGTGATTTTTCTCTGTTTTTATTTCTACCAGAGGTTTTGTCCTGGACTAAGGACATAAACTACAAACAAGATATAAATTTTTTGTATGTGTATAAATGTATATACATATTCATATAAATTCATAGTATATGAAAAAAAAAAGTGTATATAAAAATTAAATATTTTTAAATACAAATTTTGTATTCCATAGCAGAGATACTTTCGTCATCCTAGAGTTTTAAAACATAATTTGGATTTCTATTTCAGTTTGTGGCTTATTAGGTGGACCTTACTTATTTTTAAAATTGCGTGGTATGAATTTTTAGCTTCCACGTTAATATTTTAAGTAGGTTTATGCACTCTGTACATAAAATAATGCCATTTTAGGTTAATTACATTTTGGAGCTACATATTGGATTTCAAAATACGGAGAATCGATGTTGAGATTGTAAAAACTGTAGAGTTCTCCAGTAGGTCTGTGTGGCAGATTTCTTTAAAAAAAGAACAAAAACCAAAAGCAAACAACAAAATAACATACAATTGACATTTCAGATTTTACGTATGTCTACTGTAAAATTGACTATATTGACTATATTCATTTGAAAATAAGTCTAACAATTCAATGTAAAAATGAGACTAATGTGAGGCTGGCTAACATGCTAAGCGAATTTTGGAAAAACCTATTATGTACACTTTATTTCTGCTAAAATAATTCTAACTCAAAGTTTTACTTTTAGAGTTCAAAAGTATACTTTAGTGCACCTTATATAGATAATTAGTATGTTACCCTACTAGCATTTTGATTCTTCATGCTGATACATTTCATGTAGTTCATCAAGATACACTCTGTTTATTTCAGGTATCTGCCATGACATGTTTATACTCAGTTTGTTAAGGCTTGGTACCTTTAATTCCTCTAATTCATTAGATCACAAGATTTGAGTCTTTGTCCTTTTAGCTTTCCTTGGTTTCCATGGAAGCTGAAGGATAATATGAGTCTTTGTTTTAAAATTCTAGTCAACATCAAAAGTCTTGCGTGTATGAAAATGACATTCTGTATAGAACCGTGTTCTTAAGCCAGCAAATTTCCTAATTAGGTAAAATTGATCTATCAGAGACAAGTCCTTTTCATGGCATTCCTTTCAAAGAAACAAAAACAAACCCCAAAAATTTAAGTTATATTTCCAAAATGGCATTTAATACCTGTAGGTTGTTTGAAGATTTTATCATGTAATTATAATTTTTCTGTGATAACAGTTCGACAGCAAAATACCTTTTTCTTTTTTAAATCTGAGATTTCGAGGAATGCCCTTGAAGGTACCCTTTACTATAAATATATTCTTATCAAATTATCAAACACCTTAATATTTTCAAGCACTGTATATTCTCAGAAACAGATGGAAAATGTCTTGTTTTGAGTGCCATAATTGTAAATATTTAAATTTTTTATTATATTTTATTTTAGCCAGAAAGTGAAATTTCTACCACAGTAGAAGATTACAGTTCTGAGGTAAGACTGAAGTAATGCTTTTCCTAACTTTTCTTTCAACCTTTTCTGTTACATGTTTACAGCAATGCTGTGCATAGTTTTTCAAAAAGAGAAGGAACAAAAGAGCAGATGTGGCATTATAGACAAAGCTGTTGCATGTTATTACTGATATGATTAATGTACCATTAAAGCAAGCATTATGTCAAATACATAATGGGATGGCTGCTGTAATAAATAATGCAGTAGATACATAAACTGTTGTAACAATGTAATCCTTAAGGTTGTATTAATGCTTCGTATTGCCACTGGAGTAGTAGCTGTGCATAATTTCTACTAATTTTCTGTGGGAAAGTATTTAACAAGTCAATTACATTTTAATGAGTTTCAAAACCAGCCTTGCTCAGCAACTGCCTGAGTGTCAGTCTGCTGGTGGGAGGTGGTGAGTGAATGTTGTTTGGATGTTTTGTTTTCTTTCACTTATTAAGCTGTCTTTATCTCAGTCCATGAATTTTTGTTTCTTTTTCCCTTCCAATTCTCTCCTCAATCCCACTGGTGGGGGAGTAAGTGACTGTGTGTGGGGCTTAGCTCTAGCCAGGGTCAACCTACCACATTGGCATCTATAACTCTGTCACATTGAAGGGTAGTAGCATATATGAAACCTTGGTCCTTTCAAATAAAACAGTTTGTTATGTTTGTAATGAGTAAATTATATTATGCATAAATGCTGGTAAAGAACATCCTTGCAGAAAGTAGCCATGGAATATCTGAATACAGTAAACATTGTTTCTAGTTAAAAAAAAAAGAATTTTTCATGTCTCAATTACTTTCTGTAAGGACAATCAGGGTTTTGTTTTGTAGATCTGTGTGCTAAACCCTTTAAAATACACCTCGGCATCTTCAGCTTAGCAACAAGTAAGAGGGGGTGAAGTAATCAAATGAGTGTCATTGCTGAAATACATTTGGTTTAGAATACTTTATTCCTCTTGATTTAGTCTTCTGTAAGAGAAGATGACTGTGCATTTGTTCCATGCTAGTATTATAACTGCTACTGTGAAGCCTAAGGAATATACATAGCAGACAGTATGTCCCTGACCTGTCACACTGCATGGTGCAAAAGGAAAATCATGACTGCAGTGGGCAGTTTAGGCATGCCCTGAAAATGGGAAAGACTTTTCTTCCTCAACAAATGACCTGTCTTCACTTTCTTCTTCTTCCAGCCTATTCTCTTGATCAACTCTCTATCTGTTTTGTATCTCCTAGTTTTTTGTAAATTCATCCCTATCTGTAATGGCTCCCATCAATCTTTTCACCTTCCCTTGCCCATCTCCTTTTTCTCCTTGCTTGGTTCCTTAGCTCTGTCTTTGCAGCCATTTTTATACTTCCTTTGCCTTCCTCAGTCATTCTGAAGTCTAGTTTCTTTCCCAGCCTTTCCAACTTACTCCAAGCATTGTTCTTCCTTCTTTCTTATTTTAACGTTTTTTTTCTCCCTCTCCCTTGAAAACCATTCTCTTTAATTCCCTGTTCTAGAGTCAGAGTCCTCCTAGTGTTCAGCTCAACTTCTCCTAAGATACAAGCAGTAGCTTTTCTGTCCAGCCTCTCTCATCAGATCCTACTTATAGTTTCCTTCCTAGAGCTGGGCTCAGCCTTTAGTTGAATGCTTTTCCTGTCCCTCTGTTGTCCAGTTTGACCCTTTTTCACCCACTTCTTCCTCCTGCCCTTGTTTATTAGCACCCTCACTTTCTTCTGGTGCGTTGGTAGAAGGCACTTGGGAGTAAAAGTGAAATTAAATGTTTCCTCATATTCATTATTGGTTACCTTCAAATACAGAATACTGAAACATGTGGACTCTTGGTCTGGTCAATTGCATTCATTCCTGTGGCATGTTTTTTGTGATGCAAATTTTTAAAAAGTACATCTGAGATTGGCACTTTTGGAATTGAAGATTCCAGTAAAGCTGCTAGGGAGTGCTGTAAATGAAAGAAAGAGATAAATATTTTTGTGAAAGGATAGCTTCAAGAGATTGAAGCAAAGTCTACGTGGGGAAAAAAAATCAATTTAAAGATTGGATAATATATGGTTTATTCTGTCCAAGGAATTCAAGTTGCGAGGAACAAAAAGAATCTGACTTTGCTTTCTGTACTGTAAGATGATAGGGCAGTACGTGCATACAGTTTGCCATTGAGTATAGCATACCACATAGTTGAACAACTGTTGTGACCTTTACTGCACCTTTTTAGAATATGCCTCACCATGGTATGTGATTACTTTTAAATGGAATTTGCAGTATGTGAAGAATGAACCCTTGAAAACAGTTGACAATATCATTGGATGTTTATGTATGTATTTTTACGAGTGAGACATATTACATATATAATGCAATATGACTATGAAATTTTGATCACTTCTGAGGTGGTAGGCAGAAGTGTTGAAGCCTGATTGCAAAAGCTCAAGAAAACACATCTTTGCACAAGGCAACAGGGTACAGAAAAGATCTGATACAATGCCTCATGGTAGTTGTGAATGTGTTCCAATTTTAATGTGTTTTGGGTTTAGTATCAGTTAAGTTCAAAGCTCTCATTTTAAAATCAGATTTCACATCTAAATGCTTAACTTTACTGTACTTCAGTCTTCAAAGATTTCTATAGGTACCTGCAGAGGATATTGGGGAGCAATTTTTCAGATACTCAAGAGTTACTGTAAGACTGCTTCCAGAATGCTCCTTTTAAAAATTGCAGATTTCCTTAAAAATGCAATGCCAGATGCATTTCTAGGCACTTCTCATTCCTGCAAAAAAACTTTTTGCCTCTGTGAGAGTTGTTTTCGAAGACATAAACAGGCAACACAAAACTTGTGAATAGTAACATGATACTGGATCTGGTGAAGAACAAGCTCAAGTGATTGGAGTTGCTATCTTAATAACTAGTTTTTAATTCTAGCTCATTACAACTGGTTGGTATCTTAAATGGGGAGACAACTTGCTTAGGTATGCATATATTTTAGGAACTGAAATATGTTCAATATTTCAATATGTTTCATATCAGCTGTAGTGTTACTTTATTGTTATTAACTTTGCTTACGTTCATAGCCACACTGTAAATAAAATGATCTGAAGTCTTTTCAGTTGAACAAGACAAGTATCAGTTAAATTTTGTCTGTAACAATATAATTATGAAGTTGTATAAAATTTTGAGCTTATCTTTTTTACCTATACATGACTTCCTTTTCAGAATAAGAAACCACACATTTGTAGAAACAGGCCTATTGAACCATCTTTTTCCTCACTGATTAGAACATCTGTATTATTTTCAATGGTTTTTGCAAGAAATGAAGTTGAAGTAGAGGTTATCATGCTTTGAATTGAAATAGGTCATAAATAGTTTGTTTTATTGTAGTTGATAAAGTAAGTCAGATGTTTTTAATTATTCAGCCCCTTTTCTTGAAGAATTGGATAAAATTTGGTGATAAGTATTTCAATCTTTAGGAGACTTATCAGACAGACAATTACAAGCCAATACAGTTGTCTGAGAAAAATTTAAGGAACCAGTGCATGTTCATTTAAGAGTTCTTGTCTTGATGGAAATTTAATGCAAATACAGTCTCTTGTTCAGTTTTGTTCTGCCAGCTTTCTAATACCTACACTACCAAGGTAGTAGCCAAACTGAAGACTGATAAATCTTTCATATGAGCTTGTCTTTTGGGACAAATTATTCAGTTTGAGCAAGAATGACACCTACTTGCATAGTCTTAAATTAAATTATAGTCGTGGTTAGCTATGCAAG
>WEIV01001970.1:2649-18176 GCA_013390005.1 Calyptomena viridis
TCTACTAAAATTATAATTTTTACGATTTATCAACAAAAGTACTTTTTTTATTCTGGTAGCTTTGGTCTACATTGGTAATATTAGTACTTTTTAAATAATAGGAAAAATTAATTTTAAAGCAAAAGTGATGTTTTTCATAGGCATAATCTTTTGAGAGAAATACTTCTATTTCCATATATTTCTGAAGAAAACTTGTATTGCAAACCATTATTTTCTTCAATAATTTGCAGACTGCATAAACAAACTTTGCATTATTTATTAGTTCTTACTGAAAGTTTANTTAATTGCAGTACAAATTACAATGACCTTCTTGCAGTTTCCATCAAAAAATTCAATCTCCATATCTCATACTTTGAATGTTGATGTAAACTCCTACTTATAAGGAAGCACAAATTAAAAATTCATCTCATAANTCAGCCAATTGGTTCTATCATTCTTGCTTATATAATAACATAATACCAAAACACTGTAAACAGTTATTTGAATGCTGCCTGTATCATACAATAATTTTCGTTTAAGCTTCACTGCCTCATAATAGCATTCAACAGCAAGGGGAGCTCTAAGACAGGTTGGAGTAAACTGAGAAACTCTTGAGAGAAGATTAGAAATACAGACAGGAAAAGACAGAGTTTGAAGAAAAGATTTGGGACTGGGGAGGGACATAGCTTTTATTCACCATAAGTGAGGCAGCCAGAGGTGTTTACGCAGCACATGAAAAAGAAAAAAGTGCAGGAGATTATGAGAAGCAGCCAAGTGACTAAATAGAAGTGATCCAAGCACTTTTAAAAAATCAAGCTCACATCTCAAGCGAGATGTGCCAATACTTAAGAAAACCTCTTAGAAATGATATGATGTGTAGTAGTTGAAAGAAATACTAGATTGATCTATATGAGATACAATAGCACCTATAAAATACATATATAATTTACATTAAGTTGAGAAAAAGGTTGTGTGAAGGTATGTTATACTGAATTTTACTGCAAGGCATGAAGATGGTACTAAGTAGTTTTGTCTGCATGGAAATAGTATTGAACTGGTTCATTTTCACAGCATTCTTTGTATTAAGTTCAAGATGGTAACTTCTGACCCAAATTAAGAAAAGTATGTGATCCGTAAGGAATAGATTTGTAATAGCCTATTAGTTATCATTGTCATTGAGGGTCAAATTGAAAGATTTTATGAATGCCTTCTGTTCTTTAGATCTATATCTAGCGTATAAGTAAATGAATAGTAGAGCACTGTGAAATATTGATTATACATAATTATTTGACATATACTGATTTAGAATTTATTTTCCTCATCCAGCAGAAGAAGCTTTATTTCCAGCTACTGTAACCTGTATTGTGGGATGTAGCAAGTACGTCTTTCCTCATTAAAGGCTGCTTTGCTCACAAAGATCACATACTTGTGCATATGAGAAATATATAAGTAGAGATATTTGTTATATGACTGTATTGGTAAACAAGAATCCTTATTGCAACATATTATTTTATATATATTCTGGATGCAGGAGGCAATTTTTTTAAGGCGAGCAAGACAATGGATAGCTACATCAGAAGCAGAAAGGAATATATAGCTCTATCCTGTTTCAGTACTTGAATCATGAATTAATCCCAGTGATGAACATTTACACTGTAGACTGCTTTGTTACTAGGTCATAGTAGATGAAACTTCTGAGTTTGATGCAGCATAAATGTACAGAATTGAAAACTTGAGTCCTTTTCATAAAGATTGACAAAATTAATCAGAAATTGAGAAACCAATTAACTTAGCAAACATAAGTTGTTAGAATGCGGAATTCTGAAAAGGCTTAGTAAATTTTACCTCAGACCTTTTCTGTAACTCCTGCACTCAACTCAGGTTAAAAGGATGTCTTCGTTCTCACTCAGATTTCATAGTCCAAGCTAAATAGACCAAGATCTTTACATTTTCTTTATGCTAGACTGATTCAAAATAACCTTTTTTTTTCTTCACAAAACAAAATATATTAGTAGTGTTATCAGATTTATTTAAAGTAATGTGGAATGGATCACATCATGTCATTCATCTTAAATAACTCTTAGATTAGCTCAGTTGGCTAATTCATGGTGCCAATAACACCAAGGTTGTGGGTTTGATCACTGTAGGGGCTATTAAACTAAGAGCTGGACTCAGTGATCCTTGTGGGTCCCTGCCAAGTCAGGACATCCTGTGAAATCTGTGAAGGTGAAGAGTCCATTGAATAAAGAGAGATGTTCTGGTAGAAATCAGACTAAATCAATGAGAGTTATTAAATATTTTTCCAGTATATTTTGTAGTCCTCCCTACAGAGGTCTATCAGATCATAAATTATTTCAGTGAATATTTTTTTTAGCCCCAATGTATATTATTAAAATACTTACTAACCTTGTCCCTGCAGCTAAAAAGATTATGATAACTGTACTAAAATTAGTTGAGCATACTATATGCTAATGACCAGACTTGCCCTTCTTACACTGTTTATGCTTTTGTTTATATTAAAGAATGTTTTTTGCTCAAGAAAAGAATTCTCTTAGTTTCGTATTTTAAAATTACAAAACTATTTTTTTTTCTTTCTTGGCTATTAGTATTCAGTTTTGGCAGAGTGACAAAGCAAATTTGGTTAAAAAGTCAAGTTGCAAGTAATGAACAACAAGAACAAATAACAAATCCTAATCAAAATAAATTTGTCTCATATTCAAGTCAAATATTTATTTAAGGAAACCAAACATCCTCTGCAAAATATTGTGTACAGTGCTATTTAAAGAAAAAAGAATGTTCTGTCAAAAGGTAGGAATGACTTTACAGAGAAGATGAGTGTTTTAAACCATGGGAATTATTAAGCAGAAATGGCTAACACTATTCTTACAGTACAGAAGTTTAAGTGGTAAGCTGGATCAAAAGATTCAGTGAGATGAATTTCCCCCCATTCCCCCAGTGAAACCTGTTATAAAGAAATATACCTATAAATTTATATAAGAAAGTATACCACTTTCTTGCAGTTAATCAGGAATAGAACATTTTGGGCTAATATTTCTATCTACTACAGTTTCTTAGCTACTAGTAGTTTCTGACAGATACTGTGCATTGTGACATAAAGAAAATGCTTATGGTGAGTTTATCTGTAATTTTATTATTTATTTAGAATGTATATACCACAAAAAATAATTAGACCCATGCCAATTTGTGCCACACGAGAATGTTTCAGTGAATCCCAGTTCAGAATGATCAAATATATGTGTGATATAGCCATCACAGAATAACAGAATATGCCAAGTTGGAAGGGACCCATAAAGATTATTGAGTCCAACACCTGGCCCTGCACACAATTCTCTGGAAGAGTCACAACATGTGCCCGAGAGCATTAGGGAGGATGTGCTAGTCACAATATATTGTGTTGATAAAATGAAATTATCTGTGAGACATTTCTAGGAAAATGCACAATATTCTTAGTGATCTGAGGTATCAATTAATGAAGATCTTACCATCTATTCTTCAGGTCTGACTTATCACAGAATTAAATTTGGTCTTCATGAAACTTTGATGATTACATCAAAAACATTCTTAGACCAAGATTGTTTTTTTTGATTGATCATATTCTTTAACTGTTTTGGGGTTGTTTTGTTATCCTGTTTTGTTATCCTTTTGTTATCTCTATTGAGAATACAGAAAAGATAAAAATTCATTAATATTTCTTGGTAATATTTTGACTGAACTAGATTTTGTAATAGATGAGGATTTACTTTACCTTCTCCTTGTTTCCTGATCATAGAAAATATTCTTATAAATCGGAGCAGTAGCAAATGTAATTAATCAACTTATTCTGGAACTCTCATCACTCTGGTGTGTTGATTCAAACACATTTCCAAAAACCAAAAGACTGAACATTGTTGTTATTAAATGTCAGCAATCTGTTGACTTCATAAATATTTTGTTAATTTATTTTAGATTTCCATTGATGTAGTTCAGCATGTAATTTTACTTCAGAAGGAGTGCACAGAAGAGGGACTGATATTTTTACAATGTTTTTAATATAAAAACTTGAAAAAAAAATTAAAATAGTCTTTCAATCATGGTTAGATTCCCAACCTGACACATCTAAATTTAAACATAAATACATTGAGACACAGTAACACTGTGACCTATCCTTCATGAAGGCCGTTAAGGGTTATGAAAATGTTGACAAATATTTTAGTTATGAAAAACAAACTGAATGTGACAATGTGTGGATTCAATCAAAACCAAGGAAGTTAAAGAGGAATATAGTTCCCTGTGAGCTGTGTTACTAGGTTGAACCATGTCTGGGTTCGAAATTCACTGTAAAGGTGAGGGAAAAAAATTGAAAGTCACTTTAAATTTCCATTTGAGACTTTTAAGCTTAATTCAAGCTTAATTTAGCCTTTTAATTTCCACAATGTATTAGTGTGCTAATTTCACTGGCATACTACAAGGTCCAGATAGTTTTTTATCACAGGCTGGTTGTGTTATACATAACCAGGAGAGAATGATTCATTATGAAGTTCTATGTACTTTTATATATACTTTTTATGAGAGCATGTAGTGATTGGACAAGGGATAAAACAAAAAGAGCGTAAATTAGATGAGAAATTAGGAAGAAATTCTTTGCTGTAAGTAGAAGTTATTGGGAATGAAAGGGCTGAGAACTTTTGAAGAGGACAACTCACTAAAGACAATATATTGATAAACATTCAGAAATTTCTCATCTTTGTCTTTTTTACTTTCTGGAAGTTACTGAATGCAAGTGTACTACTGTATTTTTCCCTCTGCTTTCAACAGGCCAGTTGGAGTGTAGTGTCTAGTTCTGGACGCTCCAATACAAGAAAGATATGTACCTACTGGAGCAAGTACAGCACAGGTTCACAAATATTGTTAAGGGTCTGGAGCATTTTTTACAAGAGGAAAGGCTAGAAGAGGTGGAACTGTCCAGCCTAAAAAAGAGTGGTCTCAGGGAGAAGCCTATCAGTGTGTTCTATTCATTGAAGTGAGGGATTTTTCGTTGCAACAATAGGCAAATTTAATCATAAGTTTATGCAAGAGGAGAAATAAACTGAAGCACTAAAAATTGAATTCTTTATGTGTTTCCTATCCACAATAATAAATGAAATATGGTGAAGTTTTCAGGTTTTTTATATTTTTTGCCTTTGGATATTACATATTTATGAGAGTTGTATATTTTTACCTCAAATTTCAACTCTTTAGTATATGGCAATGTTAGCTTTTTCAGTGTTATGACTGGGAAATTAAAAGAATTCACTAAAAGCATTCACTACCTGTATGCCTAATTGAAGTGTCTCATGAGAGAATAACAAATCAATGTGTTTTATCCTGTGGGATGTGTAACCAAACAAGAACAAGCAGTGCTATTATAGTTAAGTGACTAATAGTCTAAACTACTACTATCTGTTTACTCCAATAATATTGACCTCATGTAGTCTGACTGTGTCCCTAACTCTTAGATTATATAAAAAAAAATAATTAGAGTGAAGAAATATGTTTACTTTAATAATGGAATCCATCTCAGATACATTTGTATTAAGCATTTTGCACCTGAATCTAAGCCTTGTTAGCATAAATTTCATTAAGTGCTCTTCTGCTTTTGTGCCAAAGAGAATCAGAACATATTTTGGATTTAGCAGTAAGTTTGCATTGCCAACTTATAATATATAATAAAAATGCTGAAAATAAGCAGGTCTGGAATCAATAACTAGGAAAAGGATATAGCATTGATGAAAAAATTGAAAACAATGATGACAAGCTATTTATATACAAGTTCACTCTTCCACATCACAAAAGATCGTGAAATATTAAAGAAACAGGGCTTAACATCAGTGGAACAAAAGCAATCAAAATAATTACTTATAGGCTTACAGTAGTGGGTTTGTTTTATTTGTTTGTTTTTTTGCTGCTACCGTGCCTTCTCTGATGGCTTCTCCTCAGACCCTGCTTTAGCCCAGGCTAGCTCGCAGCCACCTTTGAGGGCCACGGGGCAGATGTCTGGGCACTGGGGCACCAAATGTCTCTCCACAGAAGAGCTCAGGCACTCCGGCGACTCTGGAGCCACTAGTTAGGTGGTACGCCCTGCCACACACCTCGCAAGAGGCTTCTTGAGTGTGGTCAGTTGGCCCTTTACCTAAACAGCACTCCAGGATGAAGGACCTGTAGCCACTGCTTGCTAAAGGAAGCAGAAAATGTCTCTCTGAGTAGATGAAGCAGAGTTCAGTTTATTGGGGGTTTGGTCCCAATGGGAGCCTACTGCAGAGAGCACCCAGGACCCTCGGGCTCGACCTTTTCTAGGGGGTGTAATTGAGGGGAGGGGAAAGGTACAGGACCAACTAGGAACAAGGGAAGGTGGGATCTGGAGGTAACAGACAAGGGCAGAAGCCAGAGGCCTTTTACTCAACCCTATCCAGGACTGAGTAACTTTGGATTGATAGGGAAAGGACTAGAAGAAGGGGGGGAGCTGGGATACCAATATGGAATAGGGAAGGAGGGGTCCGAGGAGGGGATACAACTGAGGGCAGGGATAACAATTTCAGGAGTAACCAAGTGGGAAAAAGGCGGGGGGAGAGACTAGAACAGTCTATTTACAGAGAGTATATATAAAAGTTAAAAAAACTATACATCAAACTCTTATAAATGTATAAAACCATAAGAAACACCGTCACAGTTTGTTTTATAAGAGCTGTAGCTTTTTCTCCAGTCTACTGAAAAGTTATGCCAAGTTGCTTCTAAGATTCAATTACTGACTATGTGAACAGCTAACTGAATTTGACAGTGCTTAGTAGCACTTTCCAGTCGCTTGTCAGTGTTGGGGTTTTTTGTTTATATTTTTCTGTAAGAGTTTTTCTGAAGTTTGTGGTATGATTAAAATTTGGCAGGCATTTGAAAACAATTTCTGGAATTCAATCAAAGGCAGCAGGAGACCTGCATTCATGATCAAGGAGCTCTTGACTATGCTGCGGTTCCCGCGGTAGGTGTGGGGTGCTTGAAGGTGAAAAGCCCCTCTGTTGCAGAGGGTGCACCGACAGCACCTAAGGGAGATGAAGACTGCACCAGCCCCTGTTGGTCCTTTACAGGCAGTTGCTGCATTGACCCTCACCGACCCTTTTCCGGGCATGTGGCTAGTGGCAGGCAAAGAGACAACAGGCAGTCTTTGAAGGTTGACAGGATCCGGGTTTATTGAGACCCTGAGAGCAACATGCCCTCAGAGCCTTTTAGCCACAAAGGGAGGTAACCAACAAAGACCTTGAACACCAGCTGTGCTCAGGTTTATAAAGGGAGGAGGGAACTAGGGGAGGAGAAGGGAAAGAGCCAATGGGGTAAAGGATGATATCATTAGGAAACCAGGGGCCTACTACTCAAGCCAGCCAGCTACCAAGTAGCAGGGAACAGTCTTGAAGGGAGGAGGGGTAGGGTTACATATATGAGATGGTTCTAGAAGGTACTACACGTATAAGGAGTGTTTAGGGGAGGGGTGGAAGGTGGGATTACAACTGAGAGGATACAATTTCTGTGATAAACCAACCCCAATAGGGGTAACAGAACAAACCATTATACATATAAAGAATAAAGGGAATAAACATAAATCATGCACCGCCACAGACTTAACTCAGATATATGAAGGAAAATATAAAGAGGTAGAAGCAGGGACTGGTAGCCCAGAAGAAGTATGGAGATGCTGTCCAGTCCTGTGAGGATGGGGTTGAAAAAGCCAAGGCTAGTCTGAGATTAAATCTGGTGAAAAAAGACACCAAACTGGATTCTACAAATACTCAAGTTTCAAATATGTAATTTTATGAAAATACTTGAAAAGCTGGGAGAAAAAAGATTGTGACAACAATATTATTCTGAGAACCTAATTCTTTCCTTTCTTCTTTCCTTCTAATTTTCTACCTGCCTTAAACAGATTACCTCTATTTTGTTCCTGAAATATGTTCTTGAATTATTCCCCCTGCTTACCAATCCTTCTAGAGTCCCATTAGAATTGAGGTGGGTTTTCAAAATACTTCTGAAGTGAAGAAGGAACTTTGTCTTGCAAGATAAGTTCAGAGAGGATAGATTTTGTTTGAAAGCTATCCTCTAGAGATGTATCAGACGTAAATTATAATGTATACAACACTGTGTTGTAGATACATTGAGAGACATAGTAGTCACTTCAAATAAGAAGGCCTGATACTCTGAGAAACACAAAAAATAATGTTATTTGGTAACTGTGATAAACTCCATTTTTACTGAATGCAGAAAAGATCCAGAAAAAACCTTGAAATCTGGGAAGCAGGTAGGTCAAAATTAGGAGGAATATTATTTCTTTAATTTATGGAATCATGCACTAATTTGTGTCTTATGGGAACTGGGGTCATCTAATCTAACATCCTCCTCAGATTGCTCAGGACCTTGTCTAGGTGAGTTCTGAGCACCTCCAAAAAAAGGAGATCCCAAAACCTTTCACAACTTTTTGAAGCAGCCTGTTCTAGTGCTTGATCACGATTAGGGAGAAAAAGTTTCACCAGAATATCTTCTGGTGCCTGTTGACCTTTTGTGATATATTCATCTCCTTGACTACAAGAGTGCGGGAAATCCAAACAGATTCAAGTAACAGAAGAGGAATCTTGATCCAAACTGGATCCTTTTTGTAAGTGTTCACTTGTGTAAGTGGAGAAGAGAGCAGGGAGAAAGAGGCAGGAGAGAGCAATGTTGGTGAAGAAGAAATGGCTGAACTTAGCAGTATGTTTCAAATACATTCGAAAACATATAATGGTTTATTCTTCTGGTAACCCTACAAAAGCCTAACTATACTTTTGAATAATCACTTTATTCTCTCATTAAACAAGACTGTTATTATTTTAAAGACTTCAAGAGAAAACTGGCTGTTTCTCTTTGTCCTTTTGCTATTAATTATATTGCAAAGGCAACTTCATTGCAGTCAATGTCCCAAGAATGTTGCTTTGTAACTTTTGCTTAGCCGTGTATGTTTTCTCCTATAGGTCAGTATGTTAAAGGTAAGAATAAGGTGTAGAAATGTCTTTTTTTTTTTTTTAGAGATTACACTTCAAGAGCAAGAAGCAAAACATATTTAGTGGCATTCTTCAACAGCAATTTGTTTTATGAGAAAACTGGCATTGATTTTTCTCACAGATATGCCTCTCTCTTTCTAGCCTTCCATAAAAATCAGTACCACTAGCTAAAGAATTGAAGAGGGAAAGCAGAATATAAAATAATATCTATTCCAGTATCATTATACCAATATAAGTATCTATTTCCTTCAGTATCTATTCCATTTCGATTAAAGTATAGGGCTTTAATATTTACTTTCTGTGACAGGTGATAGTGGTTTTTTAAATGGAAAATGTGTACTGTGTTAATTTGGAATTTCCACTGCTAAAACAGATTGTTGCTGGTCTTATTCATTTATTATTTTCTGCATGGCAAAGTGAAAATTTTTCTCCAGACATATAAACTTTTGATACCTAAAATACAAAGCTTAAATAGAACAGTATACTTTAGCAATATTTGTGGAACTTGCAACTTTCAAGACTCAAATTTTAAACACAGAAATATTTTGTTAAGAAACTAAAATGAGAAATATTTTTTTGCATCAAATTGAAAATTTTGGTTTTCTAGCCATAAAATATTTTTCATCCATTCTGTAAGATATTAGACTTCGTTTTCCTTTTACCATATACTTTCAAATATTGCAAGTATGTTTTTCCATTCTCTACTCACTTAGGTTTTCTAGTGAAAAATACTCATAATGACATCTGTTTTCCAGTAGATAAATATGAGCTATACACCTAGTCGTAAATGTGTGTGTGTATAAATATATTTTATCTATGAATGGGGAAATGAAAAAGGGATCTAGGGTTTAAACTGTAACCAATATGATTTTTTCTGTACTCTTTCAAGTGAAAATGAAGCTAATATTGAAAGTCTCTGTTTCCTTGCTTTTTTTTTGTTTCTTTTATAATGTTCCACATACCCTTACAAAACATTCAAGGATAAAGGAATATTAGCACATAAAAATGGGAAAAATAACTTTAAAAAGAGAAAATTAAACAATAGGAGGAGTAGCATAGCATCAGCTAAATTTTATGAATTAAAACTACTTACTTTATTTTGAGATACCAAATTTAATATCTACTTAGAATTTTTAACCACATAACTCATCTGAATACTTCACATAATTTTCGGGAGTGTTAGGAATCTGAAATTTTAACAGGCATAGATTATGTTGGAATAGGGAGGAGAAAAAACTCCAAAAAACTAGAACAGTTCAACCTAATGCAACTAAATAAGTACAGAAAGCAGATAAAAAGCATTAAAAAGAGATGAATTCTGCCCTGTTATCAATATTGCAGAATATAACAATAAATATAGCTTTTTGAGGTTCTATCTCCATTTACAATCTTCAAATCTGGAACAATAAAGACTAATATGCATATAATACCATTAAAATTTCATGGGCACATAAACATAAATCCCTTGTGAAAGTCTCTGGATATCAGGAAGATAAAGAAAGAATATAAAATTTAAATAACTTAGTGAATGTCTGAAACAAATTTGTGACTATACATACTATTGGTGGTCCATTGCTGACTTGACAAATGATTCAGGATTTCTCTGTAGGTCATTAAAAGATCTTTTAATGATAACCAGAATATGATTCAGGTAGTGTGACAGCCACAAACCAACATCTTCCAAATGATAGCTTTACTGCCAGCTCTTGTTTTGATCATTTTTATTTTTGGTCATTGTTATTTCAGCTATGTCTATATGAAGTTTCTTGAATATTAATTCATAAACTGAAAACTGGTCTATGTCACATACTGAAACTAAAGTCATATGCATATAAAACTATATAATCTTATTTTAGTACCCTTCTAGAATGGGGAGTGTCCTTATAGCTCAGCTGAAAAGGAAGAGGAGCTAATTCAGCTTCTACAAATGGGAGACAAGTTTTACTCTCTGGAAAATATTGTCACTGAAGAGAAAGGGTAGAAATACAAGGCAAATATATTCCCCATACTGTGCATTTCCAGATTCTTACAATCTTTCTATTCGAATAGCCCATGATGGACTTTTGTTGATAATGTCTACCTCCTGTGAAGCCCATTGGTACTTTAGGTTTGTGACGATGGCAACTAATTCTTCAGTTTAATATGAAAAAAATTACACCTTTTTTCTTTTTTCCTTCTACTGAAAATTTCATTTAAGGACCACTCTTCTATTTTCTAAGAAATAAAATTTTGTCAGATTTCGTAATTCTGTGTGTGTCCTCATTCAGCTTTTTCCTTTTTTTTTATTCAGGTGAAAGCTCTCAGATTTTCATCAACATTCTCTACCAGTATCCATTTTTTATCATTTCTAGCTTCTTTTGTTGTACCATGTACTTCTTTTGGTGGCCAGAATTGCGTGTAATGTGATTATATATCCACGCATTTTACTTATGTTTCTTATTTTGCATTCTGTTCCATTCTTGAGGCTTCCTGACATTCTGTTTGCCCTAGGGGCTCCTTGCACAGAGAGAAAATTGCTTGACATGACTCATAGAGAATGGTGGCTTTGTATTTTGAATGCTTCTCTCTGAAAAAAAAACATCTTCTTTTTTGTGTATGAAATGAAAGAAAAATGTATTTTAATGGTTTTGGTGCTGCTATATATATATATTTATATACATTCACCTATCTATCTATCTATCTATCTATCTATCTATCTATCTATCTATCTATCTAAAGATACATAGCACAACTAGCATAAAACCTACTAGATAAAAAGTGCAAAAATTGTGAAAGAATTTATGCTCCTGAACTTTCGACAGTGCAATGAGAAGGAAGCAGTTAGGCTACACCATACTTTCCAAAACTTGTAATTCTTCTACTAAACTCTACTCCAAAAACATTAAATATGAACAAAGGATAATAAACTTGAGAGAGTATTTACATATTACAGTTCTATTTTGTGTTTAAAATAATCCATAATTTAAAACAGAAACTTTCACCTATGTGATAAAGATTGTTGTCAGTGTTTCCAGTTAGTTATCTGCTATAGAATATCATGTGCTAATAGACAGTTGTACATTGGTGACTTTGTTCTGAAATGCTTTAAAGTTAATCCTTTGTCACAGGAAAAAATTAATTTCTCAGTATCTAGGTCGTCTCTGTAATCTTTTATTATTAGTATGATTATTTTTATGCTTATATAACACATATTAAAGCAACCAAATTAAATAGCAATTTCTGAGATCTATACTGTAACGTCAAATTGATTTCATCACTGAACACTCCATTAAGAATTGCAGTGTTGGGATTTTTAGCATAATGAACCTTTTCCTCTCTTTAGATAATCTTATTCATTTTTGTAAACATTTTATATATTTTTGAGGAATTTTTCTACCCAAGGATATTAACTTTACACATTCAATTTCATGTATACCCTCTGTAATTATCCTTCTGTGGTGTATTAAGATTGCAGTTCCAGTCTCCTAAATCATAATCATGTAACATAATTGTGCAACTTGGCATACCCTGCAAAGTTCCTGATCCACTACACCATAAATTTGTCTATATAATTAATACAAATTTTAGAAATAATGATTCCATCATTATTTTTTTTATCTTTATATCGCAAGCTTATCTTTTGGCCAGACATGCTATATTTCATTTTTTCCTGGAATTCATAGATTAACCAAAACCTAAACTGCCTCTACAATAATTCCTGTGAAATTTTGTTCAAAGATTGTGGAACATCCGCACAGAGAGTAAACATTTCTGAAATGTGAATATCTGTGATTAAAAATGTTAACTAGTTCACATCAATTATATATTTTCAGAAGTTGGTTCTGAGTAATAGGTGTTTTAAGATACTCATGACCGTCAGAGATGATTTACCACATGTTCTTTGTTTTAAGTTATTTTTGTTCCTTATGTTCCATTCTCTCTTCTCATGCAGCTGTGTACAAAGACAGCCTTAAGAATGGGGAAGAAGCCTTGGTTCATTGCATTAGTTAATACGGATATGTTTGAGTTTTCAAAGCTTTATGGATTGGATTAGAGAACAGAAGTGGAGTAAGAGAATAAAGTGTGATGAAATCATGCAGACCATTCCTCAGGGGTTGGTATTGGGATCAGCGCTTTTTAACATCTTTGTTGGTGACATTAACAGAGACATTGAGTGCACCCTCAGCAAGTTTGCCAACTACACCAAGCAATGTGGTGTGGTTGACATACTGGAAGGAAGGGATGCCATCCAGAGGGACCTTGACGGGCTTGAGGAGTAGACCTGTGCAATCCTCATGAAGTTCAAGAAGGCCAAATGCAAGGCCCTGCACCTGGGTCAGAAAAACTGCAAATACCGTTTCAGAGGACAACAAATTGAGAGCAGCCCTGGAGAGGACTTGAAGGTGTTAATGAATGTTGGTAGCTCAACATGACCTGGCAATGTGTGCTTCCAGCCCCAAAAGCCAACCGTATCAAAAGTATCAAAAGCAGTGTGTTCAGCAGGTTGAGGGAGGTGATTCTGGCCCTCTACTCTGCTATTGTGAGACCCCACCTGGAGTGCTGTGCAGCTATGGGGCCACCAGCACAGGAAGGTCACCAATCTGTTGGAATGAGTCCAGAGGAGGGCCACAATATGATCAGAGGAATGGAGCACCTCTCTTGTGAAAACAGACTAAGATAGTTGGGGGTATTCAGCCTGCAGAAAAGAAAGTTTGCACGAGATCTTACAGCAGCCTTACAGTACCTAAAGGGGTCATACAAGAAAGCTGAAAAGGAACTTTGTGAGGACGCAGGCAAAGGCAGGGTTTCCTTCCCCAGTGAGTCAGCGGACAGCTTACAAGAAGGCAGACGCATGTGTTCCTCACTTTGTGAGGATGCAGGCGAGGGCGGGGTTTCCTTCCCTGTTGAGTCAGCAGACAGCTCAAAAGATATCCCTAGGGAGCATGGCGACCCAGGGCGTGGCGAACAGGAGGGAGCAAACAGGAGTGTGGCACGGCTCTGAGAGTGTGGCACGGCAGATTGCGCAGCAATTCACGCAGGCAGGGCAAGCAGGCAGAGTTGCAGGTGTTCTGCTAGTAAGGTTAGTTTGTTGTTGCTGTATTTCAGCCAGTTGGTTGGTTTTGGGGGGTTTTATTATTAATGGTTTTTACGTGATCAAAAACTGTGAAAAAAACCCGAGTGTGTGTAACCAAATGGAACCCTCCAAAAAGGATGTATCTGTACAGACCCCTTCCTGTGCAGAGTGTTTGAGCTTATCAGCAGTTCCAGGGGCAGAAGACATGTGTGAACAGCTAAATAATCTCCTTTCATTGGTGGCTGAGATAAGGAAGTGGTTGAAAGACTACAGAGTATTAGAGAAAGTGAAAGGGAAATAGCTTGGTGGAGTTCCACCCTTGCACCTTTGAGGGAGGCTCACCAGGAGTCAGAAGACTCCCATGCCTCTGACTGACAAGAAATAGGAGGGCACCTGGTTGAGGAAGGGGAACGGGTATGGGTCCCTGTTCAGGGAGGTAATAATAAAAATTCCTCCCGATCCCCATCACCAACCCAGGTACCACTTTAGAACAGGTATGAGACCCTGGATCTAGAGGGTCAGCCAGACGATTTAGAAGAAAATGATCTACCCAGTGAGCCTCCCAATTATGCTTCATCTATAGGATGGATCACCACCTCTAACATCAAAAAGGAAAGAAGGGTAGTCATAGTGAGGGACTCACCTCTGAGGGGAACAGAGGGTCCTATATGCCGACCGGACCCAACCCACAGGGAGGTCTGCTGCCTCCCTGGGGCCCAGGTACGAGAGATCACTGAGAGACTTCCTGGGCTGATTCAGCCTTCTGATTATTACCCACTGCTGATACCCCAGGCTGGCAGTGACGAGACTGAAAAGAGGAGTGTTAGGGCAATTAAAAGGGACTTTAGGGCACTGGGTCAAATGGTTGATAGGGCAGGAGTACAAGTGGTCTTTTCCTCTTTTTCCTTTGGTGGCAGAAAAATACAATGAAAAGAATAGGAGAGCCCACATTATCGACAAGTGGCTCAAGAGTTGGTGTCGTTGGCAGAACTTTGGGTTCTTTGACCATGGGACAACCTTTATGGCACCTGGCTTGTTGGACATGGATGGGTTGCATCTCTCTGTTAAGGGCAGAAGAATTTTCTCTCATGAACTGGCAGAACTCATTGAGAGGGCTCTAAACTAGATTTGAAGGTGGAAGGTGATGCAGCTTGGCTGACTGGCCCAAAGGTGGTCAGCCTGAGTTGGGGGTGAAATTGGTAGCCCAGCTGAGGTGCATGTATACATTGGCATGCAGCATGGGCAACAAACAAGAAGAGCTGGAAACATGGTACAACACCATAGCTATGATGTAGTCACCACCACAGAAATGTGGTGGGATGAGTCAAATAGCTGGAGCACTGAACTGGATGGCTACAAGCTCTTCAGAAGAGAGAAAAGGGAGAAGAGGTGGAGGGCTATCCCTTTATATTCGGGACATTTTAGATGTCATAGGTATTGAA
>WEIV01001971.1:7485-33660 GCA_013390005.1 Calyptomena viridis
AAAAAAAAAAAAATCAGGCTGGAGCAGCAATACAAGTTCAGACTACGGTACTGAAGGTTTCAACACAAAATATCCACTATGTGACAGCTGTTCCAAGAGGGAGACAACTGTTCTATCTATGCAGTTACTACAGATGCAACAGGATTATTCCATAATTATTAATACAAAAAACAGCACCTCATAGGATCAAGAATGAAAAGAAACGATTAGTGNATACTTGTCTAAACCAATAAAAACTACTTGTATCAATACATTCCTTTAAAATGCTTCTCATTCTCAACTTCTGTACTATTTAAAATTTAAACTTTATCAATCAACACTGCTTACTTAATCTAAGAGTAATAAGCTGTTTAAAAAAAAAAAAATCAGNTAAGCAAAGCAAAGAATTTACCTGATAACATTTTATTAATGTCTTGGATACTACTTAGAGGCTCTTTAGCCTGCAGTTAATGTTACTGGCCATTGCAGAACTCTACACAATCCCAACAAGTGAATCTACAGGCTAAAAGAGGAAATGGAGCATGTAAATTATCACTGTATTCAAGTGTGGCAAGAAAATGCCCAGTATGTGCAACACAGCTCAGTCACAGCTACCAGAGCTCGGTGCACATCAAACCCTTCTGTACCACAAAACCCCCAATAAATTACACCAACCTTCTGTTTGTCCAGTATCTTCATAGCATAATACTGTTCTGTGGATTTATGTTTCACCATCATTACTCTCCCGAATGATCCTGTTCCAAGGGTTTTTTGCCTCTCAAAATCATCTAGGCCAGCAGTATTCTACATGTACAAGGATAGGACATTATTTACAATCTAATACGCAAAGACAATTTTAACTGTATAAATAAAATCTATAAAGAAAGTTGCATAAAATTACATTTATCAAAGACAATGATAGCCAATTGTAATTTCACATCTGTCAAATTTTAATAGATTTTACATTGCACTCATTAAAACAGGAGAAGACTTAACTGAATTATATCAACAGTTCTGTAATTTGTCCACACAGATAACACATGCTTAGCAAGAAATATAGAGTGGTTAACAGGTCATGAATTTAACATGCAGATAAATAATCCCTTCATGCTTCACAAACAAGAATATCAGAACACGCAAAAAACTCCAAGCTCTAGAGACAATTGTACATGAGAGCTGTCTGGAGAGAATATCACAGTACATTTCTCAGATATTCATTGCCATAGCATTGCAAGTACTGCTTTAAAACACCAATGACCCTTCTTCAAATCCCAAGCCCCCAAGCTAAAATTTTAAAAGATTTCTCTCTACCCAGGCTCCTTAACATAACCCCAAGCCCTATGCAGTAGTCTTAGTATCTTAAATTTCCCTTACTATCATGGGGGAAATTATTAGTATGGTAAATTACGGATGTGCCAACACTTCTTGTTATTAAAAAGGCCAACTAAACATGCCAATAGATTTCAAATCTTTTCATGTTGATTGTGAACATCATTCTTATAAGAGAAACCTGTTGTTTAGTACAAGCTCAAATCCAGAGAAGACCCAAGAGTCTTTGCTGACGAACTTCAGTGACAAAGCTGACATTAAAAATGAAAACTATTTATAAATTGCACTACAATGACTTTCGTTTTCTGCACTGTTCATTACAGACTGATAACATTATCAAACATTATCTAAAAACACAATACAAAAAATTATTGAATGCTTAAATGAGTGATACCTGAGGGGGGCTTTCCCATTTTCTTAAAAAGTCTTCTTTGGCTTTGGCTAGGAACTCTTTCACTGAAAACACACAAAAAAGTTGATTTTAATTAATATAATACCTAATGGATATAATGGAGAGGCTTTGTTAACAAAATATGTAAACTTTGTCATCAACTTCTTTGTTCCACTCACGCTATGCCATTGTCACCATGTAAGAAAGCAATGCCTCTAGAACTTGTACCATAGCTCTAGGTGACATCTAAGCTTTCTGGAGTAACTACATCATTCTACACAAATTACTTAAACTTTGCCAGCTCTAATAACTGACAAAACTCTATAGGCAAGCAGGCTTTAAGGTGATGTTAGACATTCCTAATTCAGCTGGGAAAAAACCAAACACCTGACATTTATAAATAGCCATTCCACAAAGATTGACATTTTATCTATTTTTGTTAAATAAATGTTGCATTTTCTTTCAGCTGCTTGAGTGTAACGTCAATCTCATTGCTTTTTCCCCTCATCACCTTTATTTAAAGGCTGTTTGCAAGCTCAAGTACCAAATGGACAGCATTACTGCAAGCAAAGACAAAGCACAGGGCTACAACAACACTGCACATTAGGCATGCCCACAGTCAGAGAATATGCAGTTTTAATATTGATTTTCCACTGAAATTGAAGGAATGTATAATGGTAAAATTCTGGATGACTGTTTAAAATGTGCACAACATATTTTGTTCAGATCATCTCTCAGCTGTTTTCTTTTTTTGAATATCAATGCTCAGCCAGATCAATGCAGATTTACTTCATGCACAGTCATTAACAGGAGGTGTTTCAGACATTGCTGTGGTTCTGAAAGTCACAGAATCAAGAAGAAAACATCGTGCTGGTTTTGTGTTCTCTGATTCATTTCACATAATACAATGTTAATAACAGTGGATTTTCTGTACTGTGACGTTCTGCTTCAGCAATTGCTAAAAACACACAGCAATATGCCAAGATTATTCTGGTCAATATCTAAAAATAAGTGTTTTAGCAACTGTATTTTGCATTCTGACAGTCAAAAAAAATTAGGTTTATAACACGTTGTAAACAATCATCTAATGAATCAGAACTTCTTTGTACTTCTCAGTGAACACTAACGTTGGCAATGAAAGCTTTTAAAAAAGTCTCTTATACCAGTTAAGTTCCAGAGAAGTAAAACCAAGAGCAACCCTGGAGAAGGCTGGTCATGAATTTTTTTTTTTCCTTTTCTTCCCCTCTCAGGTGTGCTAGATGTGATTATCACAAAAAACTCAAGGGAGGTTTATGGCTCCCACCATCCCTGGCTCTGATGGACCAGCAAATGTAAGGGAAATTTCAGAAAAGTTGTCAAAATTCTGGCATACCTCAATATTTACAAAGTGTTTAGATCATAATGTCCACTCAGTAATTTTAAGACCAATGTCACTGAGGAGGAACATACTCAGTATCCTAAACTTATGGTTAAGTAGAGCAATAAAAATATATATTAAAGGAACTATTTTTAAAAAACTCACTAAGAGTTAAAAATATTTTAGTGGCTAATCAGTGAAAAATTTTGACATATTTATCCTGTCTGTGGAAAATATTTCCTTTGTTTTTAAATTATAGAGGTTATTCGTGTTATGACTTTTAATGATCCTAATTTGAGAAAAGGACAGGATTTCCTGTGGCATGAAATAATTTCTCAGTACAAAATACAGAAACTAGCAATGTCCAAATTCATGTTTGATGATCCTTCTTCCATTAGGAGAAGAGAGATGACATGATCAAATGATGACTACTGATCAAGTTTTTCAAATATAAATTTATGTTGAAGTAGCACAAGTATTATTTTCTCTCAATGACATGAAAAAATCTAGGAAGATCAGCAAGATTACCAAAAAGCTGAGTCTTCAAACTTAAGTGGCTGTAGCCTAGAAGTGAACATTAACACTACATAACATGAAGCACTTGGTCTCATTTTTTTCATATTATTGCAGTACATACATCTGAAATCTCTCTCATGCTATCTCTGTTGTTCATATAAATATTTTAAGTTTCCATGTATTTTGCACTGAAATGTGACTATTCAGTATTTATAAAAATATACAATGACATTTGCACAGCAATTTTTGTCTCTGTTCCACTTATGGGATGAAGAATGTTGTTTATGAAATAAATGCAATCCAGCTGGAAGTATTTAAATTGTGGATATGTGAGAAAAACCTCTCATTTCTAGAACATCACTAAGCCACAAGCTCTCTTGCAAGAAAACTTTACTCTCTTTTCTCAGAAAGTAGCATTGAACACGTATTTTCAGAATAAAGCTACCCAATGGTACTCATGTATCTTAAAATCACTTTAAAAAAACCCAAAACTATTCTGTATTTTGTGATGCATTTTGTTAGAATTACGGTTTCTTGCAAATGAGAGAGTGGATCAAATTGTGCCTGGTTCTCACTTTCAGAGGTCACCTGGGCTCCTACACCTCAACACAATTCAGCAGGTGCTTTCAAACAGAACTTGGGCAACTTAAGTGCATAGACCTCGGTCATTTCACAAAACAGGACTTGGAATTCGAACCAGCATCAGTACTTTTGAAAACTATACCTCAATCACAAAACAGAAGCTCTTGCTAAAGGAGAACACATTTCATTTCTACTTTTCAAGTGCAGAATTAAAATTTATGCCAACTGGGTAGCAGTGGCCATTGGTATTAGACATGATGATGCAAAAATCCAGTTATATTAGATGATGACAGAAATTTTCCTCAAGTGCACATTTTTAGCCACCTCACATTGTGACAATGTGGCTCTTGTCTGCTTTTCTAGTCTAAACTGTACCTAGCATCTGTGACTTTGGGCACTAATGAAGGAATGAGCATACCAAACGTCTCTATAGGTTCCCCAAGGGTTTGCAGGAACATTCACCCACACAGATGAGATGATGAAGAGAGGAAAGAAAGAGAAGAAGAAAAAAAAGTTTTATGCATTTCCACAACAAACACATAGAAAACACAAATACGTTCCACCCTTTCCCCTCCCCACTCAAGAATGGACCCTGTAATAAACCAGCCCTTTCCCACATAGACAGAATGACTCATGCTAAATCACAGAATGTTTGAGCAAAGGAAGGGAAAAAAACACCAAAGACAGCTAAATTCAGTAAGAAAAAGATGATGCATCACAGAAATAAGCACAGCTTACAAAACTTCAGGAGATCAAGTTGGCATCTTTAATAATTAATCTATTCCAAGACACACACATCCAAGGAACTGTTGCTAACAAAAGTGTATTTATCTTCATCATACCATGCTGGATCACAATAAAACCTGTAATCGGGTGATCTTCCCACTACTTAGCACTTTGTTCCAGAAGACAGCATGTGTGAATTGTATGGCATGTGGTGGATAGCACAAAAATGACAAGCAGTCTCAAAAAAAAAAATATTCACAATTAAATTTCAGTCTTGTTACCCAACAACAGCAACTTGAGAAGTCTAAATTGCACAGCTGAAGTTGCTGTGTGCAAACTGGAATGCATACAGGGACCTGGTATGGTCACCATATGAGCATGATTTAATTTCAAAAAAAAATAACCCAGGAAAGATATGTGGATATACAGGTTCCCATAAACATGGAAGAGCAAGAATCACTTGTATATGGCTGAGTGAGGATGAGGGCAAGGAGTGTATGCACTGACCAGCAACAGACCCTGCTCAGACTGGGTTCACTGGTACAGCCAAGTTGGAGTGAAGGAGGTTGAAACCAAAGGAGGAAAAGCTGTCGCTCAAGAAAGGAAAGTACTGGGAGGAGACAGCAGAGCACAGGTAACAGCACTGGCACAACAAGGGTCACAGCAGGGGTGAAAACAACTGGACATGGCAGGAAGGGCACCAGCTGGAAATGGAGAGGACACACCAGCAGTCCAGAGATGAGGCCAGCACAAACCCAGCACAAACCTAACACTGGCAGGAGAGGCAGGTTTCATACAATGCATAAAACATCTGAAGGAGGAAATCGGGTGAGATTCAGAAGATGGTAGTAAGAAATGGAATTATGGCCAAGAAGCCACAACTGAACGACTTGAAACAGTTTTGTAACTTCTGCCTCCTTCAGTTCAAACTCTGGTCAGAAGCAATGCTGCAAGTGCACACACAAGGTCTCAGTTGTGCCTCTCACATATCACAGGTGGCCTGCACAGAGCTGTACTGGGAACCAAGGCCACATGATAAGAAGGAAAGTCTGCTGGAACAGAGTTCTAAGACAAAAGGAACCCAAGATCCTCAGGTTCCTAGGCAATGTCAGCATAGGAGGAGGTATTAAAAGCAAGCAAACAAACCAACAAAACACAAAAAAATCAAAAAACACACAAAACCAGAAGACACTTGAACCCACCCCCAAACAGCAGGAGATTGTTCTCTCTCAGTATATTCAGAGTTTACAATATTTTTGCTTGTTTTATTGATTAACTTTTGCATGGAAAGTTAGCAGGCTTATAAAAAAACTGTTAACAAAGGGTATGAGTACTGTAATGACTCCTTTGCCCTAAAATGCAGTTTAAGAGCAAGTGAAGCAGAGGAAAGTTGCTGAAAAAAATTAAAAGGGTGAGGACCTCTCAGTTGCAGGGTTGCAATGACAGCAGAGGGAAAGGGGTCACACAGATGGAGCAGTTCTGAGAGTTACCATGAGTTACTCTGCCTTTCTCCCACCTCCCACATGCACTGTATTTGTTATTCTCAATCACATCTCCCCCAGGAGCCACCAAGCCATAATTTTATTTTTTGTAGGGAAAAAAAGTGTTTGGCTGGGATTCACAGCAAGAAAGCAAGAACTAAACTGATTAAGACTAAACACTGGGCAACACTACAAACCCCCATCTGCTGTGCTAAATGCCAATCTCTGCCTGGTATTTAAAATGCCCTTTATCAAAATACAATTCAAATTTTGTTCCAAAACCGTAATATAATCATTTGAAGCCTAGAGTTAAATTATTTAATTAAATAGCCAATTGAATTGAAAAATTAATATGTATGAAGAGATTCTGGTAAGTGTATATACATATTTCATTTTTATAAAAACAGTATTTATAGCCTTAAACTTTAGCAAGATGTATATATATATACCTAAGTGAATCCTGTGGTTATGTTACCACATTTCAGAAGCAAGTGATAAGCTTCCAGTTCTTAATCTCATTCTTAGACCATTAATCTGTTGTCTTAATTTTAAAAAATTTCTCTTTTGATTAGCAGGAATAATATCACAAGACTCAAAAAAGATTTCTCCACCCTGGCAAGTGTTTCAAAATGAACACAGCTAAGCATTAAGTATTATACACCCAGAGGAAGCAGTGTTAGCACCAGTTAACATTTTAATAGCTGGAAACCACTTCAGAGCACGAACTAAAATGGTATCATTGAAACAGACTGCCAACTAAGCCAAAACACTTTGTTTCTCAAATATGAAAGTGGTGGGGGAAAAAGGTCCAGTGTGATATAAGCCTGGCTGAGGGAAAGTCCATCTCCTGTGCACACTGCAGTGGGGAACACTCACTGCTCCTCCCAAGAAAAGCTGCCGAGTGAGGGGTCTGTCTTGTTTCTGCTAAGGCTAGAATAATGAACTGCATCAAGTTCACTGCTCATTTATCAAGTTTTTGACTTTTAGAGCAAGGTTTTGATTTTATATTTGTTTAAACATTAATTATGACAAAAGCAGGTGATGCAAACTAACTTACCACATGCGATGGGTAAGAACCTTCCTTCAGTTAAGAAAAAAAACCACCAAAACCCAGAACTCCCCCAAACCAAAAAGCCAAACACATGAAGCAATTCTGAAAAAGCCCATTTGCTGAAATACAACACCTAAAAGTTTTTAGTAAATGCATGATCATGTAAGAATTATTAACTGCATACAAGTTTGCTATTTAAATGGAAGCACTAATTATCCAACTGCACACTGTAAACACTTCTGTGGGATACTGGAAAGGAATGGTAAGAAGTGGAAAAGAGAAGGGCATGGAGGAAAAGGAAAAGGAACAGGATAAACAGCAAATTAAGATCAGTTACAATTGTAGTGCCTGAAGACTAGAATCTGATCTTCAGAGAAACACATTTGGGAGTTAATTTGAAATGTGCAGCAATTGTAAAATACAAATTGTTTATCCATTCCAACTCAATTCTGGAGCACAGGCAAAATCTTATTTTAATCCTGCCCATGATCTTGAAGTCTTGAGCTAAACAGTATTTTGTCAATTTTATAAAAGCTATTTTGCAACAGATAAGTTCTCTGTAAAGAGCTAGCTTTTTTTTTTTTTTTTTAATTTTAGTTTTCAGTGCTACAAGGTGTAATTTTAAGCTGCCAATTAAAGCTGAAGTCTTACTTAATGTTCACCTCTTTACTTGGCTGGCTCTACAGCAACAGCCTGCACAAGAGATGTGACAGATTCAGACACACCAGAACAGGAGCCAGAGAACACTGATCTTTATTGAATTCTGAGCAGTAGATACTCTGCTGCACACAGCTGCCACAGTCTGACTTCATTCTATTTTTATCAAAATTATAAAATGAATTTTATTTCCAAATCCAATGTTCAGTCTTTCTCCCTTGTTCTTTTCTTAAATACCAAAGTACTGGTTCAGAGGTGGTGAACCCTGCTAATGCTAAAAGTACAATATAATACAGGCCACTCTGAGGAGACAGAGTCACTTAAAATGTGAATGCCTGAAATTCTGTTTAAAAAACTCCAAATCTATAATGCAAACCAGTAAAGTTATTCAGTCACAAATGCAATCAAGTCTTGTACTACCACTGTCCAGAAGAGTTGTACATGCATATATATCCCAATTCCACAATTTTCCACCCCCAAAAAATACAGATGAGATAAAAATCCTGCTTTCTTAATCTAAAAGAGAATCCAGATCCAATGGTCATCAAAATTTATAAACAAACATACTTAAAAGATGTGACTTCTCTCTCAAGGTAAGATTTTTGCCAAAAAAACCTGTAGCAAGAACCCAAAACTTAGGGTTCAACCTGGGATCTATTATTCAAATCCTTAATTATTGATTATAAGCAAGACTTCCTCAATGCTGACAAGCAGAATATCTTCACCTGAACCTCCAAGCCCAGGACATGACCCAAAGTCTTCTGCAGATTCCTGGTGGGCAAGAGCTGTTCCACTCCCCTCTTCAGGTATTTTGGTCCTTCAGTCTGGCACCTCTCTATCACCCAAGATTTCTTTTCAAATTAAAGAAGTATTAAATTAAAGAGGTATTAGCAACCTTTTCCTCATTAATCTGATTAGAGTTGGGTTTTTTGTTTCGATTCTCTAAATGGATCAGTTAGAAGTGGCAGTTAATTAGCTCTGGAATATGTTAAAACTAAGCTTTGGTCTATGGAAAGGAGTCTCTCATACCTTGTTCCTGCCCTTGAAGTGTTCATTGAAGGAGCAGACTCGTAAATTCGCTTCATCTCTCAAATCCATGTGATTTGAGGCTTGAAAGTCCAAGAAAGAGCAGTTTAGTTTGTTAGGCTACAGTTCAGGGTGTTCAGTATGGGCTCAAAAAACCCTTGCAGTCCTGTCCTTCCACAGTCATTCATTCCTGCCTCTCTATCACCAACTTCTTGAAAGAGCAAAAGTGTCCTTGTGTCTGATAGCCAAGCCAGGTCAGGAAACCAGCCCAGACTGAGAAGTAATGGACAGAAGGCAGGGGATGATCAGGGAAGAAGCTCCCACTTCTTTTCATCCCATGAATGCTCTTCCTGAGGTGAGGGAAGCAAGAAGTGGAGTGGAAATGGGCAAATATGGGGGGGCAGAACTGCCCCTTTTCTGAAAGAGTGCCAGTTTGTACTAGTGTGGCAAGACAATGAACACACTGCACTGCTGAAAAGGCTTCTGAGAAATAATTCTAAGTTCCCAATTTTCCATTGTATTGAATAATTCTATTAACTTACATTTAAAATTAATAAATTATATGTTCAATAAATAAATAAATAATTATATGTTTAATAGAATTACTTTAAAATGCAGTACATTTCATATAAAATTAGTTCATGCAGAAAAGGCTAGGTGAAGAATCTTAATATGTAATATCCTCAACTATCATACATAGATGTGCTTTGTGAGAAATTAGGAATTAAGCTTCAGCTGTGTGGTACCACCCTCTAGAATTCTTGCTGAACTTTATCCAGCAAGTAATACAAAATGTTGCCACTACCACAGGACATATAGTGTAAAAGACAGGTATTAACAATATAAGGAAAAAAGAGAACTGAGTGAAAATTATGAAAATTCAAAATCTTTTGTTTCAGCAGTGCATACATTTCCTCAACATTTACCATGTGGGGAGGGGGGGGAAGAATACACTTTAAGAATGAGTTCCAAGAACAGTATTTTCTAGAGCACTACTACAAAATATCTTGTAAATGCATCACATTTTTGAGCAAAGGTATTTAGAAAATTCTAGCATTTAATACAAATACACAAATTAATCAGATTTTCCTCCAAAAGTCAAAACCACTTACTTACCAAGCAAAATGTTTACAGCATCTGCTGCAGTTTCCCTCTAGTTAAGCTCTCTGCCCCCCTGCACCATTAAGATCCTGGCTAACTGGTTGGCACCAACTCTCCTCTCCATATTAGTGCCCCGCACTCCCTCTCTGTTAAAGTTCAGAGACTAGAAAGGATAACACACTACCAGACAGCTATCACTAAGACTAGGCTTTATGGCTAGATTATTAGCAACACTGAGCATAAATCTGGAGGGAGATGATCTGATCTGCAAGCAGGGAATAATACCACTACACTCATGCACAAATATCCTTTCCTTTACAAGTCACCTTCAGAAGTTTTACTAAACTAATTTCTTCCTTCTACTCCAAACTAAATAACTGCATGAGCTCTGTGGATGCACTTAACAAGTTAATTGAGAAGAGTAACTTTTGTGTTGCTTTTTCTTTTTTCAAGTATTTCATACAAGGCATCAAAATAATAGCAGATACACCAATCTTGGTCTATGCACACTTATGTCTGAGCCCACTTCCTACAAAGCTACCTTGTTCCAGCTCCTGCATTAACTAAACTCCACAAATTCTCACATAGATGCTCTGGGATCAGCAAGACACGTCTTCACAGCTGTCAGGGTAAATCAGCAAAACAGCTCTTCACAAGCTCTGAGCTTCTGACACATCTCTGCACTGACATCTCCTGCAGAACACGCCTTCAATGTTTACAGGAAAAGGCTGCCTGCAGTAACTAGCCACGCAGGAGAAGTTCATTTATACCCCCAAATAGCAGAGACTGACTTCCTGAGTAAGGAAGTCTTATGTAAATAAACACATTTCACAATTCAACACATCAAGTGAATAACAAGTTTTTGTTTGCCTCGGGATTAAGGCAGGCAAAAAGTAGGTAAGAGTTCTCACCATCCATTCTGATGAAGAATGGGACTTTGGAGAGAAACTGGTTAAAGGCAGGACTTACTTGGCTAAAAAGGCAGGCATAAAACTTGCACAGAATTGAACTGCAAAATGTTCAAAAGAATTAAAGAAACTATACCATGTGAATTCTTAATGGGGTGGCGTATCTGTCAGCAAGTAAGAATGAATAAAGAAAAACACCAAAACCACTATGCAAGTTACAAAACTGCCAGTAAGAACCTCAATAATTAAAGCTGGGAAACTCTTGTTGTGAACTTTGGCCTGCAACAGCAGGACCAGCAGCAACTTTTAGAGGAACAAGAAACAAATATATAAACAACTTGAGATGTAAACTAAATACAAGGAAAGAAAAAAAAAAGTCTTTCTGGTAACAAAATGCAACAACAAACAAGTAATGTAATGGGGACCAGAGTAAGTCACAGTTCAAGATTACAACATATCAAATATTCTTTGGAAGAAACCTCAATTTGATTAAACATTTTTTGCTTCTACCCCAAACCAAGCACCCCGAGGGCCTGTTCACTGTTTGGATGCATTTGAAGAACTATGTCAATGCAGCTACTCTTGTGTTGCCTTGTTCAAGTATTTTGTACAAGAAGAACAGAAAAACATGAACCCAAGTCAGCACTCAAGATCCCTAACTCACTGTCAGAGGCTACCAGGTAACACCGGGGAATTTTTGAAAGGAAGAAACCATTAGCCCCATGAGACACATATAGCAAGATGTATAGTTCTGGCACCTGGAAATTCCATGGCATCCTTCCATTTTCTATATTCTTTTCAGCAGTGGGAATAATCAACTGCTACTTGTTGTCCCTTGCCCCTAAAAATGTTCACAGTGCACATAACTAGTGCGTTTACCCTGCCTCCCTTCACTCCTTAAACATTCCTATTCTTTAGTGTGCACAAACCCAGACAATAATTCAGCAGTCTATCAGCATGGCTCACACTCTTTCCACATACTGCTCCATCTGTCTCCACACAGCTGGTAACTACTGTCCAGTGGGTACAAATGTCTGCATCAGCAATTACCTCTATTTGCGGTATTGAAAAGTAGCAGCCCAACCATGTACTTGGTGATACTTGGGAGTATTAATATTCTTAGTGAAACAGAAAATTCAGCAGAGTAGCACCTTTCACCCTGGGAGCCAGGGCTATTAAAGTTACTTGGCCTTCCAGTTTTATCTGTTCAAGAATGTCCTGCTGTTTAAAACAAAAGCCTAAGTCCAAAGAAATAGAAAACCAGCTTTTTCTTTGAGTCTTTTTAGAAAAAAAAAAAATCTAATCACATAACCAGAGCTTTTCTGGGGAGGGAAAAAAAAAAAATCCAAAATATTTTAAAAAATTAGCCAACTGTACTTGCATTTGAAGAAAATATATTGCTTTTTCATCTAGGTTTCATTTGCATCTTGGCCATCTTTCACAAGGGAAGCATCTGATTTTATCCGCTGACAGGGTGTAATGTAACACTGCTGCAGTGAAGACAGCACAAAAGTGCATTGAAAAGCATAAGTGGTTTAAAAAGGGAAACATTTACAGCAAAGATTTAATCCCGATGGAGCAGGAAACAGTTACCTTTCCCTTGTCAAAATTAGACTAATTTATAGATATTTTTGATTGGGAACCCACACCTGGTAAAACTGTAGCTATTTATTTCTATTTTTAATGGAATTGGGAGCCTGGATGTCAACATGAATGAAATCTATGGATGCAAATTGCAAAATAAGGCCCAGGGAAAAGAAAAAACCCTTCCTAAAACAACCACAACCACCTCAAAAAAACACACCTCCAAACTAACAAAAAACCAACACAACTGTTTAGATTACAAACCATTGTAACCTCTTTTTCACCTCGCTTTTATGAAATTCATTCCTTTATGACTCAATCATAAGAGAATACCCAAATCAAAACCACTCAAAATTCAAAATTTATACATCTCTTTTCCACAAACCTTAATTCTCACGGAAGCTACAACCTAACTGTAAGAGAAACAGAGGAAAATATGGTGGAAAACCCAGCCTGGTAACTGGTGAAAAGCAGAGACTTTCTGACCCAAGGAGAGATCCCTTCCATCAGCAGATGACAGTGGCCGTGTGACATGGAGGAAGTGCAGGGAGACTGTTGGTTCATTTCCCCCTTCCCAGAGAGACTGGGCAGGGACAGGTGATGCCAGGGATGTTGGGATGCCATCACATCCCTGCGGGGCAAGTGCACGCTGGCTGTGGACCCATGTGGCCACACCAACTCCCCATGAGCTCCCTGCTGGGCTCCCACCTGGCAGCATCCCTGCAGGGATGTGGGGAGCACACGCCAGAGCCTGGGACACCACTGTCAGGGACAGCCTGCATTTAGGTTTACTTAAAAAGCCATGAATTAAGCTGTACCATAAATCTCCATCACGTTCGTACAAAGTACTGAAATACCGTTTTAATAACTGTATCAGTTCTGACATTTGTATTTTGTACTTTGCACACCAAGGAAACCACAGCCACGCTTTCCATTCTAGGGAAGATGACCTCAACGCATTTGTATGAGATAAGTATAGACAAGCTGATATTAGATAAGGCAGTGGGATAACTCCTCCCACTCTATCTCATGCCATGTCCACAAGTGAAACCTTTGTAAAAATGGTCCTTTAAATTCGTAGGATAAAGTAAAACCACACAGACACACACACAAACCCCATATGCACGACTAACTGTTCTTTCTTTTCAAGAAACCCCTGCCTCAAGTCCTTTTCCAAAGCTCCAGACTATCTGTTTGAAACAAAAAGGCATCATTTTGGAAACAAACATATCTGAGCTTTTTGCAAACAATTTTCAAAGGATACCTTTTTCTAAGGAAACAAACATATAGAGTTCGTATATTTAAAACCAACTTTCAATAATATTCCAACTAAGAATATAATACTTCATAATTCCATTATATTCAAAGTACATTATTAATAAGCAGTCACAATGGTTTTGGAAAGTAAATACCTGCCTGATAAGTTTCCTAGATCTATTATAGTACCTCATTTCAAATGAGACTCCCCTCCCCTACTTCCATGAATGACCTCAACTACTCTGCTATCCCAGCATTTAGAAGACTAAAAACCATAGAAGAATAAGCTGGTTCAGATGAAAAACATCAAAAGCCTGTTCAGAATTTTTAGGTAACTATTACAATAATTTCAGAAGGCCTCTCTGATTTGTATCAATTCATATAAATGAACCGACACATATAAATTCAATTATAAAATTTTCCAAATCAGATTCTGTGTCTTAATGATTTGCAACAATTATTTCTAAAAGAAAGCTTTAAAATCAAATTTAAACCACTAAATACCAGCAAGGCAAATAATTTAATAAAAAACTGCTAATCTTTAAGACTAGTAATTTTAAATAGAAACCCACAGTGAGTCGATTACAAAAACAAAGAAATCAGCAGTCGATGCAGCTATGCAGACAAGAAAGGAAAACCTGGTAGATTTTTCCTGATTGTGAAGACAGAACAAAAAAAATAGTGTCAAAGGGAATAGAAAAGACTTACCATTCATGCTGAAGAGCTAGTTGTCAGAAACATATTGCTCCTAATATTAATCCAACAGTTGACGAAGTATGTTAATCTATACCAAATCAGTGCTTCAATCTCTAAACACACTTATATACTAACTGGAAAGAGAGAGCACACAGAATCCAGAGAGCTGCTCTTCCTTATGAGCTCCTTGTGATGCAAAAACCCACGAAGCACAAGATACCAGTAGAATATCGAAATCAATATTCAGGACACGGGTATTTGGTTTTGCTCATTAACTACTACTGTTCAGACCAACGCTACCTATTCATGTCTAAAGCAACTCAAAATGGCAGGGGAAAAAAGCATGCAAACACCAGGAGGGTTTAAGATGTTCTCAATTATATCAAGCACTGGTTGTTTCCATGGCAACCTTAGACCAGAATTATCTGTTGACTGGTACCCAACTAGTAGTTATCCTAAAGCTTTAAGCAATTCATTCAGTATGCTCTGTACATTATTTCATATTTCACATGCATTTTTCTTTCTACACACATAGACATTATTCAGTAATTATTCAGCTAAATCTCTAGAAATCATTCCACAGTATTTGGAAGTATGCTGGTTTTATTTTGAATCAGTTAAGAGACCAAATAACATTCCTTTGACTGTTCATCACCCATCCATTTTCAATTTAGAGACTATGAAGATGACAGTCACTAGTGGTGACTCTCCTGACCATTTTAGTTATCCAAGTTGTTAACGTGTTCTCTTATGGAGATTTGGAAAATACTTGCATTGGTTCAGGAATAAAAGATTCGCACTGATCTTACTGTCTCTATGTTCAAAACCAAGCAGCCTCATTCTCCTTTCCTTTTCTATTTTGATCTTTCAAAGAGCAACGAGCAACTAAGAAAACAAAACAAAAACCAAAACGTAGGTTCCATACAGTTGCAAGTGGTCACAGTCAAGATAACTAAACAAAGAATGAAATGCACCGTTCTGATGGCTACCATCACATCCCTGTCACCCTGGGCTGCTCAGCCCGAGTGCCCTGGTTACCAGTGCAGGCTGGACCATCACACGTGTGCTCACAGCCCGTGGTGCCCTGAGTCACCTCTGCCCTACTGGACTTCTGAGGATTTTACAAAACACATTCATTTCATGCATCAGGCAAGAATCCAAGGCACGTTGGAGAAAATGTACACTTTTTATACCCAAATAATGAAGCGATGATGTTAAATTCCAAAATCAACCCCTGAAAACCCCTAAGGCCATAGACCACCAGGCAATTTAAATAAAACCCGCAATACCAGATGACTGACAACACAAAGTCCACTCAACAAGCGGCAGCTCCTTCCCCTTCAGCAAACCCAGAGCTTCAGCAGAAACTGCTTGTAGAAAACACACACAGAAACAGACCTGTACCTGTGTTTCATTACAGAAGGTGTGTTAACCTCCTTTACAAATGGATTCTACCTGAAGCCTAAAACAACAAAAATTCTGAGAAGTCACTTTCCAAAGTTTTTTCAGGAATTAGAGTGCTTTTGCCTTGAACTTCAAGAGTAATTCACACTGTCTGCCATGTAGGTTCACCTAAAACATTGTACTAATGTTTCTAAGTTGCGGTGATATGGGCAGAAGAGTTGAGAATATTCAAATACCCCTGCAAGTCAAACACCAGCATGTTTCTAAAATATTGCTTATTCATTAAACTTTCTGTGAAATTGATCTACAACCTTCACTCAGTGACACTAAACAATTCTCTCACTCTGGGGTATTGAACTCTAGGGTATTAAACCCCCCCCCCCCCCAAAAAAAAAACAACTCACAAAGACAAAACCAAACAAAAAACCCCCCAATACCATGTTTCTCCATGTTTCACAAAGACTTTTCACAGATGATGTATTTTTATGAAGATCTAGTTGGGAGTCAGGAAGAGACAGAAATACCCTCTTCTCTATAGTCCTTATCTTCTCTATCACTCCAGATAACTGTGGACCTAGTTCATGGGTACTTACAATAATTTAAATTATAATTTTTCAAAAACGATCTAGACATTGAAAGTAAAGTTTCAGGATAAAGATTCAGAATTTCACCCCAAAACCAAAGCTACATAAGACACCCACCATTCAGCTACCAGCTCAGCAACTTCAGCTCAGAAAACTGCAAGCAACCACTCTGCTTAATTACAACTTAAAATAGCATTCATAGAACAGCCATTTTCACCACGTTTATCAGGAGACACGACAGTCCATTTCCTCATCAAACATGTCACATGAGGAAGACTGCTTAAATAGAGGGGGGAAAAGCAGACTTGTACTCAAACAGGTCACAATTTCTAAGTGTCAGTAGGTCAACACCACTTTTTTCTTCATGTTATATAAACAAAAATCCTTCGGTGTTATTTTTTCAAATAGCTATTTTCATAAAAAAGAGCTTCTACATAAACACAAGTATGTGCCTATTTTTACCAAGCTGAAAATATTTTGGAGAAGTGGAAGCTCAGAATTTATGCACTTTCATCATTTATCTTCCCAACAAAACGAGTCAATTCTTTCCCATCTCATTTGGGAGACCTAGATTTAATCTATTTTAGGTCAATGCATTAACACCTTTTTGTTTCCACGTTTACTGCTTATCCTCTGAGAACAGATTCACTCCCTACTCATATAATATTATAAGTTGCAAGCAAGATGTATAAACACTGGTTTTCTTCATGGTAACACTGTGATGCTAAGCATTTCCAACACGGCCTATCTCCAACTGAAATAATTGTGCTATCTCAAATCCATCAATGAATCTGAAATTTGGAACAAAATTATCATAAATTACCATATTGTAACATTTTAAAATGAGTATTTAACCAGAGACAAGAATTGCTTTGCAAAATACTTCATGGCTTTAAATTAAAAAAATAAAAAGAAAATCACAATGTCAATTTATTTAGATTGTGATTTTTTTGAAATCTTATTTCCCAAAATACAACCATGAAAACTTTTAAACCATAAAAAGAAATTAAAGCTAATGACAAAGAGCATTACCACACTAAGTTAATATGTAATAGGTAAAAATCAAACACAACTCCATATTGTTTGCCACTTCATAGAGCATTTCTAATGTATATATCCCTTAAAACTATGAATGATTAAAAGCTCTATAATTAGAAGTTTAATCTGTGTAGCAATGTCTGTCTACTCCAAAGTTTAAACATTACAGACTTTAGAGTTTTCTATTTCTGCTAAACTTGCTGATTTAATTTGAAAATAAGGGAAGTACTTCAGAAGTAAGAACTGAGGTCAGGGCTTGCCAAAACAAGTCAACTGTGCTTGTCAACGGAATAAGGGATAAATACTCCTGCCAGCCACAGGTCCCTGAGCCAGCCCACATGTCCCCTTGCCTGATGCAACACGCTGTTCTCCACATTAATACCTTCAGGTAAGGAGTTGTAGAATTGCCCCGGAACTCATCTATGTCCGTACTTGATCACAAACACTCAAGTTCTTCACTTACCAGACCAACTGAACTGCAAATACCTATAAAACAAACAAAATCCCCCTACTTACTTGATTCATCCCACTGGGCAGTGAATTCAGAGCAATGTTGGCTCTCATTTTCCTGAGTCCCTTTCTGCTCATGAGCACCACTCTTGGCGTGCCTATGGAAGAGGCGATTAGCAAACCCTTCGAGCCTCTGCAGCGCTGTGGCTGTTCCTGTGCACTGGGTACAAGGCACCTCCTTGTGCGCTGCCATCTACACACACCAGGGACTTTTGTAAAAGCAAAAGAGAAAACATCTACAGGGAGCTGGACACCCCAGCACCACTATGAGCTGTGCATGTGTCAAGCTTCCTGCCGCAGTGTTTGCTAACCACTACTCTCTTCTACTTCCTGTTAAGAGAAGCTCTATGATGTACTGGTTTATACTGCGAAAAGTCTCTTTTTGTGAAAGAAAAATGTTCTGGTTTATTAAAAAACAAACAAAGTCATAATTTCTCCAGTGTATGTTCTCATAGTTTTTTAATGCATTACATTTTATACTTAAATATAAATTTTATATTAGAATACTATAAACAACTCGTTCCAAAGTAAAGATCAGAAGGCAGATATATATTTAGCACAAACATGTGAAAAAAAACAAAAGTGACTTATTCTGCAGTTCCTCCCTTGTTATTAGGATGGAGTACTACATCATCATCAAAACAAACCTAACCAGCTGGAATCTAATAATTAGAAATCTCATGCTTTCAACTAATCAGTTTTCTAAGCAAGGAAGTTACTTGCAACGCTACTGAATAAGCTTATTTTATTACTAGGAGGGGGGAAAAAAAAAGTATTTTTTCCTTCCTTTCAGGAAAATTACTCTGAAGAACTTGAATTCTATAATACATCTAAATACAACTGCATTATGTTTTTCCAAACTTTGTTCTACTTACTCTGAGAATGAACCAAATGCATTTAACTTTTTTGGGAGTAAGATTTCATCCTTTCACAGAAAGAGTATTTTCAATACTCCAGTATTTTTATGTGTTCAATATTTTAAGTACTTCTGAGTATTTTCAACTGTGGAGTAAGTCTAGAAAGCATAATTTTTAACAGGCAAAACATACGAAAAATAAATTGAAATTTGCATCTAACACTGTATTAGTGTGCCAATTATGTAATTTTGCACGCTTACACTGGGTAATAAGAAATATTCATTTCTGTGAAAATGGAAACAAACACATTAGGCAGGTTTTCCAGTATATTCTCTGCACATTTACGATGTGGCTTTTTAAAAATTTAGGCTATTCTTAAGAAAGATTGAAATAACTTTTCCACAATCTGTCTCCTGCCTTACAGTCAACACGTGTTAAAGACATACCTCTCATTTTTCACCACCGTACTTCTCACTGCATAGTTTTCAAATGTCAGCAGATACCCACCCTTGGACATTATATAACCATTTCATAACAACCCTGTGCCTCAGATAAAAACTCACGATGACAAACTGCCCATGACAATGATAGAACAATAACAATGCTGACAGACAGCCCACAGATTTGGCTTTGTTCCTCCTAAGGGACACTGCTACACTTGTGATCGGCCTCGGCCAACACCACAGGTTACACTGACACACAGACTCCATGCAAAGCACAGAAATGCCCTTGGCTTTTAGGCTCCACATACTCTGGAATGTAACTTTTCTTGAGCACCTGTTCAAAATTTGGAACTGACTGTCTAAATGCTTACATTCTACACAGACATTTGCAAACTCGGGTAAGCAGCACCAGGTATCTTGGTCAAAATTTAAGCGCCCTCCTGTCTGAGTTTGGTGCTGTCACCTTCCCTGAATGCCAGCTCATTATATGTGCCACCTTACGCCTTCCAGCCGCTCACCTGCCTGTTCCAAGATCAATTATGACATCCATAACATCCCACTGGTTCAAGGCTCTGCTGCCATAAACAAGAGCTAGTGAAGCTCACGAGGACCTGTTTGCCTTATCAGGGGTCACAAATAGGCAGAGGAGATACATTACATGCCTTTTATAACTGCACATTTTATGGAAGAGTAATGCCATGCACCTTCCATAAAGCAACATAAAAAGTGCTTAGATACCATCAAGAGACTAATTTCCCTGCCTGGTGAAGTTTCCAGGGCTGAAAAGCCCCCCTGGAATTATACAGCTGTGCTCTCCCTGTAGTTCACTGCAAATCTTCGGGCTTTCATGGAATCCTTCCAGGAGACTAATATTCTTTCTAACCTTGTCTGTTTTCTCCAATAAACAAAGCCACCTGGTATGATGGTGTGCTCATCTTATCCCTCTCTTCTCCCATAGTACTGAGCCTTTACACCACTGTCAACTTTTGCACAGGTCTTCAACTAAATAATTTTGTTTCTCTGATCTAAATCACAAAATTCATATTGCTTCACATTACATAAGTGAGAGACTGCCAGCCATCTCGAATCCATGGAGAGATGTGGAAACTGCCACAGAACAAACGTGCCCAGCAAAATTCAGAGCTCTGAATGCACCCAAATGACTAACCTGGACACTTGAATTAGATGCCAAAAATAGGAATTAGAAATACCCATCTTCAGAGATTACAGAAGTTCACTGGTTTAAGTGAAAACAGATTATCAAGAAGGAATTGTTAGAAGAGGTCCTAAGAGAAAGCCTGAATTTCCCAGAATTTTACAAACTGCTGCCAGCAAAGAGTTACAGAAATTCTGCACACATAAAACATGAAAAGACAGTGTTGGTCATATTCTTATAGATAGTAATACACTTTCCTAATCCAGGAAATTTGTAGCATTGCCCAATGACAGTACAAAACACTACCACACTGATTTTATGTTAAACCCATATCTCACATGGCCTTCAATGTCTTCAAATAAAGTTCATGATTTGTAAAGGTGGAACTTCCTTTTACTTAATCCTTAATCTTATTGACACTGTGATCTTTCAGTTAATTTATCCACACTAAGTATTTCATATGCTATATATGAAGAACAGAGTCCAAAACAGAATCTAAAATTTCTGTTCTACAAGAGATAACAGAGTTCCAACTTGAAGCCAAAGTCAACACTGAAATGTTAAGAATTTCCTTTAAGCAAAAATTTAAGCCCAAAATTTAAGCCAATCCATAACCTTGTGCACACTTCCCAGGGGTGGATAGCGTGTAACAGCACCATAACCCAGCCACAGACCTTGCAGCTCCTTGCTGAAAAAGATTCAGGAATAATGTAGCTATGTAGACAATTTATTCTTACTAATCCTTGCTAAAACAATATTTCTCAATTTCTAAGAAGCAATTCTGCCCTACCAGTCAAGCCGTAAAAATGAAGGATTAAGAAAGAGAGCACCCTTCTCTCCTCAAAGGACCCAGATGGTTGAGTAACAGCATGTTACCATATGTTGTAACTTTACTTGGAAAACATTTGAAATATTTTTAAATGATAATATGTGCATTTTTCTATATTCAAGCAAAGCAAGACTGTAAAAGTAATGCTGTTCTCTAGTGTTTAATGAAGGTTAATACCTTGAATACCTTGAGTATCTTGCAATTCAACAGAAGTTTTAAGACAATTAATTGTATTCCTTGACAGAACCTCTAAAAATGGATTTAAGATGCAAACAAATTTCAGATCACCTACAGCTAACTAAAATTTAGGTTTTAACTCCAAATCCTGAAACTTAGCATTTTCTTGGTTTCACGTTCTATTTCTCTAAATAAAAATATTTTCTATCTTCTTATTTTAAATATTAAACATAATACTGAATTTAATTTTTTGTTATTTTCACAGGAGGCCTTTATCTGCATTTAAAAAGACATCCTGTGACATTTTCTGCATATTTATTTTGTTTGTAATCTACAGAAAAATAACTTAAAGAAACCTTATAAATGAATAATAGAGAACTTTTTTCCTAGAGGTTAAAGAAAGTTTATGTATTTGCTTTAAAAATTGATGGCTTGATGAAACACATCTTTTCCTTTATGCATCAGTTATTTCAAGAATTAAAGATAAAAATACAACTTTAGTATTTATTATTTATTACAAAAGGACTGAGCAATTACTTGATACAAAGTGTTAGTGAGGGAACTTCCATTTGCAGGAGCTTGGGCATCTCACTGAATTTTACAGGTATCTTATTGACCAAAAGTATTTTCAAGTTGAAGGATGCAGCCAACACATTGCATAAAAAGAAAACAATTTAACTGTCTAATTTTGAATTAGAAAATACAAAAAATTGTATGCATTTAATGACCCTCAAATTTGTTACACAATATATACTAAAGAACCTGGAGTGTCTTTGCTGTAAGGCTGAGGCAATGTGTGGTATTTTTCTAGTTGTTATATAAACGTTAAGTGAAAAGGATGTAAAACAAAGTACACAGATAGCCATTTTGTAAGTTAACCCCCCCCAACATTTTCATCAGAAATTATGTAATTGAACACAATCCATTTAGAGTCTTGCCAGGCATGCATATTTCAGAAGGAATTATGGGTAGAAATAGAGGCAGAAAAAGGCTCTTGAAAAAGCAGATGTGTTTTGATTTTCCCTATACATTCAGCACTTTTCCACTAGGTTGCATTTCTCCTTAAACACATGGAAGGAGGAGCAGTATTTGCTCACAGCTTACAGATTCAATGGCTCTCCATTTTGAAGCAAAGATTTTGCAAAATGAATATAAAGAAAATAAACACGCCCAGTAACTTCATTGTTTAGTAAAATACAAGAAAGCAAGCCCGTACTGAATGGTGTACCTTTACACCTACATTTTTCCTAACAAGGTTAACCCTTCCTAGAGAGTCCCTGGGAGAGCTGCACTGGGGCTGGGACTGCAGCACTGCTATAAATAGCACTGCCAGGAGGAAGTTGTTGCTATGGAAACGCTGCTCATATTTCTATTTTGACTCAGTAGGCCTCTACTGGCATCTACTGTACACCCGGGCAACTGCAGCACACATCTAATACCTTCAGCTCTCATCAGGAAGCACAAATTTTAGCTTGCATGGTCCAACAGCATCACTTACTTGTTAACCATGATGATACAAAATAAAAAAAAAGTGAGAACTTGGGGGGAGGGAAGAAAAATGTCAAATTCAGTGTCTGATTCTTCATATGCAAGCTAAGAGCTCTCACTCTTCCCATCAGTTTTCTTGCCAAAATTTGACAAATTCATCATCTAAGATGATGTGATTTTCCATGGACACGCACCATGGCAGCAAATCAAGTTTCCTCATTTCTACCAGCATATAATCTGGTCTTTTTGAAATCAAATACCTTAAAATTACAGTCCCAAATCTCATTACAAAAGCCATATCTTCCACAAAACTATCCAACTCAAAGAGAACTGGATTTCTCTCCTGATACATCACCTTCATCTGTGCTTTTCTCACAACTTCCATCAAGGTGCTGTACCCACTGGTGATTGCCAACACGACAGTACAGATCACAACATCAATGTTTTCAGAATGTGAATAAAAATTACACAATTGCTCCATAATAAAAGTTAACCAAAAACCATCTTTAAAACAGCTGCTTTCACCTTAAGTACAAGCAATCTGAAAGTACTTGTGAAATCTGCTTGGTCCTTGCCCTTTCCAGATCACAAGCTACGCAAATAACCCGCCATGGTTACTTTCTAGCACAATTTAAGGTCGTTCGACACACAATTAAAAGTTTTGTACAAGACTTGTTACTTTTCACCAAAAGAAAAAAAAAAGTAAGTGGTTTTGTTATAATTACACAAAATAGTAGTCTGCCAAAAGCAACTAACGTGTTTTTGCTTTTGGACCAATGAGGTCTAGAAAAAACCATATGGGCTTAAATTAAAATCCAAGGCTAAATTTTGAAGCAATTTACCATATGACCTCAGCACCTCTGTCTCTCTGAAAAACCTAACAGCAAACAAAGATTTTGATCCATTTAATGTACATCAAACTAACTACTAATGTTGCTTAATAATGAGCATTAACGCGTTATTGACCCAGAATGAGTCAGATGAAGTCCATGAATAGGAAGCGGCACACGGACATTTCTCAGTATCTGACTGGGTTTGAGGAGAAGCTCCCTGCTTCAGTTCCAGCTGTTCTCCCAGCAGAACCACGATGCTGAAGACCTGGCTCTCACAGAAACTGTAAAGGCTCCTGCAGGTGAGCAGCTGCTTGGAGAGGGTCTTGGCTACAGAAGTTTTAGGCAGAGGAGCTCTACTTTTTCGAATCTGCAGGTTTGGTCTATCCTCCCTTGGTTTAGCCACTCAGCTAGTAGAAGGAACTGCCCATATGAGGAACACTTGGGTTTGAAAACCCCTGTCCAGGACACATAAAACATTATGTGTCCTGAGTCAGAGTGCCTCATACAACGAGTTATTACTAACTCAGAGATCTGCAGTCACATTTATAGATAATTTCTGATGTGGGATAATGGGAGGAAGTAAGGCAAGGGACAGCAGTAAAACGTTCACCTAAATTAAAATCTTGTAGGCACAAATTATTCACTGTATTAGCAGCTACATTCTACTATCAGATCTGTACTGTACAGTAAAAACCCAGAATGCTAAATACTAGATTAACAAGAGCCATTTTAACACCTCTTTCAGGAAGCCTATCTGCATTTTAAATCATCAGCACATTTCCTAGAGGAAAAAATGAACCACAACCACTGACTCCACCTCAAGCTAAATATTTTAAATTCATACCTTTGTTTTCCTCCAAAACTGGAGTGTTTTTTTATCATATGACATTAAGGTTCAATTAGAAAAATATCCAAACGAGAAAGAAGGCAAACCCAAAGTAACTCCATTGGAAGGGATAGTGTTTTTTCATAGAATGAAAGGGGACAGACTGTGAATTAGAATACAGTAGTGCTTTCACAGGGTATGGTCTGAAGTACAAAACATTTGGCCATGTGTGTAGAGATGTGCATGCCACTACACAGACCCTGCATTCCAATGCCTTACCCATCCTAAGGCTTCCCCTAGTGAGCATCCTGATCCCTCCATTCCTACCACCCTGATCCCTCCATTCCTACCACCCTGATCCCTCCCCATTCCTGCCACCCTGATCCCTCCCCATTCCTACCACCCTGCTCAGCTTCAGATATTCTACAAAACAGTGGAATGACTGAAGCACTGTCCCCCACAGCAGCTAGAGTTGAAAATTGGCATCAAATCCCTGAAAAGTAGAGAGGAGGCTGTAGAATGTGCAAGGGGTATTTCACACTTTGTTATATGCTCCCAACACTGGGCTAAGTAAGTGGTGTCTCAATTACAGAAACTTGCATGAACTGAGAGGAATCAGAAGTACAGCTCAGACAACAGGCTTTCTCTATATACTGAAGTTAATTACACTGCACTTGCAAAATTTATGTTAGTCTGCACTTAAATGGAATAACAAATGCCATCTGCTGGTTTAAGACCAAACAAAATGTGAGGTACAAAAACTGTAATACTGAACAGTAAATTTCAGAAGTATACAGTCATTCATGTGTAATGTGTTGTATAAACACAACTAAATAGATCTGATTTTTTAGAGGGGAAATAATTCACAGAACAACATTCTAATTACTGTCTATTTTTCTTAGTGAGGCAGCAGCAAAGTGCAGAGTTCCTACTTTTTTCCCCCTATATGTGATGGATTTTAATTTATAAATTAAAGTTTATATCCAGTTTGTTTCACACAAGGTGAATTTATTTACCAGTCTGAACATATTTTTAAATGGTATTTACATTTGGATATAACAGAAACAATTTACCATGTCAAAAAAACCCCAAGCTTAAAAAGAAACATTTCCCTTTTGCTATTTATGAAATATGTTTTCCAGCTATCAGTAAGCAACAGGCATTCACTTCTCAGTCCACAGTATCCTTTGGCATTCTCAAGTGTTATTGTACAACAAAGGCCAAAACGACTAAAGCTTGGGCAGGTAGAATGGTCAGAAGTTCTATATTTCGCTCTTACACTTATTAAAAATAAGAGAAATACATGACTACAAATATATTTATTTTTATATTTGTTTAAAAGCACAGGAAAGCAGAAAGCACTTTACAGGGTAGAAACCCTACAAGATG